>CM047873.1:11839002-11963939 GCA_026212405.1 Petrea volubilis
GCAGCTCGGTGTTGAATCGGTTAAAGAAGTCCCTCAGAGACTCGCCCTCCTTTTGTCGAATCTTATGCAAATGGGATGGGGGCAGCTTCGCTAGGCTTTTCGTCTGGAAATGGTTGACGAACTTTATCGCCAAATCGGCGAAGTTTCTGATCGAACCTGGGGCTTGGCGGACGTACCATTGCGAGGCTACTCCCTGAAAAGTCGTAACCAGCAACTTCGCGGCGAAGTCATCGTTGATCATGTGCACGCGCATGGCGTGTTTGAATTGTATTAGGTGTTCTTTGGGATCCGCTTCTCCATTGTATCGGGGCAAGTCGGTCGGGATTCGGACCCCTCTGGGTGCTCGGGCTCGTTGAAGGTCTGCGCTTAGCGGGTCTGCCTCGTCCGGCACAAAGTATAGCTGAGCCGACCCCTGTCCGGAGCGGTGAGATACCTCCTCGAGCTTCCGGTTAAGGTCTTCCATCCGATGCGAAAGTTCCCCAACATCATCACGGGATCTTTCTCCGCGGCGGACCTCGTCGATCCTCCGCTGGATCTCCGTGGCCTGTGATTCCGTGTAGGATGACCTGAGGACGCCCCCACAGAGGATTCGTCAACTTCCTCCGCCGGTCGAGGAGGCGGGGGCCGTCTCTCTCTGCGGACCTCCCTTGTCGTGGGGATCCGTTCGCGCACCCGCGCGTCATCCCGCTCGGTGTCGGTTGCCCGAACGCCTCGCGGGGGGCGAATTTCCTCCCTCATCGGATGAGGGTCTTCAGCAGTGGCAGCCGGGGCGGGGACTGGGTTCATCCGTCTGATCTCGTGTAGGAGCGTATTGAACTGATCAGCCGTCAGAACGACGAGGTTCTGTCCGGCGGGAGGCGTAGGTGCTGGCCCGATGGCTTGCGGGGCAGCGTGAGGTGGGATGACGTGAGTTTCGGGAACAGGATGGGCGGTGGTTTGCGGGGCCCCTGACTCTGTTCCGGTCCTTCGTGTGTTTACCATTTTCTCACTTGCTCGAATAGAAGCCCTTCCTCTAGCGCCAAAATGATGTGGTCGGATTTTGTCCTGCGGTACACGTCACTTCGTCCTGGGAGTAAGTGTCCGAATCCGGTCAGGTATATCCGAGTAGGTGTGTCTGAATGCTGGTCGGGTCCTATTCTGCAAGGATGGAGCACACGTGAGACTAGCCGGACGTGTCTCCGGCGAAGACCCTCCGACGCTCAAGTCAGAATTCGGGCAGGTGAACAGTAAGTGATATTCAGCGTATCGGTAGATAAAAGTTGTCTTACCCCATGAATAGTGTCGTCGTACTATTTATAATAATAAAAATAGGTGGGCCGGACCAGAATTAGGTTGGCCCAATCCCGTTGCTGGTGACGGGCGTTCACCATGACGCGCTGTGGGCGCGTGGGATGCATTCCTCGTTCGAGGAGGATCTCAGAGCATTGACCCCGAGAATGAAGCCTCGTCGACATCGAACATGCCATTTACATCGGGGAGAGCCTTGTCAAGGAGATGTGGTGAACTCTGGCCGAACAAGGCCGTCAAGAAAAAGACAAGGGCCTGATCGGGATAGGCCTGACACGCGGCGATAGGGGGATGGCGGCATGCGCTGACCTGGATCCGACGTGTAAGCTGAGGAGGAGCGCACGTGGCCAGGGCGGATTTGGCCACATCAATCTCTATCATTATTTTGTTACAAATCTTGCGTTAGTACACTTGCAATTGAAAGTGATTAATTTGCTCATTTTTTAAAAATATATATTAATTACACGATAATTATAATTGTATCATCATATGATTAGCATTAGCGTAGACGAACCCAAATTAGAATAATTCGGTACTACACAACAACTATCTCAGGGTAAAATAATTTAACAAGCACAATGGACATAAGAAATTCCAAATTCCTAGACTAATATTCTCAGAAGAAGTTACACGTTTTTCAACTCTTTCAATTAATTATTCTAGTCACGTAATTCTAGAAAAATTAGCGCCAAACTCAACGAATGTCGTAATTTAATGATGTCAACATCAAGAAACAGTAGAAAAAAAATTAAAAAAAAACAAATAGAAAACTCAACATATAACGTAATTCAATGATAACCTCATCAAGCAACAATAGAAAAACAAATAGAGAAACAAGCAACAAAAAAAATGGAAAATTGTATTGACCTCCCTAAACTTTTGACCATTGGCAAACACCTCCCTCAATATTCAAAAAAAAAAAAAAAAAAAAAAGAACAAAAAGAATTTGCGTTGTACCATTCCTCACAATTGAAAGATTACCAACCTCCCTTTTCTTAGCTAGTTTCTCTCTCTCTCTCTCTCTCACACACACACACACGTATTATTTCATTTTATTTTTCTTGCACAACTGACAAAAGCATCGATAATTAATGCTCAGTATATATTGTAAATATGACCAATTATTCTACTTGGCTTATTATTATTATTATTATGAAAATTTTGTGAATCTGTAATTTTTTTTGATAATTTGAGTAGCAAGAATATTAAAATCTCATATATAATACATAATTTATATTTCATAAATATATGCCATTAATATTTTCTTTTAAGTTTGATAAATACTTTTTTTTTTTGATTAATATGAAAAAAGTGCAATAGTACACAACTTTGTAAAGAAAATTATTTAAGAAAAATATTTCATTTGTAAATGCATCAATAGTATACATTCACAAAAAAAAAATGACATTTGTATGCAAATATATATACATGAGATTCGATATTCTCGCTAATTAGTTTCAAGAAAAATTATAAATTATGAACCTTTTAAAAAAAAATAAAAACAATAAAAATACATAAAATAGTAAACGACCTAGAATAATCGCATATTTTATTATTGTACATATTAGTATTGGTCACGAGTATTATTGGCATTTAATTAGTTTAAAACATTCAAATTCTTTGCAAAATACAATTAGCATGGAAGCCTACGTATATACCAATTTCTCAAATATTAGGAAAAGTATCTGTTAATTTTTTAATATTATGAAAAGTGCTTGCTAACAGGTCAAAGTCGGGGGAGGTGCTTGCAATTTCAACCCCCCCCCCCCCCCCCCCCCCCCAATTTTTTATAGAAGCTTCACAATAAGCTTTAAGCTTTAAGCTTTTAAATTTCATTTAGAGCCTAATTGGACTTTGTTTTTGTTTTTTTTAATTTTAACATAAAAAGTGTTTCAATTAATATTATGATACCTAAATTGAATTCTTTGTAAAAATAACCTTAGTCGACAACAAGAATGTTGACTTTATTAAAATATTAATAAATTTAATTCCTATGTTTTATGTATTTTTTGGGGGAAAAAAAAGAAAATATTAAGGAGTCGACAACCAATTGTCGGCTGATGTTATTTAATTTTTCAAAATTATAAGGAGTTGACAATGAATTTAATTTTTGTACCAAAATATTAATTGAATCATTTTTTTATTTTAAATTTAATAAAATTCCTAGCCTAATTACTTTTTCAACTCAATTCTATGAAGTATGCCAACACCAAAATACCATGTGGTCAACATCAACATATTTTTCAACGCGGGCTTCAATAGTTACTTGACGTGTGTCTTAAGTAATATTTTAATATATAGATATCCGCTAAGTCTAAAAATTTTAAATTAAATATATAATTAAAAAATAATTATATATATATATATATGATATAAATATAAAATAAAAAATAATACATAATTTTACAATAAAAAATCCTACTCAACATTATTGACCTCAAATCATGTTACTTAAATACACATGTACTTGCACAAGGCATGACACGATAAAAAAAAAAAAAAAGATAGGTAGTTTTTAAAAAAATTTAGGAAGCATGAGGCGATTATCTAATATAAGTTTCTCGTACAAAAATATAACTACACAACCATACATATGAATAGGCCTGTCAATTGGTAATGTTTTACTTTATCCGTATTCATTTATTTTTTATCTATACCTTATTCATATCTTAAAATTTTAAACTTTATTCATACCCTACCCTAACCTATACTAGTATAAATGAATGGATTAGGATAGGGTCTTATCCGTTCCTACTTATTGGATAATGATACCCAATGGGTATTTACACACTACACACATCATTACCCAATGGGTATTCACACACCACACGCATTTTTCACACACACACACACACACTCACTCACACACACTACGCACATATTTTTCACACACACGCGCATGCACTGCACACATATATTTTTCACATACACACACACACACTAAATGCACACATTTTTCACACACACACACACACTGCACACAATTTTCACACACACACACACACTGCACGCCCGCGCACACACACACTGCCCACACACTGTGTGCACGCGCACACACACACACTGCACACACACTATGTGCAATGTGTGTGTGTGTGCACTGCAATGTTTGTTTTGTGTGTGTGCGTATGTGAAAACACGCACTGCACACACACAAAACAAACACACACACAGTGTGTGTGAAAACACACACAAACACACACACACACACAGTGTGTGTGAAAACACACAGTTTCACACATACGCACACACTGCACACACACACACACAGTGTGTGCGTGCAGCGTGTGTGAAAACACACAGTTTCACACACTGTTTGTGTGTGCAGTGTGTGTGTGTGTGTTGTGCGAAACACACACTGTGCAGTGTGTGTGTGTGTTGTGCGAAACACACACTGCACACACAGTGTGTGTGTGTGTTGTGTGAAAACACACAGTTTCACACACTGTGTGTGCAGCGTGTGTGAAGTGTGTGTGTTGTGCGAAACACACACTGCACACATACAGTGTGTGAAACTCTCTCTGTGTGTGTGCAGTGTGTGTGTGTGTGTGTGTGTGTGTGCAGCGTGTGAAATTGCGTGTGCAGTGTGGGTGTGTGTGTGTGTGTGTAGTGTGTGTGCAGTGTGTGTGTGTGTGTGTGTGCAGTGTGTGCATGAAAACTGTGTGTGCAGTGTGTGTAAATGCGTGTACATGTACTAATTGTATGTGTGAGCTAAAAAAAACACAATATCAAAAAAAGGTAAATAAAAAAAATATATGATTGGGTAAGGTCTATACTCTATCTTAAAAATAGGGTGTACTCAATACACATACCCAATTGATAAATATTTAAATAGGATAGGATAGGGTATAGGGTATATTTAATCGATTATTTTTAAGATTAGAGTCAGTGTAGGGTAAAACCCTACCTATTAACAAGCCTACATATGAGTGTGTGTAAAAATTAAATACGAGAACAATAAAAATACCATTCGTATCAATTATAGTATCGAATGTAAAATAGAGAGATGATTAACTTAAATATCGTATTATGCCTGCATGACATACTTATATATAAAATGTAAACTGAATATTCTTATAAACTAAAATAATTATGCTATATTAATAAATAATTATACTTTTTGATACATAACAAATAAATTATGTTTTCGCTATCAAAAATTAAAGCATGATTTTCAGAAAATTAATTCTTTGTTAATAATAATATTATTCCTTTCAACTTTAGAAAGTCATTATATTATTTTTTTTTTTTTGAAAAAAATGGAGTATAAGCATATTTAAGTATTTAACTACAAACCATAGAACACCTTTTTTAAAAAAGTCAAAAGTTGTTTTGTTTTACACTTTGAGCCATTCCAATTTTTCAAATCTAACAAACAATTGATTTGTCAAATCTTAGGAAAAAATGACCCGAAAATTTTCCCACTCACGATGTATATTTGAAAAATCACATTGAATTATTAACGGCATAAGTAAAAAAAAATATCGACGGCGACTATCAGGAAGGGTGTTCATTTGACGATTGAAAATTTCAAGATGACAGTAACGAGTTAAAAACAACAATAATTTCAACCAAATTAAACTCAACAATTTTGCTATAATTAACCCGAAAATTCACCATTTCACAAGAATTGGGATTAACATTGACTTTGAAACCCAATATTCAAGATGGCTATAGGTAAATTTTCTTTTACTTCTTCTTTTTTTTTCTTTTGAAAAAAAATGGGTGTTTCCCCCGTGTGGCTTTGCTGAGAGTTCAACAGCTATTGGTTTAAAAGCACTGCTTTGTTGACACTTCTTCCCCTATTCCCTTTAGCCCCACACATATAATGACGATCTTTTTAGCCAAACTTCTCTGGAAACTCGTAATCTAGAATGGCCAAAAAACGTGTTCAGAACCTGACAAATTGTAATAAATTGCAACCAGACGAAGGACCAAGTGTGAACATCTTTTTCTTTTCATTTTTTTTTCTCTTTCCGATATAATTGAAAAACAAAAAGAAGCTAAATCAAGACTAAGAGCCCATTTCAATAAGCTTAAAAAGAAAAATATTTATCGAAACCATTTTTTTCCTTTAGAGCTTTCGTTTTTTTAAGTCAAATTATTTTGTGTATAGATGCTCACATTTAAAAGTAATTTGAAAAGGTATTTTTCCTCTAAAATTATTTGCAATCTGACTGGTGTTTTTTTTTTTAAAAACCTCAGCCTAACACCGAATTTTTCATTAAAGTATTTATTTTTATTAAAAAATTAGTATTTCTCCTCTAAAAGAGTAACACGTCAAATAAGAATGGATTCAGTTTGGTCCATGCAACGCATTGTACTCCAAATACCTGATAAAATTTGTATTCTCAGTAAATTTCGAACTCAAATACTCAATACGGTTGTTGTTGCAACACATTATACTTCAAATAATTAATAAATTTTATATTCTTAGGAACTTGAATATTTAATATGGCACTAAAACTACGCGTTCCTAGTATAAACATCTTGCTGGGGACATTTTTTTTTTGTCTTATGAAAAACAGAGTTAATTTTCTACCAATCCAAAAACCTTCTTTGTCCTGCTGACATCACAGAAATGGGGGTGGGTTTTTTAGTTGGCCGGTTCATCTTCAGGCCGCATAATTTCAACCCTATCAACCTAATCATGTTTGAATACGAGCACACCAAGAATCATAAACAAATCTCACATGTTCCCGTTTAAAAACTCTAGTATTTCATTCACACCCTTCGTCGAACAGTATGCATCCAAAGAACCTCTGTTTCATTTTACCTTCAGAATTTGATGAAAGCGAAGGAGATGATCCCCACAAAATCGAAGTATCGGCAAAAGGGTCTTCTAATCGAGGCTGTGGTGCTGTGTTTCTCGATTTGATTCGCCGATCCTTGACCCGTTTCCTCGAAACCAAATGGGGCAGTTGCTGCCACCAAGAACAGCCGAAAAAGCAATTTTCTGGTTTGTTCTTCGATGCGGAAGGTGTGCAGATTGAAGAAAAGCTTGGCGGTGATCAAAATCCGAGAATTTTCAGCTACTCGGAGCTGTACATAGGCTCTAATGGGTTCAGCGAAAGTGAAATCCTCGGCAGCGGAGGGTTCGGCCGTGTTTACAGAGCGGTTCTCCCCAGCGACGGCACGGCGGTGGCCGTCAAGTGCTTGGCCGAGAGAGGGGAGACTTTCGAGAAGACTTTCATGGCAGAGCTGGTGGCGGTGGCCCATCTCCGCCACCGGAATCTCGTCCGCCTCAGGGGATGGTGTGTTCACAACGAGGAGCTATTTCTCGTCTACGATTACATGCCCAACCGGAGCCTCGACAGGATCTTATTCAAGAAACCAGACAATTTGAACACAAATCCTCTGAATTGGGACACGAGAATGAAGATCATCAACGGCTTGTCAACTGCTCTGAATTACCTCCACGAGCACCTCGAGACTCAGATAATACACAGAGATGTTAAAACAAGCAATGTCATGCTTGATTCTCATTTCAACGCCCGGTTAGGCGATTTCGGGCTGGCCCGTTGGCTGGAGCACGATCTTCACTACCAGCCCAAAACCCCGCAGGTGTCAAAAAATCAACGGTTCAGATTGGCTGAGACCACGAGAATTGGTGGGACGATCGGGTACTTGCCGCCGGAGAGCTTCCAGAGGAGAAGCGTGGCGACGGCAAAATCAGACGTGTTCAGCTTCGGCATAGTTGTGCTTGAAGTTGTCTCCGGTAGACGGGCCGTTGATCTCACGTACCCTGATGATCAGATCATTCTTCTTGATTGGATCAGACGACTTTCAGATGAGGGAACACTGTTACAGGCTGGGGATGCGCGGCTTGGCGATGGATCGTATAAGCTTTCGGACATGGAACGGATCATACGCCTCGGGCTCATGTGCACCCTTCATGAGCCGCAGTCGAGGCCTAGCATGAAATGGGTCGTGGAGGTTCTTTCGGGCAATGTCTACGGTGAATTGCCCGACTTGCCCTCGTTCGAGTTTCATCCTCTATACATCTCATTGTCGTCATCGTCCACCAATAGTAGCATGGGACCCACGAAGTCGTCTTTTAGAACGACCACCATGGCTAGCTCGACGACTACGAATGCGTCGGATTATGTCTCGGCTAATGGAGAGACCATCTATGTTAGTGCTGAATGTGGGACAATTAGTACTAGCTCGTTTCACATGGAGGAGAAGTGTAATTTTCCCGTGGTGGAGACTCCTAGGGTGATAACCTATGAGGAGATTATCTCGGCCACGAACAATTTCTCCGATTCGCATCGGGTGGCCGAGGTTGACTTCGGGACGGCCTACAAAGGCCACCTCGAAAATCGCTACCACGTTCTGATCAAACGGCTAGGCATGAAAACGTGCCCTGCTCTACGTATGAGATTCACAAATGAATTCAAAAACATGGGACGTCTCCGCCACCGGAATTTGATACAACTCCGTGGTTGGTGCACCGAACAAGGCGAGATGCTGGTGGTTTATGATTACTCGGCTGATCGCCTCCTGGGCCACATGATCTTTGATAATCATAATCATGATCGAAATACGTGGAAGTCAAAGTTAAATTGGCGCCAACGGTACAAGATAATCAAGTCACTAGCTTCGGCCATTTGCTATCTGCACGAGGAGTGGGACGAGCAAGTGATACATAGGAACATCACTTCCTCTGCAGTTATTTTGGATCCAGATATGAACCCGAGGCTCGGCTCGTTCGCTCTTGCCGAGTTCTTGACGAGAAATGAACATGGAAACCATCATATAGTTATTGACAAGAGGAAATCGGTTAGAGGAATTTTCGGATATATATCACCGGAGTACATTGAGTCGGGAGAAGCGACTGGTATGGCTGATGTTTATAGCTTTGGGGTTGTGGTGCTCGAGTTGGTGACGGGACAGAAGGCGGTCGACTTTAGGCGACCGGACGTGCTGTTGGTGAAAAGGGTGCATGAATTCGAGGGGCAAGAGAGGGAGTTGAAGGAGTTGTTGGATTGGAGGTTGGATGGGGAGTATGACGAGAGGGAATTTGCGAGGGTGATGAAACTTGGAATTGCGTGCACACGGTCCGATCCGGGGTTGAGACCGAGCATGAGGCAGATAGTAAGCATATTGGATGGTCACGATCAATGGCTTGTGGAGAGCAGACACAAGGAGGGCAGAGAAGAGTGGAGACAGAGGAATGCATCTTCTATGCGTCTCATTAGAAGAATTCAAGCTCTAGGGATACAGTGATTTTGTGTAGATTTGGTGTGTTTTTTGTATGGGATTTTGGCAAATGTTTGTTCTTGAATATATGTAATTTATGTGTGTATTTTACTAGTTATCTATATTAGATTCTCAAAACAACATTAAACAGATCATACCTAAGAAGTATTCAATCTGCATTCTGATTTTCCAATACAGTTCTCATTCCTTTGTCATGCTTTTAACATAACTAATGAAAAAAATATTCAAAAATTCCATTGTCATTCTTTTGACATAACTAATGAAAGTTATATTCAAAAAGTGCTCATACATTATATTTGAGTTAATATCTCAACATCCATTGTACGGTTATTAGATGGTTAGTTACAGGACCTACCTCGGGAATTGATGAAATTACAGATTGCACCCGCCTTGTTCTTCGAGATTACCAAAACCCCCTTTGCAAGTTTACAACATTACATTCGTTAGGATATTGGATGAAAATTGATGAGTTCAGCAAAAAATTTATCGACTATACTTTCCTTATATGTCTTCTTGTTATGCCTTTTCAAGCCAACATACTTGACTGAAAAACCTTAACGATTGTAAACTCTGCAAAATTAGAGGGGGAGGTTCCGGTCATTTTCAAAGGAAAAAGTATACAGTTTGTAATTTCATTAATTCCAAGGGGAGGTCTCCATAATTAAGCCTAATATTCCTAAAAATTCACTTTCAAAATTTTGAATATTTTAAATTATTGACTTAGGGAGTCATTATTTGAATAGACAAATAATCAACCGCAACTCAATCCCGAAAGCTAGCTTATGAAAAAATCGTCCAAGCTGTTATAATAAGCACTACGATTTTATACATAACCGGACACCAGTGTAGGATATTTAGTAGTGTGTGCAAATCTTTCAAATACACAATCCAAGAAAATAACTTCATGATAGAGTTAGGCCCAATCCCGTAATATTCTACATATATGATCACGATCGTGCATTTTTGAGCCGTAGAATACAGATCAGAGATTACAGAATAATACCATTACTGCAAGAGTTATCATCACAAAAACAGAGCTACTGATTTTCTAAACAACATAAAATGCAACACACATAATTGATAATACTTACCTTTTCTATCTTTCATGGCTTTGTGAGTGAAAAACCGGAAAATCTTAGATGATTTCAGTCCTAATCTTTCCTATAACATATACAAAACAGGGCTTCTATCAAGAAAAGGGAAGGAGAAAAAATGGAGTACAGGCAAAAATTTTAACTAACAAAAATAGAAATTTTTGTAATGGCTGAGAATGGGACTTCTGTTTTAAGCATTTTCCTTAGTGGAAGACTGGAAGTGCAATAATGGGTTTGACTACAAGCCAGTGTTCCCACCACTCACAATGTCACACACACAGTACACACAGTGGAAGATGTTTGTGGGTCCAGTCAATTTTGGCATGTGTGATGAACTTCCACATTTTTTTTTCACATTATCGTGTTTTGGAATGGTTGAAATTTGAAGTTTGAACGAAAATTTTACTTCAAATCTAACTCGGTTGAATTAATATTAATCACGTGACGAGTATTTTATATTTATCCTATAATTGATGGATAGTTTAGAAAAAATGACTAATCATTTGACAAATTCAAATATATTTTTCATATGATATATATGGTTCAGCTAAAAAATTTCATGTTTCACCTTCCAATTTTTTTGCTTGCTTTTCTAGTTTTGAATTAACTAGTATTAAACAAACTTAAGGATATTAAATATTTAGTGCTTTTCTTTTTTCTTTTTTTTTTTTTCTAAATTTACAATTTTTGATAGATATGGCTGTGATTCAATAAATTTGGACGTTGAATATAGATATTTGGATATGTCACATGGCACTGATGCCAGCCTTGGCTCTCAATTGTAATTTCTATACAACTTACATTTACAAATATTCACTTCACTGTATGGTAAATAAATGTTATATTTAGTTTAGAATTGCCCGTTCAATAATTATTTTAATTCGTTTTACCTTCACTGAGAAATTTCTGAACTAATCTTTGCACGGAAATGACAAAATGTCCAAAGATGCCAAAGAATTTTTTCATTTTACTTAATTTATGGAAGGATCAAACCACTACAAATGTACTTCCCGTGATGTTCTTGAAGAATGTACAAATTAACCATTGATAAATTAATACCATCTCTTGCAACATATCGTATAACATCTTCTCTTACACTCAACAACAACAATGCACAATATGTATGTAAATGGGTGGTAATTACACATATACGAAAGAGACCTCTAGATTTTTTTTCTTATGTCACAATTCTTTTCCTCTCTCTTTCTCTATCTTAACCGCTCATTTTTACACATGCCGTGCATCAATATATGCAACAGAAAAATGTTACACAATTATGTTACAGATGATTTAGAATATTGATAACTCGCGAAAAGAAAAAGAAGAAACAGGAGTATGGAGATGAGAAATGAGCCTCGATCTTGAAAGGATGTATCCCAATATTCTTCATCCAATATTGGACATCGTCCACTCCAGAGGCCTCATATTGCTGTCAAGAGGCATTGAGTCTCCCGTAGTGCTGAACAAAGGGCGCGGTCTTTTCTTGAATGCCTGTGATTGGTCCACAGCCAATGGAGATATCGGCTGTCCATTTGACATAACACCACTGTACGTGGAGTAGTCCCCTAGTCGAGCTGGTATGGTAGAAAGTTTCTTGTTATCTGTATCTGAGGCCATATGGGACACAGGAGGGACAGATAATGTCCCGTGATAGTCATTAGCAACCTTGATTGCTAGATCCGAGAGCTCTTCCCTAGCAGCCTCTAGCCCGGCCTGATCATCGAGTGCCTTAAAAGCTTTGTCAAGAATCGACTGGAGATACTTGCCTTGTGCCTCTATTCGAATTTGGAGATGGCGTTGAACCTGCACTTCACCGAAGAAAAAGGAATAATTACATCTAGACCCACTAAGATTTGTATAATTACATAAACAACCAACGCAGGCAAGAATTTCCCATTTTTTAGGGGGTCTAAATGTGAGGAAAGTTGATGGTAGGGGTGATTTTTGTAACCATGCTCACCTCGGGAGAGGTCTAATTGTACGACAAAAGTAGAAAGTTTACTACAAGGGTGGTTTCTGTAATTATGCAAACCTCTTAGCAATTGTAAGTGTAACTATCCCTAAATTAAATGATAATGTGAGAATTGTCATTAATTACACAAGTGACATGACTTTATGTGTCGACAAAGAAAGAGAAAAAAAAACAGTGACAATACTTCTTATTTTGTCACTTATGATATTTGTTAGATGATAATGACTTTTATTTTGTCAAGAATAGCTTAATGGTGAGAAAAATTAGTGTCGCTATTGTAAATCAGTGATACATGCATAGGGCCAACTTAGTAACAACTGAAGTTGCTGGCAGACAAGATATTTGTTGTTACAACAAACGTGATGCTACTTATCAATGGTGACAAATTCATCATAATTTTTGTTACTAATAAGCTTCTAAAATTCCTTACTTCCAACAAATAAAAATTTCACTTAACATGTATAACTCATGACAATATTTGCATTGTCACTTAATATACTGCCAATATTTTTCCATTTTTGAAAGGGACGATAGAATTTGCATCTATATTCTCATTTCTCACCAATTTTTTTTTTCCATTTAATTCGTGGTAAATAATTCTGTACTCTGCATAATTACACTTATCTTCTTACCTAGAAAATAAATCATGCTTGTAATGGCATACAAAGTACTTAAAACTAACATTTAACTCCTTAATAAAAGAAAAACCTACTATGTATTTAGAAAATATACAAAAGTAAATCAAAATTATACGTATAAATCTTTTGAGCACTCAGAAAATCCAATGAGTGTATGTAGATAAAAATCTAACCTCGAGTTGCTCATGCAGTGTTCGCTGAACTTCCATCTGTTCACGCAAAGCCTCGGTTACCTGATAACCACTGGTAAAAATGTGAAAACATGACTATATTTATACAAAAAGAACAAGGTATATTTGTTAAATAAAACCCAAAGAGTTATAAAGTACTCGTTTATATCTTGTGCCATCATTCTTGATGAAGCTGATGTAGACGAGCCAGTATCCTGACTCTCAGCAATGCAAGATGCTGAAATAATATTAATACCAAATGAGTCGATCAATATGTTTTTTTATGTCATGAAAGAAACAATGTTTAAGCATTTTATGTCTTTTCTGAAATTTGTCATCTTCAACAGGATTTATATAAATTTTAATAGCAATAATTACAGCACCCTCCCCCGTAACAATATATAATTACAACAAACATCCCTTCTTTTCTTGAAAGACCTTACAGTCAACCCTTTCTGTTGGTTATAAAACATTGTTAAATGATTTTATAATTCAAATTCTGGTAAACTTTTCAAATTGCTCGTGTCTGTATGAATGATGATATCCAAGTTTTTCGTGAACTTTTCCGTGTTGGACTGTATGTATATCCATGACCAAATGGATATTTGTAATTTTGATACTATCATTTGTGACATACCAACAATTGAACACAGGGAATATAGCAAAACACTAGGGATATGTATGACAAGATTACCATCTTTCGAGTTTTCAGTTAACTCCTTGTTTGCTTGCTTCCCCAACCGGTACTTCTGCAATGTAAAATTACTAAGTAGTCCATATATACAAACAAAAATGTGATATTATCTTGAAGTATATAAATAGAAAATAGAATTTCTTTTCTCAATCCTTTTTCATAGAAAATATTAACAGCATATATACCTGCAGATGAGACTTCAAATGGTACAAAGTTAAGCCTTTTACTCCCATTGTTCTCATTATTGTTTTCGGCGTTGCTTCTGCCATACAAATATTGAATTAGCTTGCCAATCCAACTAGATCATCAAAAGCTGAATTATAGTAAAGTATTTTGCATATTTTCCCTGTTTCTCGTACGCATAACCGCGTGCGCATGGGGTGGGGGGGGGGGGGGGTATCAAGAATCTGTCTAAAAAAAGGTCGATTTTCATCCAAAGCAGACACAAATTTTGGAAATTTAAGACTCTGTTGTTGAATAACTTCATATCCTGACATATGGAAAGCTATAGAAACAGTACAGTTTCTTTATCTCAAGGTGCAACACAACGCACAAAATTTACGAAGCTTAGAGCAGCAAGATTGGTTGCAAAATAAGCATGTTCTGTTTTTAATTAACACTCAAAATATAATTCGACCAGCTAAGTTCCAGAGCTTATATTGAATACTCTGAATAATTCAAGATATGCAACTCTGTTCATTCATTTCATAACAAAATAAATGCTTAATTTTCCAATTTATTCATTGTAAAACATAAAGAATTCGTATCTACATGTCTTGTGGAGATCGCCTTGAGTATGGTCGATCAAATTTTTTTATCAATAACCCAAGAATACGAACTTTCATCCCTCCATCCACACAGAAACACACATATACTCGAAACGGAAATAGGCAACTATCCATAAACAGGGCCACCATAACTCAAAATCTTGCTTCCCTCCCAGAAAACACAGACACACACACACACACAGAGGTTAATGAGAAATCGAAACTAAACATTAGGGACTCGTAATGCAAAATCTTGGCTATGCTCCCACAGACCAGAAAATACACACAGACAAACACACACACAAAATATGTGCAACATAAAGGAGGGGCACTCACTTTCAGGGCCACCGAGCTGCGTGACGGCATCGACAAATCTCTCATGGAGCTCCGCCGTCCAGCGGAGGCGCGGCTTCGGATCGGTGGTGAGCACAAGGCACGCATCCCCAGGCAAGTTGGTCCCATCCAACGGCCCCTGATACTCCGCCTCTATCGCCAAACTGTGTATCGGCAAAGCAGAGTACATTTGCCTTGCAAATTTTTTTTTTTAATTTCTTCAATTTCAAGAAAATCTGTATTTCAATTTTTTCAAGAAACGGGTCGGGCAAAAAAAATCAAAAATCCCGTTTCTTTTTGTGTGGTCTTGGAGGATTGGTTTGGTTTTGAAGTTAAAAAGGGCGTGAGAGGGGGGGGGGGGTGCGGGGGGTGGAGGGGAACAAGACAGCGATGTCTTGTTCTGTACTGTCTTTGTCTGTTATTTTAGTTCTGTATCTGTCTTTGTCTCTCTATGCCTATATACTATACATATCTGTAGGTGCGATGTAGTGCGGCTACTGTGTGTGCTCTGTGTCTGTGTTTGTGTGTGTGTGAGAGAGAGAGAGAGAGAGAGAGAGAGAGAGAGAGAGAGAGGGTAACATGTAGCATGGGCTGGCATTGCTATTTTTGATGTTTTCTATGGGACCACATTTTTCATGAAGTGAAGTAGGACTTGTTACAATTTTGCCCTCAAAAAGTATTCGTATTAATATTTTGATATAAAAATTAAATTTTTTATAAAAATAATTTAAGTTGACAACACTATTTGTCATGCATGTAAATATAATTTACAGAAGCAAATACAATTCTTTTATAATCTTGATAGTGTAATACAATTTTAACAATATTAAATTTATTAAAATTATGCAAATATATGCACATAGCATGCATATTTGACAAATTATTTTAAAAATCTATTAATTTTTCAATCGATGATAATTTATTAGTGTATGATAAATAACTATAATTATTAATAATATGAAAAAGTACACATCCTAGAATTCAAGAATTAATACTCACATCTGTTAAGAATATCTAGCCCAATAAAATTTTACAAAGTGATAAATACCCCTCTCTCTCTCTCTCTCTCTCTCTCTCTCTCTCTCTCTCACAGACAAATAAGAAATGAAAAAAAATAATAGATGTCCTTTTATTGTTGTCGTCGAATTTTATTAAAAAAAATAGTTAAATTTATTAATATTTTATAAAATATTGAATATTTTATAAAATTTATTAATAGTTAAAAATATTAATAGTTACAATTTATTCATAATATGTCGACTTTTATTGAGCCGACATCACCACTTTCGACTTAGGTTATTTTTACAAAGAATTCAATTTTTATGTAAGAATATTAATACTGTCAAAATTGTAAAAAGTCTAGTGTAGCATTAGCGTGGATACAGTTCAAGTCCCTAATGCGCACCAAAATGGAAAAGAGTACAAGTCGTTAATCTCGATCTGTTATTAGTTTCCTATTTCAACAACAACAACAACAACAACAACAACAACAACAATAATAATAATAATAATAATAATAATAATCAGAATAACTACTTTTGAACATGTTTAATCAAAAATTTTAGTTATAAAATCTTAAATTTCAATTGTGTGTAGGGTCCATAATTAAAATATTTTGTAAACTTATTTGATTTGATATTTTGAAAATTTTTAATTGAAATTTCTCAACTTCATCCCAAATCAATGCTTGTTATGTGCCACTTTTAGGGATTTAAAATGGGAAAATTGCACCAGACCCCCTTGTATTTTCTATAATAGGAAAAAAGAAATCCTATAAAATTTTTATTAGCATAATAAACCCTGTGAAAATATAAACTGAGCACCTTGAACCCTACATTTGTGAGAGGTGCATCACACGCTCAAATTGCAAAATTTTATCAGTTTTTTGCTTGGAAAAGGTCTATTTTACCCTTATTTGATTGAATAAAAACTCTAAGGTCTTTGAATCATTGTTTTGGTTGAATAAAATTTCTTCATCTTTCTTTTATATCTTCTGATGATAAAAGCAAGAGAAATCCTTCTTTGATGGCATCATTCTCTAACATAAGAACGAGAAACTCCAAACACGACCTAGATGTAAGATATCCTTCAACTCCAAACTGTACATGTGTTGAGAGGTACTACATCATGGCTGTAGGGAATCCGAAAAACCCACAAAAGGTAAATTATTCTACACTTGTGCAAATCGAAGATGCAATTCCTTTTCTTGGTTGAAACCTTTGGAGGCATATTCGGAACCATGTGGAGTTCCAATCGATTACCCTTATCTCTACAACCCTAATGTTGAAGGCGATCATGAAGATGCCAGTTTAGAAGAAGTAATTTCAAGGGTTTTAAGATTTTCAAGTGGACAAGCAAATTTCCAAGGTAATGGCCAGAATGTGCAAGTTTTATGGGTGATGTGTAGCCCTATTCATCATCATCATACTTATGTTGATGAGGAATTAATTGGATTATATTTTTTATTTTTACCTTCTAGATGTAGTGTTTGGTTGTATGAACTTTCTATTGTACTTTTATATTTTTTTATGCAATTTTAATAGTATAAATCCACTTTGTCTTCAAAAAATATGCTGGAACTCCAAACAATAGTATTAAAAATCCCATTATAGAATATACTTGCATAGAAAATCCCGTGAACAAAAAACTTAGCAAAAAAAACCTGTGCAATTTTAAATTTGCAAGAAAAACCTTATATTTTTAAAAATTGACAAAATAAACCCTGCACATATGTATTAGAGAACTTGTCACAGTGGACTGAAAAGGAGAATCTAACACTACAAATTTACACCATCAATCATTCACTTTTAGTCACAAACCAAAAAAGAGCATCCTCAACTTTCATCCTTCTTTACGAAATTGCAGCGCATACATGATTACAAGGATACCCGCACAAATGAAACATCACATATCATCATGTTTTCTGATCTAATTTGACAAGATATTTGTCCTCCCCAATTTCAACCTCCAATTCTTGATGCCCACACAAAACCTAGCCAGCTCTTGTTGTTTGTTAACTTTCTTTAAGATATTTAGACAAATTATTCCCATCATATTTCTCCATCCCCTCTCTTTTAATATGAATTCTTACCATGAGTCTTGCTCTAATCCATTCAAACATAGACACAATTGGCAAGTCTCTCACTGGTAGTACCAAACTGTTAGAAGATTCGAGATTGTTTGCCAAAATATTAGATTTGCAGCAATGTGCGGGAGGGATTCTCTTTAACCATTCTGCAGCAATACCAATTGTGTCATTAACTTTAGGATCAACAGCTTCAATTTTCTTCAATATTTCTTCATGCCCGTCCTTGTTGCTGATAGATGCAGCTCTCCAAAATTGCCTTTTCAATTGAGCCCTTTTCCACTTTTGATAGAAATTTTGATACATGTGCCTTAAACAGTACCTATTGAAATCAAACCGATCAATTAAAGATTATCCACATAAATAAAAGAGTTTATTACATCTACACCCCCCACGAGTTTACGAAATTCCCAACAGTATCCCTCTTAGATGAAAAATTACACATACACCCCCTTTAAAATATTAAAATTACAGATGCACCCCCTTCCGGTAGGATTATGGCAAAAAAGTTATGACGTCAGCCAAATATTTATGTGATCTAACTATTTTACCCTTGGTAATTTTGCAAACTTAGAAGGGGGTTGTATGTAATTTTTAAAGTAGAGAGGGGATGTATATGTAATTTTTTATGAAAGTAATTAATCGTTATATTTTCAAAATTTGACCGTTAAAAATTTAAAAATGACAGTTTATGACTATTTTTTGACTATTAAAGCTGCTCTTCTCTATATATATATATCACTATTACAACTTCATTTGACATGAATTTAGTTTAAAGTATATATATATATATATATATATATATATATATGGTTTTTGTTCTTTTTTCTAGCTATTCGTATAGGTTGCGTTTGGTATGGGTTTATATAAGGGATTATATGTGTATCCTACCTATAATTATGTTTGATAGATGTTTTTTAACCCTTTATAAAGCAGAGGTCCGGTTTCTTATCTATCTATTTATGGGATAGCCCATCCCACTATAGGGATGGGATGTGTAATCCACTTGATTTGGATTGGGTTGATAAAAGTTGTAATTTATTATATTATACTTAAATATATATGATGTGGCTTAAATTAAAAGGTTTTTTGTGATTTTCTTCAAATCCATATGGAAAAAAGAATACCACCAAACATAATTTGAAGGATATATCATGAAATAATACTTACAACCAAATATATTAATGCAATAGATTGATAACAAATTTTTAGCATATTTATCCATTGATTTTATTATCACACACAATCCTACACTACGACCAAATGCAACCCTAGTGTCTTATGTTGAAATACAAGAAGGATAGATGCCAAAAAAAAAAAAAAAAAATCAATTCAACTTGAAAATGAGGATTGTGATAGCGGGTACGAATGAAAATCGTGGTGATTGTAGTATTATTGTCCAACTCATAGGTACTCCCAGTGGTGTCTTCCCTACTTGCATGAAGAAGAAGAGGCTTCAAATGGTGCCACATGAATGAATGAGGCCATAACATATGCTTGTTAAGAAGCTCTACCTAAAGATACGTATGGGGCAACACTGTGCTAAAGCTTCTGGCGTTTAACCTCATATTGCTTGATATTTATTTATTTTTCTAAATTGTTGAGTTTATCACTAACTAATTAGTATTATTATTGTACCCTTTTTTGTCAATAATATAGTATCTTTTATATTTTCATATAGCTTTGGTAAGTTATTTTGCATGTATTATTTTCAATTGTGAATGTGTAGTTAGACTTGGATATTAAAAAAAGGCTTGATTTTTTACACACCTCTTTTAGCAAAACTCTATTACATAATACATACAAAATATATTTCAGGTTACAAGAGCAATATGAAAGTAAGAAAAATACAATATCATTAACAACATATGAAAATAGGAAGGGTACAATATTTTCAACAAATTAAAGCGTATAATAAGAATACTAATTAGTTAGCGTTAGACTTAACAATATGGCAAAATAGATAAATAGCAAATAATTTGATGTTAATTAAGTGCCACATGTTTTGGCACAATTTTGCCCCTATAAACATATTTACCTAGAGTTTCTCAACAAGTATATGTTACAGCCTCATTCATTCGCGTGGCACCTATGTGAAGCCTCTTTTTTTTTCATTCAAGTAAGGTAGACACCAATGATGATACCATGAGTTGAGTAATAATAATACTATATTTACCACGATTGTCATTCGTATTCACTATCATAATGCTCCGTTGCAAGCCAAATTGATTTTTTTGCTCTTGTATTTCAACCGTATACTCTAGAAGAATGACTAGAATAAGCCATGTACTTGTAAATTAAACTAAATAAATGTCAAATCAAGTTGTAATGGTGCATACACTACAAGAAAACACTGTTTTTTCGGCGGATTTTCGGCGGAAAAATAATTTTTCGGCGGATTTTCGACGGATCAATTTTGCCGAAAAAACCTTTGTCGGTATTGAATTTTTGGCGGAATTAATTAAAATTATTTTTAATTTAATATTTTATTCCGAGCCTAAATTCATTTTTTTTCAATTATCTTCAAATTAATTGTATTTTTTGTTCGTTGTTATAAGCACAATTTGTTTTAAAATATTAGCATAATTACGTAATTTGAATATATGAAGAAAGAACACATTAAATATATTAAAATGCACATATATATTAGAAAATCGTCAGAAATTTTATTCAAATAGAAAAAAAAAACATAATAAGTCAAATTATTCCGCCGAAACATAAAAAACCCAATTATTTCCTACCAAAGTTCATACTAATCTCAATCTTCCTCCTCATCGTCGTCGTCTTCTTCCTTATCAACGCCAAACTGAGCCGGTTGAGGGGTAAAACTCGGTTGCTGTGAGCCGCTCGCTTTGTTCTGCGAGATCATCGTTATCATCTGATGCATCATTTCCATTATTTGTGTGTTTTGTTGGGATAGTTGATCGACCCGGTTCTCTAACCGCAGCATCGCCGGATAGGACTCTCTCGACGAACAATCGGGTGAAGAAAAACTATATTGATAAGTTGTCGATGTCTGATAATCTCGCCCGTACTTTCGGCCCTTCTTTGTAGGCTCCCCAGCAGCCTGATCAAACAACTCATTTAAGCTTTCTTGCGTGGAGGGATCAGATGCGTCCGCATCCTGCATATCCGGATGATTTTGAACTAGATTTTCGAAATTATCCTGCAATTTTAATTAGTTAACATTAACAAATTACATAGAATATTTAATTACATTAAACAAATATAACTTACATGAACTTGTTGTGGCTTCGGGTGAACCCATGTGCCTGCCTTTTTATCCGGCCCCTTATCTTTTTTCCTCGTAAAACAATCGTGAAGGACCTCACTTTTAAGAGCAGGCCTCTTTAACTTCCCTTCCTACAAGAAGAATATTAATTAAATCTATTATTGTACGTCAAATAACTAATAATAAAATGTACCTACCAAGTCCATCCGACGCTCAAAAATCGATTTACCCCCACCGGCATACAATGGGCCGCCCCCAACATCCCTATTTATTCTGTTCTGGTCACTCTTCTTTTTTCATTGAGGTGTGTCCCAATACGTAGCCAACTCTTTAAATATTGGTTCGGGGAGCCACGGTGGCCGACCATTCCCCAGCGCAATAGCTTTTCTAATGTCGCGATACATGTCAACCATTTTGTTTGGCCGCACGATTGTCAAAAGCTTTCTTCATATGCCCCGTCTGCTCCGGCCTAAAACAAACATATTTCTAACAAACACAAATAATACTTTGTCACTCAAAGATGTTAAAATAAAAGAAATACTCACAAAATAATGTAAGAAATTTAGACATATACAATTTCAATTAAATTATCTGCCATTCACCGAACCATCGTAACTTAACATTTTCAGGAACCTTGCCATAACTGAAGTATGGCCTGTCCATCTGGCTCTTTATAACATTCCCAATCGGCGCACCACCTTGTTTACCGGGATAAAAACTACAAGAGAGTTCAAAATTTATTGTCAAACATATACGATTTATTATCAGTTCTATTTGAAGTATCAAACTTACAAAAAAAAAAAAAACTAACCGATTCGAACCAATTGGTGTAACAGTAATCTTACTACTCGATCCAGGTGGAAGTGTGGGCATCGCATACGTGTCCTGAATACCTTCTATATCGGCCTGAGTCAACTCGTCAACCTCCGCCTGTGGTTGCTGCTGGGGTAGCGGCGGGCTAGGAATATGCAATGTAACAGGTGGACTGTGCCCGCTAGGTATCGAAGGAGTTGGCATAAATTGCATAGGAATATCTGGTGGTGGACTATGGCCTATACGAGTGGATTGGTAAGAAGGGGAGGAGCCCAAAAGTGACCCTGAAGATGTGCCTCGATGGGATGAAGATGAACCCGGATTATGTGACGGCCTATCAGTTGATCTACCATATGAAATCTTATTTTTCCCACGCCTCATCTATATGATTGAAAATTATACAAAAATTATCAAATGTAAAATTTTATTATCAAACAAGGTATATTACAATTATATGCCGACATAAATAATTTACGCATATATCCAATTAAGTGCAATAACGTATTTTAACCCGTGATCACAATGACGTTAGTCACGCACATATATATATTAAGTCTATCTATATATTGATAAAATCTATATATCTTTTTGATTTACCATGCAATGTAACTTATTCATCGCTCGTTTCGGCTTCATCACTATCAACCTCTTCAATATCTTTTTCATCAGTATGTATAACCTCATTCAGCTCCCCTTCATCAATCGGTATTAATGTCATATTTTGGTCGCACATAGATCCAACAACGTCATCAGCAGTGATGTCTCGCACACTTGGTCCATCGTCATTTTGGTAAGCGACTTCCAATGCGTGTTCAACATCAACACGACCTGTCGCTTTACTTTTAATGACAGCGAGCCATCGCATTTTCTCTTGAATTTTTCCTGGATACTTAACAAAGTATACCTGTCGGGCTTGTTGTGCAATTATAAAAGGATCGTATTTTCTATACCTACCTGATTGTTTTACTTCAACAATTTCGCATTCTGGATGTACAATACGAGTCCCTCATCGAGGTGTGGGATCGAACCACTCATATTTAAATAAAACAACCCTTTTTATTGGCTCACCAGTGTATTCCAACTCTAATATTTAATTCAAGATTCCGTAGTAGTCATCCTCTACGGCAGCATCCTCATAACTGCCTTTCACCCAAACCCCGCAATTCATTGTCTTTTTCCCTTGACACCACGAGGAAGTGTGAAACTTGAAACCATTGACAAAATATGTATGATATGTTCTCATTTCATATTAGGACCCCAAGCCAATTGATTTAAGAATAGATCCGTAATCCCGTTTCCTGGATTATGAACCTGTAAGATAAATATCCGCTTGCATCATTAATAGTAGGTAGAGCTTCATAAGTAATAAAAATATATGGTTTTCGTTAACTTACGTATGACTTAAACCATTCATCAAATTCTGATTCAAGACGGTTACTAGCTTCAGCCTCACCAATTCTAAAGTATGATAAAAAGTAACTGCAATTTGAAATGTAGTTAGTTATTGAAGGGTTAAACATATTTTCTTACAAAACATGTATCATACTTACTTAATGTAAAGTTTAACTTCTTCGCAATTCAAAATGATATGGTGTCTCGCAGCTCTGTATTCTGCATCATGTTCGAAATATCGTTCTACACATTTACCTTGCAAACGACCCACTTGATTGAAAACGGACAACGTTGGTAGAATGGATTCATATACCCCACCGTCGTCGTTCCTTCCAGGTCTATTTCTTAAAGATCGAACGTGTGATTTAAAGTAGAACGAACAAAAATGAGCTGTTTCACGACGCAAATACGCCTCACAAATAGAACCCTCGACCTGGGCTTTTTGTTTGACTATTTTTAAAATTTTTCCTAGATACCTGTTTGAAATTACAAAAATATCAATCATGTAAATTTTCATTAATGTATAATTACAAAAAATGGAATGAATTTATTTTGGGTTATTTAAATACCTCTCGAATGGGTACATCCAACGAAATTGAACCGGGCCTCCATTTCTTGCTTCTTCGATCAAATGAATTGGCAAATGCTCCATCACATCGAAAAAACTAGGTGGAAAAATGCATTCCATTTTACATATAATCACAAGAATATTTTCTTCCATCTTGTCCAAATCGGCATGCCTTAATGTGCTGGAACATAGGTCTCTAAAAAACATACTTAATTCAGCAAGTGGTTTCCAGACCTCGTCAGGTAACTCTTTAAAGGCAATAGGCAACAACTGCTCCATAAAAATGTGACAATCGTGACTCTTCATGCCATTCAATTTTGCTTGCTGTGAGTCAACGCAAGCGACTCAAGTTGGAAGAATAACCATCCGGCATTCGAAGTTCTTGAATCCACCCACATATCATCCATTTTTGTTCAAGAGTAAAGGTATACTTCGCCTTAGGTTTTCCCCATTGTCCATTGGGCTTTAGGACCAACTGTAGCTCAGGTCGCCTACAAATTTCTTGCATATCCAGCCTTGCATTTGCATTATATTTAATCTTCCCTGGTATATCCATAACAGTGTTGAAAATATTATCAAATACATTCTTCTCAATATGCATTACATCTAAATTATGTCGTATCAAGAGATGCTTCCAATAATGTAAATCCCAAAAAATACTTTGTTTGCTCCAATTATGTTCAACACTGTAGTCCGATGTCTTACTCATAAATGGTTGTTCTGTTATTTTCGGGAACCACTGAACATCATTCCATACCAAATCCCCAGTAGGCACCGGGGGGGGAGGATCATTCTCGATCAGATTTTTTTTAAAGTTAATCTTGTTTCTTCTGTACTGGTGATTTATGTCCAAAAAGCTTCGATGACAATCAAACCATGAATTCTTTCGTCCATACTTCAACGTAAATGCTTTGCTATACCCCATACAATACGGACAAGCTAGTTTACCGGCTGTCATCCATCCCGACATCATTCTGTAAGCTGGGAAATCATTTATAGTCCACATTAATGCAGCACGCATAGTAAAATTTTGTTTTGCATGTACATCGTACGTGGATACGCCATCTTCCCATAAAAGCTTCAACTCATCAATCAGTGGTTGCAGATATACATCAATTTTCACTTTTGGATTTTTAGGACCAGGAATAATGCATGTCAGAAACATGTATGGCATTGTCATACACATTTCAGGAGGCAAATTGTACGGAGTCACAATTACTGGCCAACAAGAATATGACGCCGCGAATTGGGAATACGGCGTGAACCCATCAGCACATAAAGCAAGCCGCACATTTCTAGGGTCACTAGCGAAGTTGGGATATACTTCGTCAAAATTTTTCCAAGCTTTCCCATCTGACGGGTGACACATAACACCGTTAGGTCGCCGATGCTCTGCATGCCATGTCATGTGAGGTACTGAGCTCGAAGATGCATAAAGACATTTCAATCGTGGAATAAGGGGCAAATAATGCATTCGCTTCTGCGGGACTTGTTTTGCACGCACACGCCCCCCACTATCACGATATCTTGGCGCACCACAGAATGTACAATGCACCGCGTCTGCCGTTTCCTTGTAGTATAACATGCAACCACTTATGCAACAATCTATTTTCTTATTTGTCAACCCCAATTTTTTCACTAATTTTTGTGCCTCATAAAAATTAGTTGGCAAGTTATGACCAGCAGGCATTACTTCTGACATCAATTGGATGATTTCGTCCAGTCCATCTTGTGCAACATTATAATCACTTTTTATGCTCAATAACCGTGTAGCAACAGAAAGTGGAGAATGATCTATACATCCAGGCCACAACTCTTGATTAAACTCATTCAAGAGGTCAAAAAATTTTTGAGTTTCAGGATTAGGTTGCTCCACACAATCGTTTGGTATTTCACCCCCTACCTCTTGCCTAGCAGCATCAAAACACATTTCAGCATAACGTTGCAATGGGTCATTCTCTGTACCACTACTTGATGCGCCAGGGAATATGACCGAGGGCTCGACCTCACCATGCTCAGTCCAATACCAGTAATTTGGTTTAAAACCATTCTTTAACAAATGTACTGCGACATCATCCAATTTTAACAAATGACATTTTCTCTGACATTTCTTACAAGGACACCGAATTTCGTCATACTTAATATGGTCCGGACAGCTCTTCGCATGTTCTATGAAGTTCATAACGCCGTCATAAAATGCTGGTAAAAGCCCTCATCGACTAGGATAAGTCATTGTATACATCCACGTTCTATGTTCCGGGATATCCATCTACATATGCGTATTAATTTTATAAGTTTAGTATTTTTAATCATTTTGTTAAACTAGAAATCGAATAACTATTTCCTATTATTTAGCCTATCAACTCGTATTAAACCAATTATTTAATATCCATGTACATGCTTATTTTAGTACATTAGAATAGGTTCGTACAAAAAACATCGAACAACATTCAATATTCACCGAATAACATCATTCTATAACACAACACGTATCAAGCATGTACTTAATTACATACATATATATATACAACGAATATTTACCATCCCCTTATTTCTCCACATCACACAAGCACAGAAAAACCAACATCAAGCAATGGGAAGACTCCACCCCTTCCCCCAATTCCCGTTCTCCATCCCACATCACGGACTAGCCTACTATCTATAAACTATCTAATTGTATATATATATATATTTATATATTTCAAAGTTAACCGTACTTACCTTTGGTTTAGTAGTACTCCCTAGCTGATAATAAACTCAATTACCTACAACAAATACCAAATTCAAGATATTACACAAAATAATCTAACATCAAATTCACAAATATTACCAAATAATCAAACATAATCAAACTTACAAAATATTTTCGAATAAAACAGTCGTGGGGGCAGGGGGCTGGGGGGAGGGGGGCGGGGCGGGGGGGGAGAGGGCAGGGGGGTAGGGGGCCTGGCTGGGGGCAGGGGGGCAGGGGTTGGGGGGCTGGCAGGGGGCAGGGGAGCAGGGGCTGGGGCGGGTAGGGCCTGGGGGGCCTGGGGGGAGGGGGCTGGGGACGGACCAGGGAGGGCGGGGGCTGGGGATGGACCAGGGGGGGCGGGGCGAGGTAGGCTGGGGGGGGTGGGGCCGGAGTTGGGCTGGGGGGGTGGGGTCGGAGTTGGGCTGGGGGGGTTGGGTGGTGCCGCGGGGGCGGAGGGGAAGGGGGGAGAGGGGGAGGGTGCTGGGGGCGGCGACGGTTGGCTGGCGCGGCGGTGCTGGCGCCGGCGGCGACGTTGGACAGGGGGAGGGGGAGGCGTGGGGAGAGGGAGAGGCTGAAAAATGGGGGGGGGGGAGTTTTGATGTTTAAAATTTTTTTTTTTTTTGAAAATCAGATTATTTTCGGCGGAAATTCCGCCGAAAATTTGAAAAATATATTTAATTTTTTTTAATATTTTCGGCGGAATTTCCGCCGAAATTCCGCCGAAAATTATTAATTTTTTTTAACTCTGAATTTAAATATTAATTTAATTTTAAATCCGAAAATATTTTTTTAAAATATTATGAATTTGTTGGATTAAAGCATATACTATTTAATGTGATTTTTTTTGAAAAATTTATCGTTCTTCTTATTTATTGTTTAAGAGTTTTACAGAAAATGTAAGGACAATTAATGTTTATAATTTTAAATTAATAAGATTATAATGCCTTTTTAGATAATTAAATTAATGATTTGATGAGAGTTTTTTAGAAAAATACAAAAAATGCCTATAAAAGTGAAAAGAGATATTGAAAAAATAATAATAATAAATACAATAATAATATTTTTATTAAAGTGAAAAGAGATATTGAAAAAAATACAATAATTATGCCTTATTTTTTTAGTTGATTGTTTTCTTCATCCCATAAAATAAGTAATTTACAACTATTAGACATAAATTCTCAATACATAAATTCTTCACCCCATAAAATACGTAACCCATACAAGTTCTATAATTAAACTTATTAATCGAGTTACCCAATTCTCTTGTGCAATAGCTAATTAATTTAAACTCTATGATATGAATTATAGCAGGTAAGAATAGTTCATAATCTCTAAATATGTAAAAATTATTTTCTCGTTACACATTTCAACCTCAATTTTTACATTAAGCAGAATTATTTTTGTCAAATTAAGTTATTTCATTAATCCTAGTGTAGTTTGTACAACTTGTTCTACTAATTAAATCCGAATACCTCTATCATTATATTAGTTTGTTTTAATAAGTCGTTACAAGTAGACATATTCACTCCACTAAATCATAATAAATAATATTCCACACATAATTGATTTGTTTTGAGACTTAACGAAATAAAAGTTGTATAAAGTCATAATAAACACAATTCTTGAAGGAAATGACACATATAATAAACACAGACTTAATTTTTCATATTTATAATGTATTATTTATAAAAAAATATATTCTATAATGTACCCCGACAAACGTGTGGCATTTAGTTTTTTTTTATAGTTAAAAGTTAATATAATTTACTGTTGCCCTAAAAAAAATCAACTTTCAAATAAAAACAATAATAAATGGAATAACAATAAATATACATAACAAAAACTATAACAAAAAAATAACTTAAAAAAAAAACTAAAGTCAGTCATGATTATCAAAAACATAAATTTTTAATATCCAAAAATTTATAAATTTATTTCTGATTTTTTTTATTTGCTTTCGGCGGAATTTTCGGCGGATAATTCCGCCGAAAATACATAAATTTATTCCTATTTTTTTTATTTTTTTTCGGCGGAAATTTCTGCGGGAAATTCCTCCGAAAATATATAAATTTAATTCTTTTTTTTTATTTTTTTTCGGCAGAATTTTCGGCGGAAAATTCCGCCGAAAATATTTAAATTTATTTTTTTAATATTTAATTTATTTTCGGCGGAATTTTCCGCCGAAAATATATAAATTTATTTCTGTTTATTTTTTTTTTCGGCGGAAATTTTGGCGGGAAATTCCGCCGGAAATATTTAAATTTATTTTTTCAATATTTAATTTATTTTCGGCGGAATTTTCGACGGGAAATTCATTTGAAAAAAAATATTAAAACTTTTATATATGGGGGGGGGGGGAGAGAGAGAGAGATGAGCATCTTTAATAGTAAAAAAATAATCATAAACGTTCATTTTTAAATTTTCAACAGTCAAATTTTGAAAATGTAACGGTTAATTACTTTCATAAAAAATTACACATACACCCCCTCTCTACTTTAAAAATTACATACAACCCCCCTTCTAAGTTTGAAAAATTACCAAGGGTAAAATAGTCTAATCCCAAAAATTATTGGCTGATGTCATCACTTTTTCGCCAGAACCCTACCGGAAGGGGGTGCATCTGTAATTTTAAAATTTTAAAAGGGGTGTATGTGTAATTTTTCATCTACTGTTGGGAATTTTGTAAACTCGTAAGGGGTGTAGATGTAATTAACCCTATATATTATTAATGGTAATTTTTATATTTTCATTTTATTATTTACTTGTAGTGATATTCATAAACATTTACAACTAGCTAATATAGATCAAACTTTTTTAAATATTGAATAACAATTAATTTACCTATAAAACAATCTTCTTTTTTATCCAAAATTTATCGGCTCAAAGAAACGATGAGAAATAAAGATAAGTGATTTGTTTTCTCGAAGACAAACATATTACCCTGCTGACCGCCAATGGTGTATTTTAGCGATTTGAAGCTATATTAACTAAATTAGAGATCTCTTGTATGGAAAAGAAAAAAAGGAAAAAAATTTAGATCGCAATTATGCTTGATTAGAAGAACTTCATATTCAATTAGTCCGACCCAATTCAAACTAGATATTAGCTAGTGCATCAATAAAAACAATCTTTGGGGAGTCAATAGGGGTGGCAATTTCTGACAGGGCACAACAATCAAACAAAATCAATATGAAAATAGCATGTTATGGTTGGGGGTTTATGGTTTGGATGGGAAATGGATTGAACCGGAAAGCAACTCGAAAAAAGTGGATTGGTTGAGTTGACTCGTGGGTTACCCAAACAACCCGAATTGTCTTATGGGTTAATCGACAACCTAAACCAACTTAATTCAACCCGACTTAAATCATATATGTAGCGCCCTGACCCAGAGCGACTAATCCCAAGCCGGTCGCTAAACAAACTAAACTGAAGTATTTCATAATAAAAGCCATCGCCCTGAAATCTCAAACTCCAAAACTAACAATTTTTTTCTACTAAATTCTATTTACAATAGATACAATAAGCATTCCTTTCGGCACACCAACAACCTTTGTTGTAACATCAACTATTATACTCCTCGATATTAATTTTTGCTTCACAGCCTTTCTTACGGAAAATACTATGGGCCAAAGAACAAAAGATGAAATAGAGATTGTAAGTCCTAACAACTTAGTTTGGAAAGTATGTTGGTGAATAACAAGAATATTTAAATTTCAAATAAATACGTAACCTTATTACCAAATAAACCAAATCCAGAATTCAAATATTTCAATTATGATGAAATTCACTTGAAAACATTTCGATCAATTGATCACAAAACCGTTTGATTGATGAAACAAATTATAATGTATTATCATTACCAAATCTTGAATAAATAGTTATAACATGTCATTTTTGCTACGTTTTAGACCATATTTCCACTTGTTTTGCTATGTTAGAATTTCACCAAATTCATTTCTTAGTTGTCATAGGTGGAAATTAATGAAAAGTTGCTCAAAAAAGGCTTAAAGATCGTAAAAGGTGCAAAGAGATATCATACAAGGAAGTGGGAGGCTAAACATGAAAACAATCATGTTTGTAGCTTAAGGCGCGATCATGCCTTATGGCTAGAACTTTCTGCGGGGGAATAGAAGGCAAAACTCTACTTATGGCAAGAGTTTTTCTTGGAAACAGATTCGCTTCTCGCCTACAATTTCTCATTTCCTAGTCCTGTTAGGAATTAGATTAAGGGTTAGTATACTATATATACATGTTCTAAGACATTGTTGAGACACACTTGCTTCTAGTCTTAGTTATTATTTTTACTTTAAAATTTTCAGCTTCTATATTTTTATTTGAAGTCGTATTCATGGTCATGCGTGGCTAAACTACTATTTTCAGTCGAGGAGTAATACAAGACAACATTGTATTCAATGATTATGAGATCTAATCGGTTTGCTTGTCTTTTATTTTTATGCAATATTTGTGTATTTTTATGTGTTTTTTTGAAAAAACTCCATCCCTTAATGATGTTTTGTTAGCTGTGCAATTAGGGCCCATTGTTCAATTAAATAAACTTCATAAATCCAGTTGGTAAAATCAAATCCGTAATTATTGGATTGAATCAACACAAATGAAAAGTAGTATAATTCAATTGGATCAAAACTTTTGAATTATGATACGAAAATTGCACAATCTAGTTTCGAAGAACCACGTGTATAGATTTGTTGGCTAGGATAGGCTCTTTATAGTTTTAAAGGTTGTTAACGAGTTAAATCATATCACTGGACTAGGGTTATTCGTTAATTAGGGATAACTCATTGCATTTGTATGTTCAATCTATTATTAAGGAAAGATTAGGTTGGACAAGTTGTCTGAACACTACAACTAATCTATTGCAGGAATTTAAAGGCTATCTTTGAATAGATGATCAATCCATGAAAACGTTGTGCGAAAAATTACCATTGACTGAGTTTTCATCATATAGATTTGTTTTCAATTTATTATTTGCTTTTATTTTATTTTGTCAACTTTTTATTCACAACCCCTTTTTTACTTTCTTTTTAACGCTTAGTTATTTTGGAAATTAGCCAATAAGTTATTATCTATGGGATTAACCATACTCACCATAGTTAGTATTTATAAATTAATTTTGTGTTTAGAAGAGTAGAAATTATTTTTTGTGGTTTCTATTACCATCAAATAGTCTACATGACCACCCCTTTTGCAAAAAATAAAATAAAATAAAATTCCACAACAAAACGTATACTTAAGATCAAATTAAACATTTAATTGATCCGTTTCAACATTGTCCCATACCAGTGAGGAGACCTCTAAAATATTAGAATCTTTAGGGTCAATCTCTGAAAGTATCATTTTCTTTTAGGGCTGATTATCTGATCTATAAATTGTGGGTCTAAAATTAAAATCTTACCACTCCACAATAAATCACATCAAAATATAATTGCACCTTGTTTCTTCGATTCTAGGCTGTCATGACCTGAAAAAATACCCTTTTATTTTATTAAAATATATTGGACTGAAACGCGCAACGGTAAATATTTAAAGAGGGCATATAAAGGGTTATATGGAAAACTAATAGGTATATATGGATGAAAATAGAAGGGTTTGTATATATATATATATATATATGTGGGTGGAAGATAGACTATAAAAAGGAAAGTGTTTTGGGTGTTGAAAATAGAGTGAAAGTGGGGCTGTGTTTTTAGGCGGGATTTTGGGGTCTATTTATAGAGGAGAAAAGAAGAAAGAACTAATATTATAACAAAATAAATATATAAACCATACATTCTATATGGATATTAATATATACACATCACTATATGCATAACCTAGTATATATATATATATATATTTATGTATGTGGACATGTAGGTGTTTATGTAGATATATAAATCACCATTAGTGTATATATATGGATATGTGTGTGTATATGTAGATACATAAATCACCACAAGTGTATATATGGTTGTGTGTGTGTACATGTAGATATATAAATTACCCCTAATATATATATGGATGTGTATGTGTATATGTAGATAGATAAATCACCACAAGTGTATATATGGTTATGTGTGTGTACATGTAGATATATTACCACTAATATATGTATTAGAGGAGATATTCTTGCAAAACAATTATAAAATATACTAAAAATCTAGACTTTATATTTATCATTTAATTAAAATCCGAAAATTAGGTTTATAAATAATTAAAATTCGAAAAATTATACTACAAAATCAGAAAATATATTGTTGTATTTATAAACTTCAAAAATTACATAATTTCATATAAAATTCAAAATTTAACATTGAAGTTACAAACATTGAATAATTTATTTAGAAAATTCGAAATAAAATAAAATAAATACATGTCTAAAATATTTATTATATTATTTTCGGAAAAGAATAATTATTAAAAATTTTTTCCAAAAATAACAATCACAATTCAAAATTCATACTTTAAGATCTAAGTTATAAAGTAATATTAATGAATAAAATTTGGAAATCATAAAAATTTTACGAATTAAAAGATTTTATATCAAATATTTTGCATGAAACATAATATATAATAAATTGTAAAATAGTATGAAGTACTTGGGGCATTACATCCTCCCTCCCTTAAAAGAAATTTCGTCCTCGAAATTTATTCCTTGTGTAGTAAAATAGTTGAGGGTATTTTTCCAAAAACATGTTTTCACAACAGATTTTAGAACCCAAAATATTTTCAATCAACTACGAAACCCAGTAGATATACTAGAAGTTTTGTAGCAAAAGTCACACATACCAACACCATCTGCCAGGCGTCGGGACTCTAGAGGTGGCTCCTGTGGGCTCAAGAGGCGACTCCCGCACATGTAGCACTTTGCCCCACAGGCTCATGGGCTCAAGACTTTCAAGACATATAGTACTTGGCCTCGTGGGCTCAAGACTTTCAATACATAGCACTTGGCCTTGTGGCCTCAAGACGTAACATTTGCTCTGCGGGCTCAAGCGGTGGCTCCCGTATGCATAGCACCTTGCCCCACAGAGCACTTAGCTTCCAGTATTCCGGCTGGCAAGCGGCTCTGATACCATTTGTCATGACCCGAAAAAATAACCTTTTATTTTATTAAAATATATTGGACCGATACGGGCAACGGTAAATATTTTTATTGCAAATATATAATAATATAGAAACTTAGTACAACATAATGAAATCGTAGTTGTACAAAAGCTGTTATACGAGTAAAAATAATAATTTTTGCTAAATAAAATCTTTGAAATGCCCTCCCGGTGCCTTCCTCCTGATGGATTAGAATGTTTTTGCTTAGAAAAAAAATGTGTTCATAACACATGTCAACACAACTGTTGAGTAGAAATTTTACTTGATCACATAAGGTGAAGGTGTGTGTTTAGGTGAGCATAATCACAAAATTTCACATAAAGATCACAATTTTATGTTTTAGGAAAGCATATACTTGACATAATAAGGCATCAACATAAACTAGAGCATATAAATTACACTTAAGGAGTATTTTAAACATACATGCAAGCACAAACAACTAGACTTATGGAATCAAGCAAAATTCCTACCTTTTCAAATATTTTTAGGGACAAAAGAGGGCATATAAAGGGTTATATGGAAGGCTAATAGGTATATATGGATGAAAATAGAAGGGTTTGTATATATATATATATATATATATATATGTGGGTGGAAGATAGACTATAAAAAGGAAGTGTTTTGGGTGTTGAAAATAGAGTGAAAGTGGGGCTGTGTTTTTAGGCGGGATTTTGGGGTCTATTTATAGAGGAGAAAAGAAGAAAGAACTAATATTATAACAAAATAAATATATAAACCATACATTCTATATGGATATTAATATATACACATCACTATATGCATAACCTAGTATATATATATATATATATATATTTATGTATGTGGACATGTAGGTGTTTATGTAGATATATAAATCACCATTAGTGTATATATATGGATGTGTGTGTGTATATATAGATAGATAAATCACCACAAGTGTATATATGGTTGTGTGTGTGTGTACATATAGATATATAAATTACCCCTAATATATATATGGATGTGTGTGTGTGTATATGTAGATAGATAAATTACCACAAGTGTATATATAGTTATGTGTGTGTACATGTAGATATATAAATTACCACTAATATATGTATTAGAGGAGATATTCTTGCAAAACAATTATAAAATATACTGAAAATCTAGAATTTATATTTATCATTTAATTAAAATCCAAAAATTAGGTTTATAAATAATTAAAATTCGAAAATTATACATATAAAATCAGAAAATATATTGTTGTATTTATAAACTTCAAAAATTACATAATTTCATATAAAATCCAAAATTTAACATTGAAGTTACAAACATTGAATACTTTATTTAGAAAATTCAAAATAAAATAAAATAAATACATGTCTAAAATATTTATTATATTATTTTTGGAAAAGAATAATTATTAAACAAATTTTCCAAAAATAACAATCACAATTCAAAATTAATACTTTAAGATCTAAGTTATAAAGTAATATTAAAGAATAAAATTTGGAAATCATAAAAATTTTAGGAATTAAAAGATTTTATATCAAATATTTTGCATGAAACATAATATATAATAAATTGTAAAATAGTAGGAAGTACTGGGGCATTACATAGGCAACCAACCTAGAGGAAAAAGAATATTATGGCATAATCAGTTACCTACCGATCCAGCATCAACAGTAGCTAACTTCACATTGGAGAATGGATCCAAATTGATACTAGTAGGGAGACTAGCTATTGTCGGCCCAATACAACCATTGTCTCGAATCAATATTTACTTCATATATGTTCCTTGCCTATCAAAAAAAAAAGTCCCAAAATAAAAAGTATAACCCTCACCTGCCATCCAAGCCTACTTCACTAATTTGGTATGCAATGTCCTCTTGAATCTCGTTACCCAAAAATTTAGCATTAGTATGCTGAATAGAAAAATCTGCTCGAAACCCATCAGAACACTGCTAGGCACCAACGGATTGCCGCAAGACTATTGCTAGCCTGCTGCTGAAAAATTCAACAAGAACACCAGTCGACTAGCCTTGGCCCCCCTGATCAAATGCTCTCAATCATTTTTACAAAATACAAAGCCATTTGTATTTAATTTGAGAAATAGAGCCTCAAAATCCTAATTCACGTCACCCTAATCTCATTGAAAGTTTGACATCCTCCATCCGTTATTTCTAGAAATTGAACTCACAAACAACTTCACCGTATCAAAATCTTTAAGAACCACCAAGAAATCACTGAAAAAAGCCGCTAGCGGTGGAGACCCATATCTACCACCGCATTCTCGCCATTGTTGCCATTTTTCAAGCTACCGAAACACCAAAATATCACTACCATTGTGTTTGTCTCATCGAGTTAGTTAAAATAGTGTATTCAAACGCTCGATTTTGCCAAGACAGGTGGAAGGAGAAGATGATAAAGCCAATTTTCAAGATTTGCAAATTGGCCCCAACACTCTCCACTATAGTTCTCAAGGTTTGGAGCTATTTTCAATTCAATTCAAAATTATATAAATCAAGTCCTAGAAGTTCTAATTATTTCAAATAGATCCTTGACATTTGAAATTATATACGATCAACTCCTCCATTCCTTTCAATTAGGTCCCGACACTTTACAATATATGACAAAAATACCACTTACCAATTTTTTTTCAATTATAATGCAAATTAGTTTGGGGTGTTACAATATATATATATATATTTAGAAAAATATTATATATATATATAAATTATAAGTTATAACATGTTCAAGGCTATAAACTTATAATTGGTCATTAACAATATATAGAAAAATTTATGAGGAAATAAATAGAGACATTTTAAATAATTAAAATATAAAATGCTTTAGATATTTAAGGATAAGAGATTGTTAAACTTTTTGAATAAGTGAAAAGTCAATTTTATTGCAAAATTATGCTCATGTTAGTTCTAATCATCTTTTGTTTTCAAAGAAAAAAAAGCATATATTCTCTCTTTAATTGTTTTATTTGCAAAACATGAAGTTTTGTATTAATTTACCTTTATATTAAACGAAAAATTTTCATTATAACATTTTTTTGGTATGGGCCAATAAATAGAATTTAATAAATTAGAGAAAAAAAATGAAATGAATAATTTGTAATGTAAATTTCAAGCAAGTAGGTTGTACGTAACCGATCATTTTAAATAAATGAATATAGTATAGTTATAGAAATAAAAAATAATGAGAAATGAAGTTTTAAAAAATAAACTGTAATTTCTTCAATCTCTTCACTAATTGAAATTTTCATTTACTTTAGGTGACAGATTGAAATTCATTTAAATTCGCCAAACGAACTAAAAACTATGATACTCTCAATTTAAGCATATTAATTCCAAACTTAACCAATTATTGGTAGAACTGAATTTTATTTCAAACTTCATATCCTAAATTTTTGGTTATTACATAATCATATAAGATTTCTAACGTTTTCTTGTGATTGTTAAAGCTTCATAATTAAGGAATTCAGTAAGAAAATACTTCAAGAAACCAACAAAAAAAAAATTAAGTAAACAAAATGGGTTGGGTTGTGGGTTATCAGCTCAACCCAGGTTGACATGAACCCACTCAAATTAGGTTAGGGTTGAGATTTCATGGGTTTGGTAGGTCCTGAGTTGGATTAGATTTCAAAGATTTTGTGTTATACCCCCATCCCAACCAACCCAATCCAAAACCATCCGACCCACCTAAACAACCTGAATTGCCACCACTAGGACCAGCCTCGCAGCATGAGAAAGCCAACACATCAGCATAGTATTACGTTGTTATATTGTGATATTTGAGTTGTCATTAATATACCAATGACACCAAGAATGGATTGGTTTAGTAGGATAAAGCACTAGATTACTTAAACACATCGAGGGTTTGAATTCTGGAGTTGTTAATGGAGTAATTGAGTTTGGAGGGTTGTCTCCATATTAGGCTTTTGCACTATTTGATTCAAGTTAGTCAGTCGATTGGTCATAAATCAAGTGGTTTAGTATGTTATCAATTTATTTATTTTTATTAACTAACAGTTGCTCTAGCAGTATGAAACATTAAATCACTTAAACAAGATCTAGAGTTCGAATTATAAAGTTGTGAATAGAGCAATAAGGTTGGGAGGGTCGTCTCTATACTTGGTTTCTGTCGTACCCAATCTAGATTAGTTGGTTAGTGACCCAAAATCAGGTGCTTTTATATGTTATCAATTATTTATTTATATTGTTTTCACTACTGTATTTCTCATTATATTTATATTGCATCACTACTCAACCACCCAAAATATGTGTTTTCACACTACTGCACATTAGATCATAGTTTATTATTTTAATTGATTTTATGAGTCTTACTTCCTGTCTATATCTATATGTACATATCTCACCTCACTAAGTCACTTAGACTTACAACCCCATGTTCTTTCTGTTAACTAACTCGGATTTAGGATAAACAAGTTGAAAGGAACTCAAATAAGGTGATAAGTGTATCCCAAGTTACCAGTGTTTAGTTCTTTTTAGTTTTGTTTAGTAGATTTGGAAGTTCACTACATGTAATGATGGATTTGATTATTTTGTATTGTTACCCTTCTTAAACTGATATAGTTCTATATATATTACCTGCATTTGTATACTATCTCGACTCCGTTGTGCTATCATTCACTACTAGATAGTATTGATTAGAATTTCATATTGGGTATTAATCGCAAAATAGGTGCTCAATACGATTGTCAATGGATCCCAATTATATAGGAAGATCCTAATGAGAGGGGGGTCACAAAACCAAAGTCTTACATATTTAGATCCTTATAAGTAAAAATTAAACTCCCTTTACAAGGGGAGAGCCCCAAACTTAAGGGTGGGCGTTCGGGTCGGGTACCCGAAATTGTGAAAAATTTCGGATCGAGTACCCGACGCCCAATTCGGGTACCCGACCCGATTAGTGTAATTTAATTAAATTAGTGGATACATATACATATATGCATTGTATAGAATGATAAAAGTATTTTATTTTGATTTTGTCTAAATAATTGAGATATTCAATAACACCATATTATTTTATCTAGTCATTAATATTATATCCACTTATGCGGAGCTAAAGTGTTTAATTGTCTAATTAAGATAAAAATGCTAGCAATTAAATGTAGATGTATTATTTGGTTGTTGCTATTTAATTTTTTTTCTAAATACGACATACAATTAATATTTCTAAAATTATTCTTACAATATGCCATGCGTTTGTTATTTCATTTAAATTAATAGTAGCAAATTGTGAAATTTGTACTATTTATTTTTCTTCCATAGTTTCTAAATTAAAAAATATATTAATATTTGAAATAATTATATAAAAATTATCACTCTCTTTTTGCATATTTGAGGGTTCACAAGAACTATAAGCCTATATTTAATTTATTTTAAATATTAATTGTGAAAAAAGTTATTTTATCAAAACAAAAAAAATTCACTGAAAAAAAAAAGGGGTTTCGGGTACCCGAAAAAAGTTCGGGTTAAATTCGGGTAATTATGTCGGGTACCCGAAATTTCGGGTACCCGACCCGATTAACCCGAACCCAACAAAAACCCGACCCGCGCCCACCCCTACCCAAACTACCAGCACCACATCTAACTGGTGTCCAAGTCTTGCAAGTTCATCAGCACAATTGTTACATATCCACCTTATATATCTTAGTTTAGTTGACCAAGGGATCCTAATCAGCTTCGGAATCTAACTCAATTTAAATTTTTTGAAACCTTCTTTCCCAAGATAATTTTAAGCCTTGTCTTAATCCTAGAAGCTTCACGACTGTTACCATAACTTCACCAAGTTTGAGGAAGAAACCAAGGATCCACCTACCAAGGTGATCCCTAATGAGTCCACTAGTAGCGCCCGAGGTATTATTGCGGATCAGGCTCCCATTTGTGTTTAGCTCAACCCATCATTCTGAGGGTGTCTTCCACCTTACGTGTGTGATGCCCTATTTCTTCCTAGCTTCCATTCCTTGATATGCAATGTTTAGGTTAAGCATCAGTTGCTTCACTACAAAAACAAAAATGACCTTTTGTAACGAAAGATTTCATTACAAGAAATTATTTTTTGTCACTATAACTTTTGGTAACAAATATTTTCGTTACCAAAGTTTGTCCCATAAAAGCTTGTCGCTAAAAGTATTTGTAATGATTTTTTTTGTTTTCGTTACAAAAACAAATCTTTTTGTAACTAATTATATTTTTCATTACAAAAAGGTATATTTTTTGTGATAAAAAGATTTTTGTCACAAAAAGCCAAGCAAAGACCCAACCCGCTTGCCGAACCCTGACCCACGCGATGACCCAAATAGAATTTGTTTTCCTTTGTCGGCGGGGAGATTTGAATTCCAAACCTCGTGTATAATTCTTCCAAGGGTTGCCGCTGCGCCAAGTGTCATTTTGTTGATAGTTTTGACGTTTTATTATTCTTATTTGTTTTCTACCTCCATTAATTAATTTTAATTCTTTTAATTAGTTAATTAATTATGAATAAATTAATAAATTCAAATAATTATTAGAGCTTTGTTGGTTAAAAACACGTACTATATGACTTATATAGTACTTAGACATAGAAATAATTGAAAAATACTTTTGTTTTTCATACATATTCTGAACTTAACGAATAATATTCATAGCTTTTAATATAAGAATGTTTCATATGCCATATTCTGTATAATACTTGATAAAATAATACTTTCATTTTATGAAAATTTATTTAATTCGTTTCAAAATTTATAATATATAAAAATATTTTTGGTATAATATATCAAAATTTATGATAATTATAAATTGAATATCACATAAATAACAAATTCATAATACTTCATAAAAATATTAGTAACTATATAAATAATTATATATAATTTATATGATGATTATAAATGAAATAATTTAATGAATAGTTTTAAATAATCTTTTTTTATTATATATTACATAAAAAAAACATAATTTATGTGAACATAATATCAAAATAAGTCGTATTTTTTACTCTCGAATATATTTTCACTTCCGTATTGTGTTCGTACTTTTAATAAATTGTATAATAGCCGTTTGCGTAATATTTAGCCAATTTTATTATCGTAACTTTTGAAAAATATTTTTGTAATATGTACGTATGTGTTGAATGCCAAATATTTTACCTATCCGATATTTAACTATAACTAAGATTATGTGTGACTATATATATATGTATATATTAAATTATGTGAACAAAATTTATTAATCTTACTAATTTTTGTACTTTTTAATTTATTAATTTTTAATTTTTTTAGCCACTATAAAAAAACCTGGCTAAAAATCAAAATTACAATTGAAATTTAAATACATATCCAAATACTTTTTTTTTTCACTAAGTGCTAGTTTTTTTTCAAAATATTAAATGTTTCTTCTCTAAAATAGGCACATCCAAACAGGTTTCAATAGTCCATTGCTATCAAAGACACAAAGCGGTTATTTAAAAATCTTTTAAATATCAAAGCACATCCAAAATTTATGATAATTATAAATTGAATAACATATAAGTACTTCTTCTCTAAAAAAAGCATATCCGAACGGATTTCAATAGTTAATTAACACCAAAACATAAAGCGGTTGTTAAAAAACCTTAATACTCTATAAGAGAGTATATATATTATATAAATCATGTCTAAAGTTTCATAACAAACTTTAAAATTGTCACAAATAAAAACTACTTTTAGGCTTCGTTTGGTAGGGTGGAAAATGGGAGGAAGGGGAGGGGAATGAAGGAAATTGGAAGGAAAATATATATTTTCCCTTGTTTGGTTGTGGGGGGAAAGGAGAAGAAAAGAATTTGAGAATGAAAAAATAAGCATGGGGTCCACTGATTTTTTTTCCACCCAAAATCAGACGAAAAATGAGAGGAAAATAACACAAAGATCTCTATAAAATTATATTTCCAAAATTGTCCATATATATAACTAGGTGTTTAAATAATATTGCATCTTCTACTAGCATAAATCCTTGCATTTTTTAAATAGCAAATACGATGTGTGCATTTATATAATACATTAAAAATGTATTTCACATATTTATTTATTTATTTTATTTTCATTAAATTTTCTACGACATAATTATATTTATAATTTAATTATATTTATAATTATATAAGATTGTGGTTGTCGTTTGACACAATGTAAACAAATATTTCATTATATTAATTTATATATTTTATTTACATTATACTTTACATTATTTAGTTTAATTTTATTAATCTATTTTAATACATAAATTCATAAACATAATTATGATTTGTAATGATATAAAGGTATAATTGTCATTTAGTACATAAATCATTTTCTTTCCTTCCACTTTTCCATTCAAACAAACAAGAGAAAATAAATAGATTTTTATTTTCTTTCCATCTGTTTTCCTTTCAACCAAACATACCTGTGGAAAATTAAAATCCATCCATTTTCTTTCCATTCGTTTTCTTTCCTCTCATTTTCTTTCCTCCCTATTTTCTTTCCTCTGCCAAACGCACTGTTAGTGACAACACTACACTATTCATAATTAATATTCCCATTTGTTACTAAAAAGTAAATTTTTGGTAACAATATCTTATTTTCCGTAATACATATCCCTAATTGTCACTAAAATTTGACTTTTTGGTAATAAAATATTGCCTTTTGTAACGAAATGCCATTATCATCATTAAGAAGTAACATTTTGGTAACAAGATCACATTTTGTCACCAAAAGTCTAGTTTTAGTGACAAAATATACATTTGTTACCATTACTTTGTTACTTAAAATATATATATATATATTTTTTGTAGTGCTTGATAGCATTAAAAATCTCATGTGAACTTACCATCTATCCTCTAAAAATAAGTTTGTAATGAGCCAACCAAAGCAACCAAATTGAAGCAAGAAAGGCCAAATGCTATTTACACTTTGGAGCAATAATACTGTGGGATGTCGTCGCCAGATTTTATTTTAGTATTTGAAATTATATAAATATATAGTTATAAATATTATCCTAACCATTTTATGTCCCTTTAATGAAATTAGTGGTGATAAAAATGGATATTTGGAACCTTTAATCCCTAGTATTAGCATTAGAGAGATGTCCATTAACCTCTTTCACCAAGATATATTTAATAATTGACTATCTCTTCTATAATTATATACATATAAATATTATTCCCTTTCTAATTATAATTTCTTGTAGATAATTCCTTTTTACTATAAATATTTAGAAAAAAAAAATACTCTTTTTCCACAAAATTATATTGTTTTCTAATACTAGCCCACAAATATTTTATACCTACAATATATATGTATATATATGAATTTCTATAGATAGGTAACATAAAGAAATATATATGTCTTAATTTATACCTATTAGTTACACTTTATCTATTTGACATGGCATACTTTCGACCGGATTCGTCGATCGCTTCCCATGCACCACAGGCGTCATTTCCAATTGTTTGAAATCCATGAGGATGGTTCCGACCGGACCCTGATGTATCGACCGGCTTAGCGATCCGTCAAAACCATTCCGACGAGCTCAACCGAATGATTCCTTTGTCGATCAGATTTGTATCCTCGAACCCATTTCCTCGGCTCCACTGATCGATTCCACGTTCGACCAAGGCCATACCGGGTCCAACAGATCTCTGCTGACATTAAATGCTCCCTTAGCCCAAGGGAAAAATTCTTGCCCAGACCCGGTTTGGCCGCACCCAACCAATCATATAGCAAGTGTTAATACACTTACCATGTGATTGGTCACTCTCCCTAAACTGTACACCAATTATATGGCAAGTGTAAAACACTAGCCACATAATTAGTTTTGATGTGGCCAAACCCGGTACGGGTAAGAATTTTCTAGCCCAAGGTATGAGGGTGCCACCAAACCTCATTAATTGGGAGCTAACTAATGCTCATTGACCCTATTATTAGGCTTATGGATCGCCCACATCAGCCCCTGCTGGCCTACTCAGCCTAGGGGACGCACTAGATTGTGGCCCACTTGAACATGCTATAAATACCCTTGCATTTATGGTAAGATATTATTCATTAATCACTCGCAATGCCCTCACTCTACTTAAATATTTACAAAACCAACCCGCTAGCTCACGTTGCTAGCTCACATTTAAAGGTCCTAGCTCACGTTACCTTTCCTTTGTTGCAGGTCAAACTTACCTACCCTCTCGACCAAGGTTCCCGATCAAGGTCGACCAGCCCCATATTCAACCTGCATCACTATTCCTATATATATATATACATATTAATTACTAGGCTTATATCTATATAGATACATACGAAATACATATATATTTATAAATGTACATTTTATATATATTATGTATATATATAGATACATACGATATATATATATTTATGGATATCTATACTATTATATATTTGAGAAAGGTGTTTGACCCAAAATCTTTCAATTTTGATCAAATTCTAATTTTTTAGAATTTTGAATTTTTTTAATTAAAAATTCTGTCATTAGTTATCTAATGGACTCTCTTGATTTCCTAAAATTTCAAAATTTGAATTTATTAGGTCTCTTATTGTGTACTAATTATTAATTAATCTATAATTCTTCCCCAAAAACTATCATTTATTTCCCCTTCCCCCCCAGCCCCCACATTCAAAACAACCTTAGTAAAACTTCTTTAATTCCATTATAATTTCTCAACAATATACAAAAATCTAAATTTCCTCACTTATCATCCATTCTTTTTCTCCTTTCGATTTTATAGTTATGTAATTTTTTTTATTGATCTTGAATTATCGTCTTTTCCTACGTTTTTACTATTTTTTTTTATTGTTTATTCAATTTTATGACTTTTTATCTTTGTTATCCTATTACTATTTGTTTCTCATAGTTTTAGATTTTTTTTTTTTTAATTTTGGTATCATTCTCCATCATACAAGTATTTTAACACCATTTTATGTTCAAATTGTGGAATTATTCATATTGGATATCATTTCTTATTTATAGATTTGTGCTTATGATTTCACTTAATTTGCTTTCTTTTTTACTTTATCATTAGTTTATTTGAGGTTTATTATATTTGATTTTTTTATGTTTTAAAAATTTATACAAATTTATTGGTTTGTATTCTTTTTCTTTTTTTCCTTTTTTTTTTTGTATAAAAATCTATTGGTAAAGTTGACACATCTAATATTTTCACATATTTTCGTTTTTTGGGTTTGTATTTTTCTTCTTCTTTCTTTTTTTTTTATATAAAAATCTATTTGGTAAAAGTTGATATATCTAATGTTTTCACTTATTTTTGTTTTCTTTAATTTTACTACGTTTGTTATTTTACAATATGTGGAATTTCCCCCCCTAACAATTTGGTAGTTTTTTCTTTGTCCTTTAATATTATATTTTAGAAATTTTTGATTCTTTTTTGCCCAATTCTCACTTCCTCTAATTTATTTTTAGCTATCTTCATCTTAGTTACTTTTTATTCATCAAAATTTCTTTTATTTTTTATTTTTTCTTTCGGCCCCAAAGTGCTTGGAAATCATCCAATTACTACCCTTAATGTTTATTTTTTTATTGGTAGCTAAACGTGATTTTATTTTTTAACTTTTGATATTAGATTTCTTTTTTCGTCATGTTATTATATATGTATATATGTATGTGTTTCTATGAGTCATGTAATTATCATTTTTCTCTGAGATATTATAAACCACAAAATGTATATATAATAAACCATAAATTAATTTTGATAACCAAAATCATCTAATAAATCACAAAATGATTTTGACAGCAGTTTTTGACTACAATTTGATTAATTTTGATAAAATAGAATTTTCTCAAATTTTTAATTTTTTTAATTAAAAAGATTGATTGGCTAGGTCTTTTAAATAATTCTAACAATAATTAAAAATTTCATCATCCCATTCTTAGTTATCCAATTTTCTATGATTTTTGATTTCCACCAAGTAAGAGATTTTATAATTAAAATATCCATCAAATAATGAATTGATATATGAAAGGAAATTATTTATCAAAAAAAAAGATATGGAAGGAAATTTAAAAATATTCACAACATTTAAAATGCATATGACTCAAGTTTAGGGCGAAATGTTTATTCAGAGATTGTAAAAGAAGATTCAAAACATTCAAATTACATTAAGAGTACTTGGTGTTTCATAATTTAATTATTATTTTATTTATATATCTTTATTGTTATTATTCTTTTTTGTAAACTAAATTTTAATTTTAATTTATTTTATGTGCGTCAAAAAAAATAGTGTTACGTATTCTCTTTTAAAATAATTAAAAGCTTCAAATATAAGTAAAATTTTACTTATTTAACTATTGAACTTCAATGAAAATTATTTAGAGTAAATGTTATTTTACATAACTAGAATATTTTATTTTTATCTTTTTATGCAGTATAATAACTTATGATACGCATGCGTAGCACGGGGTACATACTAGTATATATAATCCTTATAAATATCATAGATATTCTCCTACAAAAAATCTCCCTACATTTATTTGATGAATCTAGCAAATCTTATACTTGGAGCATTATTATACAATTAGGGTTTGAATCATCATTTTAGGCCGATACTTCAACACCAATAGGTTACTGAATAAGATGATTGCATTTAATGAAAATGTCATACTTAGATCATGCATTAAATATAGAAAAGGACCTTATTGTATAATAATTTTGTGTCTTGATCACAACATTATAAATAGGGGGGAGGGGTTGCTCACATTTTATCATACCCACATAACACCCAAATCCCGCCTGAAACACACACCCCACACTTGCCTTACTCTAAACACACAAAACACTTTATAATTATAGAATATTTTGTACCCATATATATATATATATATAAACCTTTCTTTTTACCTACATGTCTACCTAATAAGCCCTCTATATACTCTCTTTTTCCCTAAAAACATTTGAAAAGGTAGAATTATTACCTTTCTCATAAGTAGTTTAGGCAAAAGAGTCTTAAATTATTTTCATAAAAAGGCTTTCACTTGGGTTTACCAAATAATGGTAAAATACCAAGTAATTGCCTATGTTCACATTTTTAAGATTTTATGCCTCAAATTATTTGCTATACATGTTAATATTATGATAATTGTTTTCATGCTATTATGCTTTCCTAAAGGTACATGCATGAACATAATATGTTTATTTATATTTTAATGAAGCTCTTTAAGATCTATGTGTTATGAGAAAATTATTTCTCAATTATGTATTGGGCCCGAAATATTTTCGAAATGGATGTGGCTGAGTTCCTCCGGGACATTCTATTGGAGATGCCGGTATTAAGCGTTTCAGTCCTCCATCTTCTAATCTCTCCTAACATTGATGGAGTGTTCCATATGAGAGTGGATTGTAGGCTTCTACATATACCCGGGTTATGACCACTGGTGTGACTCAGTTGGGATTGGTGGAATCGCGGAGTGACTCGGTTGGATTATTTGATCGTGATGGGAGTTATAAGGCATTACATCACTATATGCGATGAACAAGGAGTATTATGTGATTTTAAGTGTTTATGTACAACTTTCACACACCTGTATCTTATGTTTTTTTTTTTTTTTTTTTTTTTTTTAGAATCAAAATTCATTCAATGGTATTGTTTTTGAATTAAATATTTGTGTTTTACCATAAGAAGTTTTTTTTTTTTTTTTTTTTTTTTCCAAAATGGACAGAAGTGCACTTTCACTAGGGCGTGATCACGCCTTATTGAAAGAGCAAATCTGTGTGATTTTATATATAATAAGAAAAAAAGATCCCGCCAAAGCGGGAAAAGTGCCGCCTAGGCGGCAAAGCCACTGGAAAAAAAAAACCACAACGAAGCCTCGGCGGGCTATAACAGCCGCCTAGGCGGAAAAGCCTCTGGAAAGAAAGAAAAAGCTAGGAAAAATGCCTAAATGAAGGCATTCCAATTCTATCAAGTGCAAGAATGCCTCGGATTCGTCCCGTCAAATCTTCATGCTGTATAACTCTCGTATGCCGAGTGTCACAAGCCAAATTTGCAAGGAAGTCAGCCGCTTGATTACCTTCTCTGTAAATATGTGTACATCGCACCTGAGCCTTACGCATAAGAAACCGAATCCGTGCAACAAGATGGGTAATGTACCAATTCACCCTTCCGGAACCCTGAATAATGATCAACATAGCACGAGCATCCATCTCCAGCCAAATATACTCATATCTCCTCTCAATGGCCAGCTTCAGTCCTTCATAAGCAGCATACAACTCAGCATAGGTGTTTGTCGCCTCGCCTAAGAAGACCGTAAAGGCAAACAGCATGTGGCCTTCATGATCTCTCGCTATTCCACCTGCTCCAGCTGTGCGCTCCACTCGTCTTGCTGCCCCATCGGTGTTCAACTTGATCCAAGGTATTGTTGGTCGACTCCAAGTGACCATGCAAGTCTGCTTCCTACCTGGCCGTGCTAAGGACACAAAAAAAAAACTAGCAGCGTGCTCCACCCCCTGCCAATGAGATATCTTGAATCGCCCATTTTGCCCAAGCAAATAAATATAACTCCACACCTTTTTAACGATGTGGCTAGCGACCATACGATGTTGGCGATATTTTGCAGCATTCCGTGCATCCCAAATATACCATAATATGAGTATAGGTATCATAGTCTTAATATGCTCCCCTCGGTTATGAAGTCGCCAAGCTTGCAGCCATAAATGACACTGCACAGTGTCCGGAAGTACCACCTTAAATAAATCAGCAAAGAAGCTCCATATGCGTTGTGCCTTGGAGCTCAAGAAGAACAGATGAGCCACAGTTTCCTCGTGAGCACAACAATAACATTTAGACGCAAGAATTATTCCTTTCCTTTGTAACCGCACATCCACCGGGATCCAACCCTTTAAAAGCCTCCAGATAAAAATAGAAATATTTGGAGAAAGATTGCGGGACCAAATCTGACTAAACAGCGGTTGTTCTGGTCGAGCAGAGCGCAACTGTTCCCAGGCCTGTTTAGTCGTGAAATCCCCTTGACAGCCTCGTACCCAAACAAGTCGGTCCAAAGATTGATCATCAATCGGAACTTCCTTGACCTTGTCAGCCATCCGGGGCAGAAGAGTCTGCAATAACCTCTCACTATCCCAAGCACCATTGTTTATATAATCAGAAACACTCTGTGGAGAGGCATCGGGCTGGACTAGATGAGCAAGAATACCGTCTGGTAACCAGTGATCATGCCAGAAGTCCACGTGCCCTTTCCCAATCTGCCACACTAATTCAGGTTCAATCCATTGTCGCCCACGACACATACGTTTCCATGTGGGAGAGTCATTACGTGTTTCATTAACCTCCTTCGGGTGCCGTCCCTTCAAGTATTTAGCATGGAGAAAATGAGCCCAGAGAGACTCCTTTTGACGAAACTTCCACCACAATTTGCACGTGAAACTATTAACAACATCCTCAAGACATCGAACACCTAAACCACCCTCCATTAGTGGATAACAAATCTCCTCCCAAGAGCACCAATGTATACGACGCTGGCCCCCATATGAGCCCCAAAAAAACCTGTTAAACAGCTTCTCAATTTTATCCATTACGCCCCTTGGAGGTTTAATAACCTGTATAAGATGTATAGGTAATGAGAGCAAGACGCTTCTGATTAAGACTATTCTCCCCCCATAATTGAGAGCCGCTTTCTCCCATCCATTAACCGACGCACGAAGTTTCTCGATGAGTGGAGTGAACAAACTTATCCGTTTATAGCCCACATACAATGGGGCTCCAAGATAACGGATAGGCAGCTCCGCCTTCTCAAATCCAGTAATTCGCTGTATACGACGGATCTTCCCCAAGGAACATCTCTTTGAAGCAACAAACGTACTCTTGGTCCCGCTAATAACCTGTCCTGACACCTTTTCATATTGGCGAAGAAAAGATATAATTCGCCTCAACCCGGATACTCTAGCATTGGCAAATATAATCACATCATCCGCGTACGCAAGATGCGATATAACAACGGGGTTATTTGCAATATATTGAAGGTTGACATTCTCCGCAAAGAATGTATCCAGTCCCCTAGAAAACCATTCAGCCGCAAGAATAAAGAGTGCAGGCGAGAGCGGATCCCCTTGACGGAGTCCCCTCGTGGACTTGAAAAAACCAGATCCCTCCCCATTAACCAAAACAGAAAACCAGCAGTTCTCCACAGAATTACGCACCAAGTGAATCCAATGTGCCGAGAAACCCAATTGTTGAAGCATACGGACTAGGAAGGGCCAATGTAAGCGATCATATGCTTTCTCCATGTCGAGCTTAAGAATGATACGATCACCCTTAACCTTCTTATTCAGCGAGTGAGTGAGCTCCTGCGCCAATAAAATGTTGTCAGCAATAGCCCTCCCAGCCACAAAGCCAGATTGTGCCGGGGAGATAAGAGACGGAAGCAGGGTAGCCAGTCTTTTATACATCAGCTTAGTCATAATTTTATTCGATACGTTGCAGAGACTAATAGGCCGGTAGTCTGCCCATGACCTCGGGGCATCCCTCTTAGGAATTAACACAATAGTAGTACTCGTGAATGCGCGAGGCATTGGTGTACCAGCGAAGAAATCCACGACTGCCTCATATACATCTTCAACCACCAGCTCCCAGCACGCTTGGTAAAAAATCGAAGAAAAACAATCAGGACCAGCAGCCGAATCCGAGCTAATATCAAACACAACTTGTCGCACCTCTTCCCTAGTTGGAGGGGCACATAGCGCAATAGACTCATCATGGTTCACAATGTTTGGGATATGAGCAAAATCCCCATCATCCCTTGTGAGAACCTTCTCAAAGTATGCCGCAGCAGAGGTCTTTATTTCCCCCGGATCTTCAATATTTCTGCCCTCATGATTGATATTAAAAATTCGGCTCTTAACTCGTCTTTGTTTCACGAGATTGTGGAAATAACGGGTGTTACGTTCCCATTCTTGTAACCATCGAGATGCTGACTTTTGCTTCCAATAATCCTCCTCCATATTCAAGGTACGATTGAGCGCGGCAGAAGCTTTGTTCATTGCCATTAGGTTGGCATCTGTGGGATTAGTATCATAGAGTCTTTCCATCTGCTGCACCTTATCCATCGCAGCTGCCACCTTATCAAAGATATTACCAAAAACCTCACGGTTCCACTGCTTAAGGAACTTTTTCAAGCGAACTAATTTCTGTTGGAGTTTAGTCATTCCAAAAGTCCCTAAAGGAAGTGACCAATTCATTTTGACAGCATCATAGAAATCATGATGTCGCGTCCACATTTTCTGGAAGCGGAATGCTGATGGGCCCCGAGACCCATTAAGTGCTGGCGTAATGAGCAGCGGGCAGTGATCGGAGTTGTGACGAGGTAAATGTTGCGTCCTAAATGTCGGAAATAAGTCCAGCCAACCTGTCGAAACCAAAACCCGGTCCAAACGTTCCCATTTCTTCCCTCGATTCCATGTGAATATACTTCCTTCCACACCCGGGTCGATAAGGCCACAAGCCTCAATACAGTCCGCAAAATCCTCAATTGACCCCAGTTGTGTCGGAGCACATCCTCGCCTTTCAGCAACTGATTGAACGATGTTAAAATCACCCCCAATAATCCAAGGGTCCGTAGTGGCAATAGCATGCATAGAATCCCAAAGGTCACGCCTAGCTATTCTGTTATGACGACCATAGACAAATGAACATAAGAGAGGTTGTTTAAGAAGGCCCGACGTCACTCTAACATGGAGCAACTGGTCTTCACTCACCAACACCTCTAAATTCAAGGATTGATCAAAGAAACACCAAATATGATTCGAAGGGTTAGAAACAACACCCGCAAAACCAAGTTTCTTAAGCATAAATCTCTCTTGTAACATAATTTTCGGTTCAATTACCACCAAAATAAGTAACTTATGACGCCTGCGCATCTCACAAAGCAAGCGTTTTTTTGCGGGGCTACCCACTCCCCGCGAATTCCAGATCATCATATTAATCATGAAGATGATTGGGAGAATGAGTCTCCCGTCTGAACCTTGCTCCTCGTAAGACGAGGAGGGACATCAATATTTAATTTTTTCTGAGATTTTTTAGGAACTGGTGTCCGCATCCCTAGACTCAATACAGCCTCATGTTTCTTGACAGATGATGGGGGCCTACCTCTAGTGTCTCCATCAGGCTCCTGACCTGGTCGATCAGCTACCTTGGAATCATCCACCCCGTCCTCCAAAGGCCGGCAATCAAGTGTTAGATCAGTATCAATGTTGTCCCGCACCTCCTCCAGCTGGTGTGAGCTCTCAATATCAATTGTTGGGGCCACTACATTGTCATCCTCATCACAAGAAATCTGCCTAGGAATACTGTCGGCCTCAGCTGAAACATCACCTGAAACATCCTGAGGCGCAAAATTTTGCTGCTCATCCTCATCAGAATCCACCGCAGTCAGAGCCCCAAATTTATTATTTAAGTGCGTCAAAGGGAACCCGGCTTCCGCAGGCTCATCAACATCCATCACTTGCTTCCCGTTGTCGATCTTAGGCGGGCTGTGCTCTGTACACCCGATCACTTCAGGGTTAATTTCGGACCCATTAGGTTCTTGAGGCGGTACCTGGGCATGCTTCCCCTTGTCGGTCTTAGGTAAACCGGGCTCTGCACCCCCGATCACTTCAGAGTTAATTTCGGCCCCGTTAAGGTCTTGAGGCGGGACCTTGGCATGTGAAGAACTTGGTACAACAGAGTCCGGGCAAACAGTAGTTATTGGATCTTTGTTGTGTAAATTCACAGAATCAGGAATTTTCTGGTGAAAATCTTCAGCTGTAGCGGTCAGAGTCACACGGGAAGGGCCCTCCCTTGGAAGGGGCCGTGGCTGGCGCTGCTCATCATCAAACTTGGACTGCACGTTAGGGATTTCAGCGTCCACAGGGTCCTCATCAGGCGGCAAAAAACAATTGCGCTGCACATGCCCGCGTCGTCGACATCGCCAACAATATTCCGGCACACCTTCACATTCAACGGGTTGTTTATAAACCCTATCACCATCCTTGACCCATATGTATTTCTTAACAGGCTTGGTGACATCAATTTCAACACAAACTCTGGAAACTTTCGGTCGATAACAATCTGCTGTCGCTTCATCGACACGAACAGGATTTCCGATGCAATTTGCAATCGTGTATAAACCTGGGACGGGGATGAGATGCATCGGGAGATGATGTATTTTGAACCACACGGGGCAGATGGGAGATTCAATTGTGGGATCAAAGTCCGGATCCCACTTGAAAACTCGCATCGGGTAACCGTTGAAGTGCCAAACTTCGCGCATAAATAACCTGTATCTTATGTGATTAAGTGATAGTTCTACTCAACGTGTTTGTTGATCATGTTTTACATGCCTATTTTAGATCAACCTAAAACAGATCGTCAAGAGAGTGGAACTGAGGAACACTATGGAGCTTTTACTTAGACTTGATAGGTGTTAATATGAAAATCGTTGTATTTTGTACAAATTTTATGTGAAAATTATTATATATTTTTAATAAAATATATAAAGGGATTTCGGGGACGTTACATTGTGCATGTCATAGAACTATAATAACATTTTGAACGTTTCAGGACACTACAACCTCCAAATCCATCTCCATGCCGTCGTTACTTTTGTCTAAAATTTTTGCCCAAATACTCATGTCTCCCTTGAGGAGTCTCCGGCCTACTTTGGCCAACACCACCACGTTCATTCTTCGAGTATCCTTCAGAGGTAGTTCGCCTTCCATCTTGTTGCATATATCACGACCCTAACCCACCAAGTGAGCTTTTTTTATGAGTTCATAATAAATAAACCAAAAATGTAACAATCTCACCCATGGAAGAAAATAAAATATATGAACAAATAAAATTGACTTTATCAGGATTATGGAAGTTAATAGGTGCCACGCAAAACACTCTTTAAGATAGCATGAGCTGCCTTTTAATAATTATTATTATTTATATGTTATTTATAAGTCGATCAAATTAATTTTAATAAAAAAGTGAAATTTAAAAATATTTTTTAATCAACTCTTCGTCTTCTTCTTCTTCTTCTTTGTTTATCGTTTTTTCTCTTGCTATTCTTTCTCAAATTAAATTATTTCTCTTATTTTTCTTTCTAATTTTATTATCTCTCTAATTCTTTTCTTCATATATATTGTTTCTCATATATTAAATTAGAAAATTATATTTAACTAATTAATAAAATATATACCACATAGTAATTAAAAGAAATAATTTTATATGTCACATTGAAAAATTACACACACAGCGATCGAGAGCACCGAACAATAATTCAAGAGCACCAACATATTTTCATAACCATAAGAAAACATGTTTTCTGTACTAAAACGATTAAGAAGTTTTGAATAAATTAACAGATGAACAATAATCTTAAACCAAGTTGTTTTTTTTTCCATTGCAAAACCAACTCAATAAAGTAAAGAATAAAAAATAAATAAATAAATAAATAAACCCTTTCAAATTGACTTGGGTGAATACCCTTTGTCGCATAGGGCGGCGGACTTCCTTAATTAATTAAGAAGTAACTAATTAAAAATTACAATTTTGTTAAACAATAAATTATTGCCTTATAACAATGAATAAATAAATAAAGGGAAGTCATCAAAAGCATTGAGAACTAGTATGGCGACATGAGCTCCAAGACAACACTTCTTTCCAAAATTTCCCAATATGCGATGAGAACCAATGGATCATAGTGGAAGTTTGATTGTGTTTTTGACATGACTAATATTTTTCCTTCATGAACTCTACTATGTTATCCAAATCGATCCCATCTAACAACCATAGTATATAAAGAAATCAGTGGTTGTAGTGCATTACCCACTGTGCGTTAAAAGGGGTATTTGCAAGCATTTTTACAAAAATTAAAATTATGCAAAAAAAAAATGGTGTCGTAAAAAGAGGGGTTTTGAACAAAAAAAAAATCAAAAAAATAGTCAAAGGGGGAGAAAGTAGTAGTTCGAGGAAAAACTCTTACTTAAGCAGGTTTGTCCAAACCCAACAAATTCGTATGACACGTTTATTATATTTACCGTGTGGTTGACAACTTTTTCTAAAACTACTCTTTATTTGGAGTTTCAAAAACACCCCCTAACACTAAGTTTATTGAAAAATCAAATTAAAGCAGCTTGCTTGTACATTATCGCGTACTAAAGAATGCAAAAAGTTAATTAATCAACTCTCATTATTTTTAATTTATTGATATTTAATAAATTATTTGGTGGGCAATAAGTCGATGGATCTCTACAAATTAAGAAGAACCTTTTGAACAATTAATATGGGATCATAGTACATCAATAAAAGTTGCAAAGATGAAACATATATTGTTTACTCAAGGAAACTGAAATATTCACTAGGCATTTATACGACGGGGTTTCCTCTAGTCGAGTCATTGTCCATGGGGGCCTTTGAACGACCTTTTTAAAATACGAAGCAACATAGTGTCTACCCCACACTTGACATTTTTTTAATTTTTCATAATTGTGAGGTCCAATCATTGAATGAAGGTCAACTTTCCACCACAAGAAGTGACCAAATCTTTACCTGCCAAACTTAAACTACCATCAAAAGGAATTAGAGGGCATCATATATTCTTCTTTTTGTTGACCTCATAATTGGGATTTGATACAAACTTACCTGTGTTATGATTATTATATTTAGTATAGCTCGAGTACCCAATGATTTTCGGGGTATGAAAAATTCTTGTATAAATTTTATTTTTGAGTCTCGCATATGAATCAAATTCAAAAAAATAGTTCAAATTGTATTATATTTAATATATTAATATTTTTTAAAAACATGAATTACACTATAAGAAAACACCCTTTTCACTAACGGAAATTTTGTGACGGAGAGATTCTGTTATAGATTTGAGGAATCTGTGATTGATTAGTGACGAAATTCAATGTAAATAGAATTAAATAAACAATTAGTGACAAAACTTTTACTAATAGAATTTTTATACATTAAATCCCTCACAAAAATTAAATTTATAGTTATTGATTCGTCGCTAAATGGTGTATATTTTTGTAGTGTTAATAATATGATACAATTTGAATTGTTTGGTGTATATGTGAAATTCAAATTGACAGCATGTAGAACTTTCTGTATAAATATTATAACTAAGCATTTCTTAGCATGCAAATATAATTAATCAGTTGGTATATTTATGAATATGAATATTTATAGAACTCCACTACTCCACAAGTGACACAAATTTTACCAGATTCTAATTCGTCTACTACTCATTAATATCACAATTATCTTTCGAGAGTCCAAAAGTAATATTAATTATTACGTTTTCTTTTAAGTATTATTCCATAACACATTTGGTCTAAAACAAATCGAAATATTACAATAATGGCAGCTTTAATTTAGAAAATGAATTGACTTTCGGTATACAAATATGAGAGAACCATACCTTAACAAATAAAAATAAATAATACAGACATGTGTGTAACAAAGAATAGAAATCCGTTTGAGCCGGACTAACTTGCACTTAGGGGGTATTTTTGTAATTGTTTAAAAAAAGTATTTTGCTACTTTTAGCTTTAAAAAAGTTATTTTAAGTGTTTGGTTACACAACTATTACTTAAATTAAGCTGAAAAAAAATAGAAATTGAGAAATTGAGAGGAAGTTTCTTCTATCAGCTTAAAAGTACTCCCTGGTATATTCGTAAATGAATTGAATTTTTTAAACTGTTAACTACCAACTTTTGACTGATTTTTTTTTATTTTCAAACAGTCCACACTTTTACTATCAACTTTTAACTGATTCTCACTTTTATTTTCAAACACTATCAACTTTTAGAATTTATTATATATTATATGCCATTCAATATTTAAAAAATTATTATATATAGTCTAATGTTCTATGCAATTATTATGTGACTCTTATTTTATATGAGTGAATTATGTGATAATTATTATAATTTTATGTCATTTCATGATTAAATGTGTATTTGCTATACATGCATTTTAGCAATGTTATTATTTCTTTACTCCATATTTATTAATATATCACTATTATTCTTATTATTATTATTTAAAATCAAGTATATTTATAATAATATCATTTATTTTCAAGATTTATATCATGAATACTATTCCCGATATTTAACTCTATTTTATCAGTATTTTCAAAAATATATACATACATATTTTCAACATTATAAGATTATTCTACATATAAAAAATAATTATATTATTTTATTTTAATATTTGAAATTACATAAATATATAGTTATACATTTAATTGTTTCTTCCATTATATTAACCTAACCATTTTATGTCCCTTTCATGAAATTAGTGGTGATAAAAATGAATATTTGGAACCTTTAATCCCTAGTATTAGCATTAGAGAGATGTTCATTAACCTCTTCCACCAAGATATATTTAATAATTGACTATCTCTTCTATAATTATATACATATAAATATTATTCCCTTTCTAATTATAATTTCTTGTAGATAATTCCTTTTTACTATAAATATTTAGAAAAAAAAATACTTTTTTTTCGCAAAATTATATTGTTTTCTAATACTAGCCCATAAATATTTTATACCTACAATATATATATCTATATATATGAATTTCCATAGATAGGTAACATAAACAAATATATATGTCTTAATTTATACCTATTAATTACACTATCTATTTGACATAGCATACTTTCGACCGGATTCATCGATCACTTCCCACACGCCACACGCGTCGGTTCCAATCGTTTGAAATCCATGAGGATGGTTCCGGCCAGACCCTGGTCTATTGAACGGTTTAGCAAGTCGTCAAAACAATTCCGACAAGCCCGACCGGATGATTACTCTGTCGATCAAATCTGTATCCTCAACCCCTCGAACCCATCTCCTCGTCTCTGCTGATCAATTCCACGTTCGACCAGGGTCATACCGGATCCAATGGATCTCTGCTGACATTAGATGCTCCGTCTGCCCAAGGTATAGGGGTGCCACCAAACATCATACCTCATTAATTGAGAGCCAACTAATGCATATTGACCCTACCATTAGGCTTATGAGTAACCCACATCAGCCCCTGATGGACTACTTAGCCTAGGGGACCCATTAGATCATGGCCCACTTGGACATGCTATAAATACTATTGCTTTTATGGTAATATATTATTCATTAATTACTCCCAATGCCCTCACTCTGCTCAAATCTTTACAAAACCAATCGGATGACTTAAGCATCGGAAGATCTTAGCCGAGACCCATCTCGACTAGCTCACGTTGCCTTTCCCTTGTTGCAGGTCAAACTTCCTGATCAAGTACTTCACCTACCCGCTCGACCAAGGTTCCAATCAAGGTCGATTAGTCCCAAATTCAACCCACATCACTATTCCTATATATATATACACACATATTAATTACTAGGCTCATATCTATATAGATTAGAGGTGTCAAATGGGTCGGGCCGGCCCACGAGCCCGCTTGCCCAGCCCGGGTTGGCCCGGCCCAGGCCCGGCCCATGAACAGTGACAGGCGGGCTGGGCTGGGTTTTGGGTAGTGTTGTGGGCTCCTATTGGGCTTAATAATAATAGCCCAGCCCAGCCCGACCTAGGCCCGTAAAAACCCGGAACCAGGCCCAGGCTCGAGCCCATGACCAGCCCGACCCAGGCCCGGTTTATGTGTATATATAATATAAAAAATTATACTTATAATTATAATTAGATAAATATATATATATATATATTTATCTAATTATATATATATTTATATATATATATATATATTTATCTAATTATAATTATAAGTATAATTTTTTATATTTATATAAATATATATATATATATATTTATCTAATTATAATTATAAGTATAATTTTTTATATTATATAAATATATATATAAATATATAAATATTTATACTTATACTTATATTTATATATTTATATAATTATAATTATAAGTATAATATATATATATTTATATATTTATATATATATTTATATTATTATACAATAATATTATATAAAAAAGAGATAGCCGCAATATTTGACCGGTTGACCCCAATTTTCGAATTTTTTTTTTTAATCTGATTCAATGTTTTCAACCATCCAACGTTTTTGACCGTTTTTGTTTTGCCGTTTTTTTTATCAACGGTCAAAATCATCAACGGCTATGATTTTTTGACCGTTTTTTTTTTATCAAAGCCCAGATTTATTTCTGGCCTTAAATCCAACGTTTTTTTTTTTAATATTTTGAATGTAGTATAAATATGGTATTTTTGTAGATTTTATCACAACACATTCTCAAATCTCTCTATTTCATCTACATTCTCAATTCTTTCTATTTCATCTACAATTCTACATTCTCAATTCTCTCCATTTTATCTATTATATATTTAAATTATTTTCATCATTCTTCTAATCTTTTTTGTCCCCCCCCACTCATATCAATTACATTTGAATTTTCTTCTAATCTACAATCACAAATATTTGGTGTTCAAGTGATTTCATTTGGAGTTGGAGGAGAAACAATATTTGGTAACATCTTTCTTTTATATCATTTATTCTTGTTGTTATATAATTATTTGGTAGTGTTATTGTTATATAATTGTTTGGTGTTGTTATTGTTATATAATTGTTTGGTGTTGTTATTGTTATATAATTAGATGGTTTGTCTTCTATAGCCCCGTATGTTGATAAAATTAGATCATGTTTGACACGCATTATGGCTTCCTCCGTAAGAATACAAAAATATAGGCGTTTAGTTAAAAAAAATAAAATGGAATTTAAAATACCATATCTTGATATTAATACTCGGTGGAATTCTACTTATAAGATGTTAATGGAAGCATATCCATATGCAAAAATAATAACACAATTAATTAATCAAGATTTGCAAGATTTTATTTGCGAAACCGATTGGGAAATTATTAATGTCCTTGCTCCTCTTTTAGATGTATTTCTTGACGTGACTAATACTATGTCCGGTTTGTATTATCCAACTTCTAATATTTTGTTGCCTCAAATGATTAGAATTGTTAAAATGTTTCATCAACATAGAAATGATAATAATGTAGCACTATTATTAAAGATATGGAAGATAAATGGAATAAATATTGTACTAAACTTCCTTGTATTTGTCTTTTATCTTGCATTTTTTATCCTAGATGCAAATTAACTGGTTGTAAATATTTGATTGAAAAATATTATACTTATCTTAGATTAGAAAGTGGAATAGACATAGAAGAAGAAAAAATGGAAATTCAAACCATAGTTTATAAATTAGTTGAAATGTATTCTTCTACTTCATCTTTTCAACAAGAAACTAATTCTTCTAGACAAGAATCATCATCGAGTAAATCCGGTAAATCTATATTTTCTTGTTTAAATTCATTAAAAAGGAGTAGAAATACATCTAATAACTATTCTTATGAACTAACACATTATTTGCATCTTGATATACTAAATGATACAAATGGTGACTTTGATGTTTTAAAATGGTGGAAGTCGGAAAAAAATAATTTTCCAATTTTTTCAACTATTGCACGTGATCTACTAACATCTCAAATGTCTAGTGTAGCTTCAGAAAGTGCTTTTAATGCATGCCAAAGAACTATCACGGATAAAAGGACTCGATTAAGCCCAAAATCTATAAAATTTTGTATCTTGTGGAAAGATTGGCTAGATCAAGAATATAGAAAAGAAGAATTGCATCGATTGGGAGAGAGATGGTTACCACGTCAAAATAATGATTCGGATGATGAAACGGCATTTGAAACATCAACAATTGCAAGTACTTCGGCTACGGGGGAGGATTTCGATTTTGAAGCCATGTACTATCCATAAAATGCACAATACCAATATGGAAGTTCTTCAATACCTCCTATGTACGATTGGGAAATGATCCCGAATTAAAGTTGTATAAATTCTTGATGTAAAAATAATTTTTTTTGTTAAACCTTTATGCAATATTTTTTAAAGTTGTTATATGTACACTCTAATATTTTAAAGTTAATAAAATTTATTAGAGTATTTTTTTTATAGTAAAATTTATTTTCATTTTATTATTCAAAAGTCAAAACTATAGTCTATAATATAAAAGTAATAAATACTTGAATAAGTTTAAGAAAAAAATACTAATTAATATTTAGATATGAAATATAAAGTATATAAGATAAGATATTTTTTAAAGTAATAAAAAAAAATCGAAGGCCCGGCCCGGCCCACCAGGTCCGACCCGCAAAAGCCCGACCCAGGCCCGACCCAGCCCACAAAACCTGGGTTCATGGGCCGAGCTGGGCCCAGCCTCGCGTCTCCCAGCCCGGCCCAGGCCCGACCCACCTCCGAAAAAGCCCAGCCCGCTACAGTACCCGGGCCTAACCGGGCCGGCCCAGCCCAGCCCATTTGACACCTCTGATATAGATACATACGAAATACATATATATTTATAAATGTACATTTTATATATATTATGTATATATATATATAGATACATATGATATATATATATATATATATATATTTATGGATATACATGTATATATAATCCTTATAAAAATCATAGATATTCTCCTACAAAAATCTCCCTATATTTATTTGGTGAATCTAGCAAATCTTATACTTAGAGCATTCTTATACATTTAGGGTTTGAATCATCATTTTAGGCCGACACTTCAACACCATTAGGTTAGTGAATAAGATGATTGCATTTAATGAAAATGTCATAGTTAGATCATGCATGAAATATAGAAAAGGACCTTATTGTATAATAATTTTGTGTCTTAATCACAACATTATAAATAGGGGGGAGGGGTTGCTCACATTTTATCACACCCACATAACACACAAATCCCGCCTGAAACACACACCCCACACTTGCCATACTCTAAACACACAAAACACTTTATAATTATAGAATATTTCCTACCCATATATATATATATACACCTTTCTTTTAACCTACATGTCTACCTAATAAGCCCTCTATATACTATCTTTTTCCCTAAAAACATTTGAAAAGGTATAATTATTACCTTTCTCATAAGTAGTTTAGACAAAAGAGTCTTAAATTATTTTCATAAAAAGGCTTTCACTCGGGTTTACCAAATAATGGTAAAATACCAAGTAATTGCCTATGTTCACATTTTTTAAGATTTTATGCTTCAAATTATTTGCTATGCATGTTAATATCATAATAATTGTTTTCATACTATTATGCTTTCCTAAAGGTACATGCCCGAACATAATATATTTATTTATATTTTAATGAAGCTCTTTAAAATCTATGTGTTATGAGAAAATTATTTCTCAATTATGTGTTGGGCCCGAAATATTTTTGGAATGGATGCGGCTGAGTTCCTCTGGGACATTTTATTGGAGATGTCGATATTAAGCGTTCCAGTCCTCCATCTCCTAATCCCTCCTAATATTGACGGAGTGTTCCATGTGAGAGTAGGTTGTAGGCTTCTACATATACTCGGGTTATGACCATTGGTGTGACTCAGTTGGGATTGATGAAATCGCGGAGTAACTCAGTTGAATTATTTGATCGTGATGGGAGTTATAAGGCATTACATCATTATATGGGATGAACAGGGAGTATTATGTGATTTCAAGTGTTTATGTACAACTTTCATACACCTGCACCTTATGTGATTGAGTAATAGTTCTAGTCAACGTGTTTATTGACCGTGTTTTACATGCCTAATTTAGATCAACCTGAATCGGATCGTCAAGAGGGTGGAACTGAGGAGCACTATGGAGCTTTTACTTAGACTCGATAGGTCTTAATATGAAAATCGGTGTATTTTGTACAAATTTTATGTGAAAATTATTATATATTTTTAATAAAATATATAAAGGAATTTCGGGGACTTTATATTGTGCATGTCATCTATTGCAAGCTTACATTGAGCTAATAGGGAGTTAGTAAGCAAGCACTCATGGTCATAGAACTATAATAACATTTTGATCTTTTCAGGACACTACAACTTCCAAATCCATCTCCATGCCTTCTCATTCCTCAAGCGGACCGCTATGCTAGATGTGCGGTGTGCACAAGCTCCAAATCCATCTCCATGCCCTCGTTACTTTTGTCTAAAAATTTTGCCCAAATACTCATGTCTCCCTTGAGGAGTCTCCGGCCTACTTTGGCCAACACCACCACGTTCATTCTTCGAGTATCCTTCAGAGGTAGTTCGCCTTCCATCTTGTTGCATATATCACGACCCTAACCCACCAAGTGACACTACTAGAAAAATGACGATTTGCGACAGAATTTGCGACCGATTTTTCCTGAAAATCAGTCGCAAAATGCTTTTGCCACCTTATTTGTGACCGACTTGAGTTGGTGGCAAAAACCCTAGTCGCAAAATTTGATACCAAGTTTGCGACCGAGTATCTTTGCAACCGATTTTGCGACCGAAATGGACAAGTCGCAAAAGATGCTGACGTGGAGCGTAGGTGACGATGTTTGAAACCGACTAGATTGGTCGCAAAATTGGTCTGTTTTTTTACTATTTGCGACCGACCGTGTCGGTAGCAAATTTCGTCCCTTAAAAAAAATACCAAGATTGTGGGGTGGTCACAAACCTAACCTACCCATCGGCCCGCCCCACCCGGCCCAAGCCCAGCCAGGCCATCTGAAATAAATCTTTGTTTTTGCGTCCAACAAGAGTAGAACGCTTGACATTAGGGTTGTAAGAAGAAGTATGTAACCATTGCACCACTTGAGTTTCTTGTTTATAAGGTTGTTTGTTTTATACTTAACATATATTCATTTTATATTTTAAATGTAAATTATTTAAATAAATTTTATTAATTTTACGAGTTTTGTAATTTATTAATTTTTCAAATTTATTATCCAATTATTTTTTTTAAATTAAAAATATTTACCTTTGACTTTATCAAAATTAATACCTTAAAATTTTTATTTAAATAATTGCAAATACTAATTTTATTTCCCTATTGAATAAAATGAATAATATCACTCAATCAATTTAAATATGCAAGTCAAATATTTGAATTTATTTTATTGAAATTAGTTATTCGTTCTTCAAATAGCTAATCAAATTAGTCATTTTTTCATTAAATAAATAAATCAAATATTTGTTTTTAAAACATATGTATAAATGAGCACTATACATATATATATAATCAAACTTACATTAATATCAATAGGCATCTCAAAGTATGTAATCTACAAAGTACGGATTTTATTAATAAATTTAACTATGTACTAGATTTACTAAGTATACTATCGAATAACTGCCTTGGTCTGTTGTCTTTTCTTTTTATATTATCTCTCTCTCCTATTTTTTTTCTCTATTCCAATTCGACGTTGTTTCTTTTTTTTTTCTTTTTTTGTCATTTTACATTCTCAATATATTCTCTTGCTTTATCTAATATCACACTATTTAATATTTTTTAGTTCTCATATTAAATTATTTTTCTACTAATCATATACTTTAGTTTGATTTTAAATAAATTACTTTACTTTTCACTTGTAATAAAATTATATATAGTAAAAAGTACTCATATATAAAATTCAAAAAATATATGATGTAATTTATTAAAATATAAATACATAATTAAATAATATATATTTTACTTTGCACACACATTGAATATGCACAAATAACTAATACTAATTATTAGAATATATATATATATATATATATATCTTTCATACATTATTTAATATTAATAGAATGATTGATACTTTTAAATTTATAACATTAGTAATACAAATCAAAAAACAATTTTTTCAAGAAAAAAACAACACCATTGAAGTGGGACGTAAATTGATTGGTGGCCAAAAAAATTTTTAAAAATTAAAATGAAACTTTTGCGACGAACAAATCGGTCGCAAACTGATCAACAATACCAAAGAACTTTGCGACTGAAAAATTCGGTCGCAAAGTTGGTCGCAGAAACGACGATGACTTTTGTAACTGATAACGTCGGTCGCAAATCTCGCTTACCACTTTTGCGACGGATTAGGTCTGTCGCGAAGTCAGACCAAATTTTTTTTTTCGCATGGCTCGAAATTTGCGACCGAATGGACTGTTTTTGCCACTGAGTTAATCGGTCCCAAAATTTTGGTCCAAATTTTGGTCATTTTCACTAAATCCGTCGCAAAGGCGGTCGCAATTTGCAACCGATTTTTTTGGTCGCAAATTTTCGTTGCAAATTACAGTTTTTCTAGTAGTGTGAGCTTTTTTTATGAGTTCATAATAAATAAACCAAAAATGTAACAATCTCACCCATGGAAGAAAATAAAATATATGAACAAATAAAATTGACTTTATCAGGATTATGGAAGTTAATAGGTGCCACGCAAAACACTCTTTAAGATAGCATGAGCTGCCTTTTAATAATTATTATTATTTATATGTTATTTATAAGTCGATCAAATTAACTTTAATAAAAAAGTGAAATTTAAAAATATTTTTTAATCAACTCTTCGTCTTCTTCTTCTTCTTCTTTGTTTATCGTTTTTTCTCTTGCTATTCTTTCTCAAATTAAATTATTTCTCTTATTTTTCTTTCTAATTTTATTATCTCTCTAATTCTTTTCTTCATATATATTGTTTCTCATATATTAAATTAGAAAATTATATTTAACTAGTTAATAAAATATATATACCACATAGTAATTAAAAGAAATAATTTTATATGTCACATTGAAAAATTACACACACAGCGATCGAGAGCACCGAACAATAATTCAAGGCACCAACATATTTTCATAACCATAAGAAAACATGTTTTCTGTACTAAAAAGATTAAGAAGTTTTGAATAAATTAACAGATGAACAATAATCTTAAACCAAGTTGTTTTTTTTCCATTGCAAAACCAACTCAATAAAGTAAAGAATAAAAAATAAATAAATAAATAAATAAACCCTTTCAAATTGACTTGGGTGAATACCCTTTGTCGCATAGGGCGGCGGACTTCCTTAATTAATTAAGAAGTAACTAATTAAAAATTACAATTTTGTTAAACAATAAATTATTGCCTTATAACAATGAATAAATAAATAAAGGGAAGTCATCAAAAGCATTGAGAACTAGTATGGCGACAATGAGCTCCAAGACAACACTTCTTTCCAAAATTTCCAAATATGCGATGAGAACCAATGGATCATAGTGGAAGTTTGATTGTGTTGTTGACATGACTAATATTTTTCCTTCATGAACTCTACTATTTTATCCAAATTGATCCCATCTAACAACCATAGTATATAAAGAAATTAGTGGTTGTAGTGCATTACCCACTGTGTGTTAAAAGGGGTATTTGCAAATATTATTACTTATTAAAAAAATTAAAATTATACAAAAACAATGGTGTCGTAAAAAAGAGGGGTTTTGAACAAAAAAACAATCAGAAAAATTAGTCAGAGGGGGAAAAAGTAGTAGTTTGACGAAAAACTTTTACTTAAGCAGGTTTGTCCAAACCCAACAAATTCGTATGATACGTTTATTACATTACCGTGTGGTTGACAACTTTTTCTAAAATATATACTAATCATGTGATGAGTGTAATAATACACCCACCATGCGATTAATGCAGGTTAACTAAAGTTTGGACTAGAATTCCCATAGTGCGACTTGAAAGAAAACCAGAGAAGTTTTTAATTATGTGAAAATAATCTTGTGCATTATTATAAAAATATAAAGAAGCAGAAAAGAGTTGGTTGTTACTTGCTCTAACCTTCTTGCTTTTCTTACTCATCAAGACATTTATTGTTTACTCAAGGAAACTGAAAAATTCACTCGGCATTTATACGAAGGGGATTTCCTCTAGTCGAGTCATTGTCCATGGGGGCTTGAACCACTTTTTAAAAATACGAAGCAACTTAGTGGCTACCCCACACTTGACATTCTTTTAATTTTTCATAATTGTGAGGTCCAATCATTGAATGAAGTCAACTTACGACCAACACCACAAGAAGTGACAAAATCTTTACCTGCCAAACTTAAACTACCATCAAAAGGAATTAGAGGGCATCATATATTCTTCTTTTTGTTGACCTCATAATTGGGATTTGATACAAACTTACCTATGTTATGATTATTATATTTAGTATAGCTCGAGTGCCCAATGATTTTTGGGTTATGAAAAATTCTTGTATAAATTTTATTTTTGAGCCTTGTATATGAATCAAATTCGAAAGAATAGTTCAAATTGTATTATATTTAATATATTAATATTGTTTTAAAACATGAGCTAATAATATGATACAATTTGAATTGTTTGGTGTATATGTGAAGTCCAAATTGACAGCATACAAAAATTTATGTATAAATATTATAACTTAGCGATATATATAATTAATCAATTGGTATATGTATGCATATGTATATTTATAGAACTCCACTACTCCACAAGCGACACAAATTTTACCAAATTCTAATTCATCTACTACTCATTAATATCTCAATTATCTTTCGAGAGTCCAAAAGTAATATTAATTATTACGTCTTCTTTTAAGTATTATTCCATAACACATTTGGTCTAAAACAAATCGAAATATTACAATAATGGCAGCTTTAATTTAGAAAATGAATTGACTTTCGGTATACAAATATGAGAGAACCATACCTTAACAAATAAAAATAAATAATACAGACATGTATGTAACAAAGAATAGAAATCCGTTTGAGCCGGACTAACTTGCACTTAGGGGGTGTTTTTGTAATTGTTTAAAAAAAGTATTTTGCTACTTTTAGCTTTAAAAAAGTTATTTTAAGTGTTTGGTTACACAACAACTGTTTAAATTAAACTGGAAAAAAAATAGAAACTGAGAAATTAAGAGAAAGTTGCTTCTATCAGCTTAAAAGTGTTTCTTGGTATATTCGTAAATAAATTGAATTTTTTGAACTGTTAACTATCAACTTTTGACTGCTTTTCACTTTTATTTTCAAACAGTCCATACTTTTACTATCAACTTTTAACTGATTTTCACTTTTATTTTCAAACACTATCAACTTTTATTATTCAACTTTTTCAACAACTCTAACTTCTCTAAAAGTAAAAGCAATCCCAAACACCCTCTTAATCCACCTAAACTCAACACATTAATATGAATTTTCGGGCTTGGACCATTAGATCCAACCATAAGGACCCGATCCAAATTCAACCTAATCAACACATTTATCATTACTAGGCGAGGCACTACTATATAACAAATTAATATCAACATCGACATTTGTTGGATCTAATTCAAAACCTTTACCTTTTTTTTGAAGACCTCTATCTTACTTTTGGGTAGGGGTGGTCCTCATTGTTCCGCCCCTTCGTCCGTCTTTCCAACCATTTTTTTTCACATGAATAAGATCTTCACTTTATGGGCAATCCAAATATGTGGTCGAGTTTGAACTAGAAGGATCAATTTATTAAGTGTGTGTTTATGTGTATTTGACTTTTTCTCTTTTTTTCTGTTCGTTCTTAATTCTAGGTTGGGGATGGGGGGAGGGGGGGAGGGCCATTTGACGAATTATTTATTTATTTATTTATTTATTGGTGGAATTGGGTGAAATTTTGTCTATATATCAATATTTGTTTTGGTCAATTATATGTCATATTTAATAAAACAAACACATACACATAATATATGGTGTCATGTAGGATAAAAATATCCAACAAATTAATTTCCGACTAACACATGGCAATCACATGACAAATTCCTGAGAGTTGGGGGATTTCTGACTAAAAAAGAATTTATTTTCCTAAATTTTTAAATTTACAGGACGATATTGTGGATTTAAGTTTGAGCAAGACTAAAAATACCAATCATCAATAAGTATAGGACGAAAATATCAAATAAGCCTTGTTTCATACCGGGCTCCGAGTTTTTTCAAATTTGAAGGTACTAATCACATGCAATATCAAATTCGGATATTGAAACCATTTACTTAGTAGTTTTTTTTTCTTTATTTTTTAATAGTACTTATTAGGGTTTCAATTACTCTAATTTGATGTACAAATTGACAGCCTAAATTGAGTATTTTACAAATTTGAGCCCAAGTCCAAGTTCTTGACAATTGGGCTTAGCATACTTTGTGGTTGGGTCTGAAGTATCTGTGACTAACAAATTTCAACTGGTGATAGGTTTGATCTTGTGGACCAACCAATCCAAATTCAATTCCATTAAATTCTGATTAGTTTCTTTCTGGAATTTCAAGTTCAATTTCGGGGATTTAGATATCAACACGAAGTGATCCAAATGACTGTTTTCATTTGTTGCGTTAATTAAAATGAATTGAATAAAATAAATTAATTTAACTCCGTGTGGCAGCGAATTATAACTACCGATAAATTTAGAGCAAAATAATAATAATAATAATAATAATAATAATAATAATAATAGTCACTTTATGAATGGTTTCAATAAAATGAAGCGAACAACCAATGTAGGCCGCTGATAATTCCAAAGCAAAATCCTTAATATCATAGCGAATTCGCATAAATTCTCCTTTAAAGTTAGGCCGTTGATAATGCCAAAGAAAAATCCTTAGCCCTCGGTTGGTTCTAGGATTTTGATAAAAAAAAATATGATGAAATTTTTTTTCTTTACTTCAAATGATAGTACTTTATGTTTTTATTTTTGATCATTTCTATTTTCCTCCCACCTTTCCTCACCAAAATTCTTGTTCCAAACCTAACCTAGAATATGTTTGGGATTACTTTTGTTTTTGAAAAAGTTGCAATTGTCGAAAAAATTGAGTAGTAAAAATTGATAGTATTTGAAAATAAAATTAAGAAACAGTTAAAAGTTGATAGTAAAAGTGTGAAGTGTTTGAAAATAAAAGTGAATAGCAGTCAAAAGTTGGTAGTTAAAAGTTTAAAAAGTTTAATTTATTTACGAAAATACCAAGAAACACTTGTAAGTTAATAGAAACAGCTTCCTTCCAACTTCCGAGCTTCTGGGTTTTTTTTCTCAACTTAATTTAAGCAGAAATTGTATAACCAAACACTCAAAATAACTTTTTCAAAGCTAAAAGTAGCAAAGTGTTTTTTTTAAGCAATTGCAAACACACCCTTAATATCGGAGCAAGTTTGCATAAATTGTCCTTTATATCCTTTTCTAATCAACGAGCCAAATCACAATTAAGTTAATTTCTAAATTGATTTGCGAATTTTATAGCGTTTATCTTTCCTTGCTAATCTCTCTCCTCTTTAATGTGGATCTACAATTGTTCGTGGGGATATTGTAATCTATATTAACATCACGCTATAAAGTACTATGAATTATATTTCACTTGTTTTATTTTTTATATCATGTGATATATAATTGATTTTAAAAACAGAAAATAAATCAATTATCTATTACATGATATAAAAATTAAAACAAGTGAAATACAATTTATAACAACTTTAGCGTGTTGTTAATCGTAAATTGCCGTAGTTATTTATTAGGGGACCCACAAACGATCATTGTGCCACATTAAACTGGAGAGGGATTAGGAAACTAATTTAAGAATTAACTTAAGTGTGATTTGGCTCGTTGATCAGGGAAGGACAAAAAGGACATTTTACTTGGATTTGCTCTGGCATTAGAAATTTCACGCAGGCATTATGAGCAGCCATTTATTTAATCATAAATTAGTAAATTACTAATGGCGTTGATTCCAACTAAAACTTTAGTCTTGAATTACATAAAGATTAAATTAGTTACACGTAAATTAGATATAAATAATTATAAAAAATAAAATAATTTTTGAATTAATTTATTAAATATATATAGGTTTTGTTCGATCTACAAATAAAATAAAGAGTTTTATATTATTTAAACAAAATATATAACTTCCATTTAAAAATATCATAATGTTACAATTAACCCCCTATTATTAGCATACCCTTACATGTACGCCTTAGGGCATATTTGGCCCACAAAAAATGCCAAAAATTGGATATGATGAGGGCATTTGGGGAAAATCATACATTTTTTAGACGGAAATCATTAAAAACCTTAATAGAGACTAACAAAGGGATGTTTTTGTTCAATGGTGTTAAAAGTGATGGGGGTCATGGTAATTTTCAAAAGAACAAGGAGTTTCCTATAATTTCAACAAAACTCAGAGGTAGCAAACGTAATTCGTCTTCTGTAATTATTAGTGAATGATTTGTCATGCCAATAATCTATATATAATAATTCAAAATTCTTTAGTCATCAACTTAGTGCCGTATCTAGCTCATTGTATTTTGTTTTGACATGCATAAAATTATAACAATTTTTATTTGGATAAGTTTATTTTTAGTTATAATTATCTGACGGAATTTAATATTTACCTACAATATAAGATACAGACATTTATTTTAATTCAAAAACCAAATTATAAAAATATATTTTTATTTACAGTGTCATACTTACAATATTTATCAGCCATTCTAATTTTAAATTAGTAGAAGTAAAATTTATAACTTATTTCAACAAAAATTTGAGAAGAAAAAAAAAATTCTCCATGTCATAATTGTACTTAAATTCTATACTATTAGAAAATGAGAGTTATTTTTGTCTCACAAATGACAGTTATTTATGTAATTTTACAAAATTTGCCCTTTAATTTTATGTGAAATGGATAAAGATATATAAAATTGTGGCTAAAATTTAAAATTCACATGAAATCAATTCAATTCGGATACCAAATTTTGATGTGTCAATTTTATCATTTTAATTATTAAACACATGCAATAAATAAGCAAATAAAAAGGTTAATAATGTAATATTACATCCAATTTAAAAAATCCATATTCTCAACCCACAAACCACTTTCTCTAATTACAATTACTTATATTTTTTTTTCATTTCTGTGTTTATTCTTTATCGCGTAATTATATTTCATATAATTATTTTATTTTTAAATTATTATAATTTAATAAATTATTTCAAATAATTCTTGAAAAAGTATTCTTATAAAAGAAATTTAATAATATATTTATATTTTCATCCTAAAAAAAATTGAAGTACTAAATTAAAATATGTATTTTTTATATTTAGCACACATGCAAAGTGTGCGGTGTTGCCAGTAATTTTAAAAAGGGTCATATTTTGTTATTAATTGAATTATTAGATATACTTATTTATTTAATACTTTACTCTAGGGTTATCATAGTATTTCATGCCCACAGAAAACTAATAAATTCTTTTTTATCAATTTATTTTTTTTCATCTAATAAAAATTAATTTGTTATAATATACAAATAAGTACCTTTATTTCCCGCCCTTTAGCACGGGATAAATACTAATTTTCTACACAATATACAAAGCATAGTTCCAGCAGAGACCTAATCGTACCTAGAGTCTGGACTAATGCCCGAACAAGTTTCATTTCTAGCTAGGCTCCTCAATTTTGATGGGTAGGTTACGGATCCAGTCGTGGGTATTTATGTAAGAAGTACTTATAAATGACCCTAGCTCCATTCGGCTTAGGGTTTTCTCCCACTTGACCCGTTTCGCCTTGTTGGATCCTAATCCTTGGCATTGCTCCTCTGCAAAGGTCATTTGATTCCTGCTTGATACAACCACGTTAACACATTCAAAAATCAATATGGCACTTCATAATGTATTTTAATAAAGCATATATCAAATTTTAACTAAAATATATTTGTTTTCGTATTATAAAATGTCAAAATAGACGGATGCTACTCTCAATTTCGTAAAACTACAAAAATGTAATAATAGGCCATCTTATTTGTACAATCACCTAATTTATCTTAAAAAAAAAAATAAAAAAACAAAAATTGTACAATCAGCTAATATATCGTGTATGAAACATCTACAAGTCCCTAATAATGCGAGATGACCTCCAGGCGGCATCTACCTTAAAAGAAAATTAAAAAAAAAAAAAAAGAAAAACCCCTTTACTCATTTGTGAACTAATTATCCGGGGACAAATAAATTTATTCTATTTCACTAGTTCGATTCTTTTGTTACACATTTGTCTAATATTTCCTTTATGCTTATTAATACACACAATGTGCGGTTAAGATAGAGAAAGAAAATCTTACTCATGGCCGACAAAATTCCAAATATCCCAGCCTTGAGGAACAACGATGTCCGAGAGAAAAGATTGGTAATATATAACTCTAGAATAAGCTTTCCATGCCCTTCCCAAGAATGCTTTCCCCTTTCCAGTGACATTGCACTGTTTGAACACAAATCCACTAGGATCATTTGGGCTTGCTCTTGCCTGTGCAACTATGAAACCTGTTGAACCAGGGTCTACTACTCCTGCATTCACTGATATCGTGCAGCTCTGCCATCAAAGGCAGTATTTTTTTTTCACAATGTTAGCTACAGAAATATGGAGGAAAAGGAAAGTTCTATAATAGGGCATGGGAGAATGATATGGTCGAGCTAATTAGTAGTTATAGTTATATTAATTGTCTTGATTATGTGCCGCGATATGAGTTTATCTTTGAGAGGTGCATCATACATTATACAATATAATAAAACACTCCTTTCACTTACAAATTTAAGGTATTTGTAATGAATTAGTGACAGAATTCAATATAAATAGAATTAAAGAAGCATTCAGGACAAGGCATTTACTAACCGAACTATTATAGATGAAATCTGTCAGAAAAATTAAATTTATAATATATTGGTTCGTTGCTAAAGGGAATGCATTCTTTTAGTGATATGTGATTCTTTCTCTAATTACAAGAAATGAAATTTATCTTCATCGATGTTCATTTCATACAATTTGAGTGGGTTTATGACTAATTGAATTGCAAATCATCAAGTGAGAATATTACGATGTGATAAAGTAAAATGGTGGGCCATATTATATAGTGACCATATGAAAGTTTTATCATAAAATTCTATTGAGAAAGTGAGAAGAAACTAAATAAATTTTGGTTACAAAATTTATGAAATTATTTGAATTTGATAACATTTAACAGCTAAATATGAGTGATAAAGATTTGAAATTGATTGTAATTTAAAGTTAATTGTATGTCTAAATAATCTCAAAAAATTTGTATTATAAATTTGAAGATTTTCAACATCTGATTATCATGTGCAACATTGTCCAATTTGTAACAGCCTTTATCCCAAAATCTTTTTCACATCGTCCAAATCAAGGCAAAGTTAAAAAGATTTTACTTTAAAAGAACATAAATGTAATCACACAATGTAAACAATATAAGATAGGTGAATGTAACTCAATCAATGATACCTCATATATGGATTGACCATTTCCAAATATGAAATCAACAGCTCCTTCAATGGTACAAAGCTTGAAATAGTGCCTTCCTTGATCATCCAACAATGTGTCCTGATACCCCAGAAAACTACATCTGTAAAAAGCCGATTTGTCGCCGGAGATCCTCACCGCCACCGCCGGCTTCACCGGGTTCCCGTGTTTTTTGGGGGGATAATTATATGAGTTCTGTAAATTTATGATATAAAATCAAGAAGTACAACAAAAAAATATATATATTATAAATTGATCAATATTTGATATATTTACATGCAATTTGACTTGTCTAAGTGATTTTATTTTGTTTTTTGTAAATTTTTGTTGTCATGTCCCAATCTTGATCCTATATGTTAAAAAAATTATCAAGTTTAAGCACTTCCCCCTACCCTTAATTAACAGTAAGATTTGAATATAGAGACTAACTTGTACCGTACCTTCACATTTCTCTGTGGAAAATCAACGTCTCATCTCAATAGAATTGTAATTAATACGTATACTAACAGAGAAATGATCAAATTTTGGGGAAAAAATAAGTTTTGATATATATTTACATATCATAAAATAATTCTTACCACAAAAGTCATCCCAGAGACCACAATATTATCAGCCATAGAGGCAAAAGTTGAGGAAGTCAACATATCATCACTTGCACCCCATACAACATTAGTTTTTCCTATGCCTTCTCCTTCCATATGGATAAATGGCTTGTTTGGTGGAATTTTCACCTTTTCACTGCACACACACACACACATAATTGTGTAAGTGTGTATATATACACATACACACATAAATTCAAATTTTCAACCTTTAATTGAAGTTGTCCTTTCATGCAAGTAAGTTGAGAATTTTGGGTACATCCCATATCATATGCACACGCTCGCGCGCGCACACACACACATAATTAAAGGAATTTAGTAGAATTATGTCAAAATGAAATGAAAATGTGTATGGAATATCAAGAAGAAAATTAAAAAATAAAGGCCAAAAAAGTACTTGTATACTCCAGCTTTGACTCTGATGAAAACCCAAGCCTTGTTGTTAGAAGGAACAGAATCAATGGCTGCTTGAATAGTCGAAAAGGCCTTACGGTTCGACGGATCGACGATGATCGTTCGGCGTGGAACGAATTGTTTTCTACAACTTCCTTGATCAATGAATCCAAAACATAACAAAAAAGCTGCAAAAGTGAATAGACAATGCCAAATTGTGGCCATTTTTAGCCGTGGCAAAGGAAGGTTTTCAACGAGGAAATCAAAAGAGAATTATTTTAAAGTGCTTTAGGAAAATGAAAAAATAAATAAGATTTTGGTGTGGAGATTTCAAAAGGGTTTTTAATGAAGTAATTAAAAGCAATTAATTATTGCTCTAAAGTTCTTGCAAGGATTTATAATCTATCTACCTTAATTTCACTTTCTTGCCTTTCTTACGTTAGTTTATTTATGCTAAGTAGTCTTAATTATGCATAAGCCATTCATTTTCACTTTATTACCTTTCTTACGTTAGTTTTGTGGATGCATGCTAGATAGTATGGTTTATCGCATAAGCCACTTATATTTTCCTAAGAATTTCGGGACCCTGACACTGCGTTTGGCAGAGGAATGAAAATAGGGAAGAAAGAAAATGAGAGAAAAGAAAATGAAAGGGAAGAAAATGAGTGGATTTTAATTTTTCACATGTATGTTTGGTTGAAAGGAAAATAGATGGAAGGAAAATAGAAATCTATTTATTTTTCCTTGTTTGTGAATTGAATGGAAAAGTGGAAGAAAAGAAAATAATTTATGTACTAAATGACAATTAGACCCTTATGTCATTATAAATTATAATTATGTAATGAATTCATGTATTAAAACAGATTAATAAATTTGTCTAAAAAAATAGATTAATAAAATTCAACTAAATAAGTATAATGTAAATAAAATATATAAATTAATATAATGAAATATTTGTTTACATTGTGTCAAATGACAACTACAATCTTATATAATTATAAATATAATTAAGTTATAAATATAATTATGTCGTAGATAATTTAATAAAAATAAAATAAATAATTATGTGAAATATATTTTTAATGTATTATACAAATGAACACGTCGTATTTCCTATTTAAAAAATACAAAGATTCATACTGGTAGAAGAAGCAATATTATTTAAACACCTAGTTATACATATGGCAATTTTTATTTTTTTTTTGAATACATATCATCGGATTACATCAATGACTCTTCAAGTACAAATCAAACTATTACATCATATTTCAAACAATATCATTCACAAACTATAGATAAACAATTACAATAAACTACTATTAAAGTAGGATAATAAACTACCATAAAGGTAGAAATAAAGTCCACACATTCATCGGTGGGAATCGAACCCAACACCTTTAGAATCTTGGGGCCTCAACTTTGCCAGTTGAGCTAGGCCTAGTTATACACATGGGCAATTTTGAAAATCTTGTTTTATAGATATCCTTGCATTATTTTCCTCTCATTTTCCATCCGATTTTGGGTGGAAAAAAAACTAGTGGACCCCATACTTATTTTTCCATCCTCAATTTCTTTCCTTCCCTTTTCCTCCCACAACCAAACAAGGGAAAATACACATTTTTCTTCCAATTACCTTCCATCTCCTCCCCTTCCTCCCATTTTTCACCCAACCAAACGAAGCCTAAGTAACTTATATAGCAAATGAATTATATATACACTTGTTTTGCGATGGATAGATCAATCAAAAGACAAGTATTATTATATATGTCATGTAATTAACTATTTCGATATAACCAAAAAAGTATGGAAAAATAATCCTAAAGTTTCAACGAAAATCTTATATATACATACACACACAAATAATTGTAGAGGAGATATATATAAGTTAGAAGATTGCTTTCAGTATTCTTTTCTTTTCTCCTTCTTGAAACCTTCATTTTCCCATTTATTCATAGTTGTTCTTTCATATAATTACTAGCCTTGAAAGGGCATTTGATTTTTCTTTAATTTATGAGGCAATTAATGTAGGAAATAAAATATTATATTCACATATCCGTAGCAAGAAAATGAAATGATATAATTTAATTAAAGAAAGTACTTTTCCTTTATTTCTTTCGTTACCCTTTATCAATGTACTTTATTTTTATGCACTATTTCGTAGAATTTGCTTCTAAACAGGCTATGTCAATGGTGATGCGTTTAACTGAAAATTTATCTCTGTACATTTAATTCGAATTTAAAGTTGACAAATGAGTTCAAGATTGTCCTATGGGTTAACGAAAACCAATGTTCTGAAAACCGGACCAGACACTGAACCGACGGCCTTACTGATCACCGGTTCGACCACTAGGTTCAACCGGTGTGACGTCATAAATATATAATAATTATTAAATTAATTTTTTATATAAAAAATCATAAATATAAATAAAAAAAAACTAGAGAAAATCCAATAATAATAATAAAATCAAACAAGAAATTTATCTTACTATTTAATAAAAATTCAACTCCATTAAAATTGTTAACAGTCAAACATTCAAGTATATTTACAATGAATACATAATATATATATATATATATATTCAAATACGTGAATAATACAACTCTATTATACAAAATAAATTACAATAAATCAAAACTATTGCATATAATAAAAAGACTCCATATAATAAATTACAACAAAATAAATAATTCCATATAATAAAAATAAAAATTACAAAAATAGAAATCAAAAACTAAAAACAGATTGTTGATTTCTTCTCTCTTTTCTCCTCTCTCTCTCTTTCTCTTTCTCTCTTTTCTCTCTCTTTTTTCTTCTCTCTCTCTCTTTTCCAGATTTCTCCTCTCTCTGTCTCTCTCTCTCTCTCTCTCTCTCTCTCTCTCTCTTTTCGAGAATTTTCCATTTCTCTCTGTCTCTCTCTCTTTTTTCTTCTCTCTCTCTCTCTGTTTGTTCTCCTCATAGTCTCTTTTTTCTTCTCTCTCTTTTTCCAGATTTCTCCTTCCCTCTCTCTGTTTGTTCTCCTTATTCTCCTCTCTCTCTCTCATTCTCTCTTTTTTCTTCTCTCTTCTTTCAGATTTCTCTTCTTCCCTCTCGATCCCACCCCTTTTCTCAATCCCTCTCCTTGTTGCAGACGACGGTAGAATGGCGAGGCGAGGCGAGGCACGGCACGGCGACCGGCGGAGGCGCGGCGCGGCGGAGAGGCCAGGCGACGGCCGGAGAAAAGGAGAGGAGGGGCGAGGCGCGGCTGGGTTAAAAGGGAAAAAAGACTTAGCCCGCCGAACCGGTCCGCGAACCAGGACCGGTTCAACTGGTTTTTGCCGGTTTGCGGCGGGCCAAGTTTGTGCTGGTTTTGGAGGTTGGTTCGGACCGGACCAAGCGCCGGTCACGGGTCGAACGGGTCGGACCGGCCGGTCCGGTCCGGTTTTGAAAACATTGACGAAAACTCAGAAGCGCTCTTTATGCATGTGAGTAATGTAAGAATATTTTAGTTTATTCAAGACCATACACATCGAATTGAGGATATCATAGAATAAATTAAATAAGGGTACCTAACATAATTGATTGATCGATGACAGATCCAACCTTAAACGTTTATACAAACATCATGACTAGTTCTTTCTCTCCATCTCTATCTAATATTGACAACTTTCAATAAAGCAAGCTATTATCAAAACGTGGAGTGAAGAAGAGACCTAACTAAATATATAATGTAATTTTAGTATTTTTCTATCAAGGGCCTTCTAGGATGGGCCCTACGTCAATTGCCAGATCACATTTGCTAAAATCAAGACCTTAACAATAATGGATCAAATAAATCAAGGCCGTATAAATTAAGTTCCATTAACCATATCAAATTAACTCGTTCTTATTTTATAAAAATAAAATATTCAATTAATAAAAGTCCAAATATGAATAAAATTCCGACAGGTAATCGTGTGTGCAAAAAAAAATATGCTTATAAAATTAAACTTTTTTTTCAGTTTTTATGTGCTATATATTTTATCAATTACTTAAACTATCTAATTGTAAATTTATTGTGTTGAATAACATACTTTAATTAAAAAAAAGAAAAATTAAAGCTGAAGAAAAAAAGGTAAATAATGTATTGTGAAAGAAAAAAAAAAGGAAAAAAGTGCAAAATAATCAACGTTAGAAAGGGAACTAAAAAATATATAAAAAGAAATTTTGTTGGAGATAAATAATTAATAGTAGTTTACGGATCAAGATAGTGGTGAGATAATTCAGAAAAATATTAAATACATAGGAGCATTAAGAGAAATTTTCAGAAGAACAAAATTAAACGGACCTGCAAAAATATCAAAAGTCCTCACATTTTATCAACAGTATAAATTTCCATGCGATGGCATTATATTCGACAAAAGTTCAAATTACAGTGCAACAAAAATATGTTCCAAAATATTTTAAAATTTATAAAATGTCATAGTATTTCATAAAAATTTTAGTGAAGAAGTTTATCAACTCTTAAAATAAAATATTGCATGCTTATAAGTTTTTTTTTTTTTTGAAAAATAAAAATTATTTATTTATTTTTTTTAAATTCTAAAAAACTCTTTTAGTTTTAACCAAATGAATTGTAGGGAATTATCATTACTAACATATTAGAAGATCAGTCAAAATTTAACTAAAATTTCTATAAAATGTAATAGGTATTTATATTATTTAGGGGTACAAAGTTCAAATTTTTTTTAAAAAGTTCATGTAAAATTTAGCTTAATATAAATTTGAGGAAGAGTGAAAGCACCCTATATTTCTTCTAGCTTTATTCCTAAATCTAACTAAAGGTGGCAAAATGAGTTAGGAACCATGGGTCCAAACCAAAATCAAATGATTTTGAATTGGCTTGGGTTCAACATATTTTAAAGTGAGTTGGGTTGGGTTATGTTGGATTGCATATAGCTAATGTAGACATTGGGTTTTAGATGGATTGATAATGGGTCATAAATGGGTTACCGTATAAACGAATAAACATATATATTTTTTATTTGATTGTAATTTATTTTAGTATTCTAGAATCATTTAAAAAGTATAGGAATTAGTAATTTTAATTTTTCTTATTTAGTTATTGGTTAAATATACAATGACCATGCATTCAACTCATAAAGAACCATATCAAACACATCTCCAACCCACTTCAACCTATCTCTAACACAACCCATTTTTTAAAATCCATCTCCAAATCAATTCATTTTTCAACCCAACTCAATACAACTCAACCCAATCCAACTAATTGACACCACTAGATTTAATATGTTATAAATTTCTAGAACATTCAATAAAATATTTGAAATAAGTTTAGCTAAACACTCTCTCATACAAAATTAAAAATCTCGCTTGCAGGCCTATTCTGCCTTTGTAAATTTCACAACACAACATCATGATAAACATATAGGTCAAGAGAAAAATGCAAAATTCATCTTGTAACTTAAGCTTTTTAGGTTTCTGTCTTCTTTATATATTTTGGTGTCACATCAATATAATTATTGAATTTATGTGAATTCGATGTAAAATTACAAATTTATGAATGATGCATGACAGATTTAGTCTTTCTTGTTTTAGGCACTAGCACATTTCACACATAGCCAACCCACTAATCAAAAAATACATCAACCCCTTGAGGGCTAGCTCTTTGACCCATCGAGTCCAGCACTCGAATTTGGTCCATTGAATCCAACCCCTCACATTTAGCCTCTCAAATTCCATGAGGATTTTCCCCTCAAATTCGGCCCCTAGAGTCCAGCCTTTCAAATTCCATAAGGACCGATCCCTCGAATTAAGCCCCATGAATTTGACCCGTTGAGTCAGTCCCCTGGAATTCGACCCCTCGGGCCTAGCCCCTCAAATTCATTGAGAATTGTACCATCAAATTTGGCCCTCAAGTTTGGCCCCTCGAGTCGTGCCACTTGAATTCCACAAGAACCGGTCCCTTGAATTTGGCCTCTCAAGAATTTGGCCTCTCAAATTACGAGGATTGTCCCTTGGAATATGGCATCTCGAGTACAGTCCCTCAAATTTAGTCCTTACGGGTCTAGCTGAATTGCATGAAGACCTGCTCAGTTATATTAACATCCCATCAATCACCTTAACTTTCTATCATATTGAATGCAGACACCTTGCTCACATAGCCCTAGCTAGGGTTGCCCATTCAACCGCTAAAGTATTCCCTCAACTTATGTGAGCTCATGATGACTCTAAGGGAATCTAGGGTCACTTTTGTGAATTCCCCTCTCGTTTTGGCCTTCATATGAGGATTCACAACTATAAATACCCCCAACACTCAACACTCTTAGTAAACCCATTTTGCTTCTCAAATCTCTATATTTCCCCTTGGTTGTCTCTCTCCTTAGCTCATATGAACTAAAGTATTAGAGGGCCTTAATTGGGAGCACTTCCAACTAGCTTGCGTTTGTTCACTTTTTGAAAGGTTGAAACCTAACTTTCTACTCAAAAGCTCTCCTTGAGTGGATCCCTCTCAAATTCTCAGTTCCCCTCGAATTCTTTCCAAGAGACCAAAATCAACTTCAGTAATTAAATATATCGGACTACAATCAAAACCTGACAATAAAAAAGATAAAAGCCCAAATGGAGTTAGTTCATTGAATGAATTTTGTAAATTTCCCTAAGGTCGAAATATGAAAAGGGGTCGATTTATCATGCTATTTAGCTAACAACTTAGGGGTCTGTAAAACGATTTCTAAAGATCTAATAGTGATAAAAATAATTTTGTAATATAATTATTAAAAGATCATAAACATATAATGCCATTTTTCATAGAAGATGCGTGTTCTTTATTTATTTATTTTTTTTTTTTTTTTTTTAACGAAAAGTCGCATGAGTCATCCTACTGGAATTTATATTAACACTGCTTGTACATTGTCATCTTTTGAATGTTCTCTAAAACATTTTGGGGTTTTAGTTCCCCACTCATCTAGGGATAGAGGCAAGTTTTGCGAGGGTAGTTACAACAATATTTCAACTCAAGAATAAACTATTACAAAGAAATTATTAATCAATAGAACAAGTGAATAGTATCAAACTAGAATAATATTCATATTTACAGAAACTCAAATCTTAACCTTGAGGTTGTGTAGGTATGATGGTTGGCTGTTCATAACCTAGTTGTACATACCGTCTTTTTTTCTGGGGTCAGTATCAGCAATGTAGTTCATCCAACGATAAACTTAATCCCAAATTATGGAGCTATGAACCAATCAAACCCGAACAAAGCTTTTACCTTGCCATTGAAGTAAGGCCTTATTGACTATAAATATAATACTTGAGTTGCCACTATAATTTATGATAAATTTTTGTTTTTCGTCAGTTGTATACATATGTCATAAATAAATAATAGTGACCACTTAGACCCAGTTTTCAATCGTTGTTAAACTTGTGTACATGAATATTACACATTTTTTTGTTATCTCATGAATATGATTAGTAGTACATCAATCCATTGAAATAGTATTATTAATGAGTCAATATGTTGGAAGCCAATCTCCATTATCAATGTATGAAATGCTGGTTAACTGCGACAAATCTTTGTGATTATGCTTGTTTGCCCATTGCACCCTTCCTGAAGTGTTGGACCCTAAACCGTAACAATCGATCTCTTCAAAGGTTAGAGTGTACCTGAAATATTACAAGTCAAATTGTGGGGAAAAAAGGACAGAAAAATGGGCCAAACAGCATTGAATTAATCCTACTGAAAAAAAAAAATCAAGAAAAATATACGTACTGTGGGGCAGTGGTGTACCAAGGATCCCATCCTTGAGGTACAATAATGTCTTGCATTGATGTTTTGTAGAATATGACTCTGGCGTACTCTCTCCAAGGTCTTCCCAAGTATGTCTTTCCATTTCCCACTATCGAACACTCTTTGAACACGAATCCATTCGTTTCGTTCGCCTGGGATCTTCCCTGAGCTGTGATGTACCCTGGAACTCCGTTCAGAGCTTCTGCAACTACTGATATGGTGCATTTCTGAGAAATAAAAAAATAAGGGATTATTGGCATTTTCGTCTGTTATGTTTGGGCGTGTATATTTTTTGTCCGTTAAGTATTCAGTTTGCAATTTTGGTGCTATATATATGCTTTGAAAATATTGCAATTTCAGTCCGATTTCACCGAAATTCGTCTGAACTCGCTGACGTGACGTCACAATTTTATGCACCTCGTTAACGAATTCCAATGGATTACAGTGAAATCGGAATAAAATTGCAATATTTTAAAACACATATAATCAAAATTGCAAAGGGCATACTTAACGGGAAAAAAAACATACACCCCAAACATAACGGACAAAAATGGGAATTATCCCAAAAAACAAATAAATAAATAAGAGAAAAAAAAAAAGAAGAAAGAAAAAAGAAGGAAATAAAAGGAAGTCTAATATTTAAAAAGCTTTCACTGCGACAAAAATGATTTATGTTGGCTACTTAAGAATATCTACAAAGAAAATAGAATATTAGGGAGAATACATATTAAATGATAATGAAAAAATAATGATCATCAATTATTTAGCAAAATTCAAGACCCGCTCCATCAGAATTTTATTGGACTTATCAGGGTCCGACTCGAACCCATTCAATGCTCTAAAAACCAACTCATGTGTCCGGGCTGAGTATTACCCAAAATGCCACTGCCATCACAACCACTTCATACACATTTAATGATAAAAGAACTTGTTTTGTCGTAGAAATAATTTTTACTATGTCAATAAAATTATTTGTTGTCTTTATTCACAATTATTGACTACTCCATGTTAACAATTTAGTAACAATGAAAAAACTTGTCACATTTTATAAGTGACAATTCTTTTGGCCGACTAAATTGCTATAATATGGGTACGGAACGCTAGTTGTAGATAGCAACAACTTAAACACTAAATCTTATCACTTTTGAATCATGTAGTGATAAAAATAAAAATTATTGTAACTAAATAAATTTAGTCAGTGATAAATCATTGGATTATGTGAACTATACAACAAATAAAGGTAATTCGTTGTAGTTATTGATTTCAAAAAAAAAATTAATAATAATAATAATCGATGTAGTTGTTGTCATAAGACATAAATGTTGCACATTAAGCATTTTCCTTTTCTTGTGCTAATAATTAAAGACTATAAAAAAATTTAAAGCATGTGTGGATGGGCTTTTCAGAGTAGAAACATATTTTAAAAAAATTATAGTAATAAACTTGTGTGTGGATGGACTTTTTTTTTAAAAAAAAAGGCATTTTTGGCTTTTTTTTTAGAAGCCACGCAGACTAACTTCAAATAAAAATATCTTTTAAAGCACTTTTAACTAATGTATCCAAATACAAAACTGTTGGATTTAAAAACAAAAAAAATTCTACTATAAAAGACACCGCTTGAAAAATACTTTTTTTTTAAATTAATCCAAACGAGCTCTAACTAAAACGCAAGTAGGAAAAGAAACACAATCATTCAAAAGAATCAAAACCAATGAATTCTTGAAATCTAGATGGCAAAAATCACTTACTTAATTTGCAATTATTAATGCTAATAATTAAATTACCTCATAAAGGGATTGGCCAGAACCAAATATGAAATCAACGGCTCCTTGGATTGTGCATTGTTTGAAATAATGTCTGCCTTGAACATCCCACAACGTATCCTGAAGTCCCAAAAATCTACATTTGTAAAAGGCAGATTTGTCACCTTGGATCATGGCTGCCACTGCCGTCCTCATTGGATTCCCATTATTAAGGGGATAGTTGTAAGAGTTCTGCTCAAAAATAGTCAAATATTATTGCAAATTTCAATCCAATGCTAAAATTAATCTTTTCTTTTCTTCGTTTCTGAAATTTGTGACCAACAGACTTTGTTACATGCAAAAGGCATTTGTGATATATTTGTGACAAAATTCTGTTAAATCAGAACTCATTCAGTAACAATCAGCACTGATCAAGGGCAAAGCAAGAATTTTGGATTGGGGAGAGGGGACGATGTCAAATTTGTCTGAGATATTAATGATATTTCTATTATGTAGAAGAGGGGCAAAATTCCAAATTTTCAAAAAGATGCATACAAATTTTAGCTCAATATATACTTGGTAGGAGGACTGCCCCCTCGATCACCACCACCCCTCTCTCCATCTCTAGTAAACAGGACATTTAGATATTATGGATTTGTGACGATCTAAATCAACCACAAAATTGTGTCTGGTGGCAAATCTTACTAAGCTTTTAACGGATTCGTGTGTTGGTGGTAAATGTGGTGCTTTCTTATAGTGACAAGGGTAAAAAGGTCATTTTCCACCCCAAAGCGAACTCATACCCACCACAAACCAGTGTGAGCGCCATTTAGAGGAAGTTTTTATTTTACTCGATTTGTAATTTCAAAAAAGGATTGATAGTGTTAATTAAATATAACTAGAGTTTTTTTTTTTAATAAAAAACTACAGAGTGTTGTGGGATCGTGCAAAAAACCGTTTCAGATCCATACCATGAAGCTTAAGCCCTTGACAATAATGTTGTCTGCTTGAGAAGTGAAAGTAGCACTTGTTGCAATTGAATCATGAGCATCCCAAACAACATACGTTCTTTCTTTTCCTTCTCCTATCAGGTAAATGAAGGGCTTCTCAAAAGGGATTCTAACTTGCTCCCTGCATGGGGAGAGAGAGAGAGAGAGAGATAGAGAGGGATCAAATTCTTGCCCCAACAAAAACTACGATTCACAAACTGAGAGTGAGAGAGAGAGAGAGAGGGAGGGAGAGCGGTACAAGAGCATTTCTTACCTATATATGCCTTGTTTGATGTGTATGCAAATCCATCTTTGATTGTTAGAAGGCACAGAATCAATTGCTGCTTGAATTCTTGTGAAATTGGCTCCACCTGATACATCCACAAATATCGTTTGACAAAACACTTTGCCTTTATGAGGATTTCTTGGAAAACTGGAATTGCATACCGAAAATAATAAGAAAACAACAAAGAAAATGGAGATAAACCATTGACAAGATGACATTTTTTTTTCTCTTATCAGTGTTTCAAGGTTATTGAAATAATACTGTAGGATGACTTTGTAGAAGAAGTGAGAAATAGAGGTTGCACAAAACAAACAGCGAAATTAATTGGTTATTTTCTGAATCTATAATTCAAACAGCAGCATTAATTGATTATTTGAACAATCGAATTATATTTTCGGAAGGAAATTAATTAATGGGCTGCAAATTATAAGTGTGAAAAAAATTCGATTGTGCCAAATCGGACAGGATCCTCTATTTCGAAATGGTATTTCATCTCCTATTTCATAAATCACATTCATACCATGTGTATAAAATTAGTTCCTTAATTACACACTTGGCTGGTATCTTTACACTTACACTGCGTTTGCCAGAGAAAAGAAAATAGAGAGGAAAGAAAATTGGTGGATTTTAATTTTTCACAGGTACGTTTGGGTGAAAAGAAAATAAATGGAAGCAAAATAGAAATTTACTCATTGTCTCTTGTTTGTTTGAATGGAAAAGTGGAAGGAAAAAAAATGATTTGTATACTGCATGACAACTATATCCTTATATCATTATAAATCATAATTATGTTATGAATTCATGTATTAAAATAAATTAATAAAATCAAAATACATAAATATAATGTAAATAAAATATATAAATTAATATAATGAAATATTTGTTTGCAATATGTTAAATGACAACTACAATCTTATATAGTTATAAATATAATTAAGTTGTAAATATAATTATGTCGTAGATAATTTAATATAAAAAAAAATAAATATGTGAAATATATTTTTAATATATTATACAAATAAACACGTCATATTTGCTATTTAAAAAATGCATAAATCCACACTAGTAGAAGATGCAATATTACTTAAACACCTAGTTATACATATGGACAATTTTGAAAATCTGATTTTATAAAGATCCTTGTGTTATTTTTTTCTCTTTTTCCGTCCGATTTTGAGTGTAAAAAAAATTAATAGGCCCCACGCTTATTTTTGCATCCTCAATTTCTTTTCTTCCCTTTTCCTCCCACAACCAAACAAGGGAAAATATACATTTTCCTTCCAATTTCTTTCCTTCCCCTTCCATTCTCCCATTTTCTACCCTACCAAACGAAACCTTAGTATATCTATGAATTCAAATAGCAGATGAAACACGATTTAAAATAGAGGATCTTGACTGATACCTGAAATCTTGTTCTTAGTGTTGAGTTGGTTTTTCATGATTTATAATAAGTCTTTATTTCTTTAACATTTATGTTCTTTTGCTTTAGGGTTGTGTACCCGATGGCTGTTGATATGATATAAAATACACTATATGGTTTGATGGATAAAACATGTTCATTTATATTTAGTTTTTTAACCAAAAAAAAAATCATTTAATTAGAGTCATTGCACTGTCAAACTCAAAACAGATATATTCCATCAAGTCACCTAATGCAATTCATTCATCTAATTTCACACTACAGTATATATTGGGCATATGGTTTGTGTAGAATGCAGCACAAAATCTTTGAATGGGGTGAATAATTTGATTATTGGTTTTTTTCCCTTTCTTTTTGGATTTTTTTTAATGGGTTACAATGAATGAAGCAATAGTGGCGATATGGCTCCTTCAGTTATGCCACGTCCCCAAGAACATATTAGACACTTGAGAACAACCAATACATGCATTAGTTAAGTCAGCGTAGCACTACCAATGGTCAAATATAATTCAAAACAGTCAACATTGGTTCATACTTAAGTCGAAAAGCACACAATTAGTAAATATTTTTGATCAATGCATAGTGGAAATTCAGAGGCAAGACATAAACTAATCAGACTAGTGGAAGAAGAAAAATGGTATAGTTCTACACTGCATGAGAACAAATCTTTTCTTCAGAAAATTATTATACGCAACCCTTAGGTTGTGCTTGCAAATAGTTGTACTTTTCATTAAATTAAAGTAGTAGAAAATATTATAAAAAATTGAAATAATAAAAACGAGTAGTGTTTGAAGAAAACAAAAAAACAAAAAAACAAAAAAATAGTGAAGTGTTACAGAACTCTTGCAGTGTATTTTCTTTTTCTTTTTTTTTTTAAATTTAAAACTCCAAAATTACTTTTTGTTTTTTTAATTGGATGGAAATACCCTCTTAGTCAAAGAAGTAGAGAGACCTGCATTGTATGGGCAGGGTCGCAACATTTGTCATTTTCACACCCATTTTTTTCTTTCTTTTTTTTTTGTTGATAATTTTGTCATTTTCACAATCTATACATGGTTTCTTGTATTTCGCATCAAAGATTTATTGTTGATTTGACCAATCTATGGACGAAATGGCAATTGGAATTGTGTTGGACGACTTGAATATGGTCTACTAAGGAAAAATGTTGAAATTTTGCTGGTTGCCATGCTTTTTGCTTCGGGTTGTCACTTCCAACTACTCGTTTTACCACGGACAACAAAGCATGTTCTATCGAACAACTTTAGTACTACTATAGTTCTTGTCAAATGAAGGGGAGAAACGCATGATTCATGTTGCCTAGTATATATCATTGTTTTCTTCTTCTTCAACATCATGCCAATTTTTGAGAAAATTATTGTATGATCTTGGAATTTGGGTTCCAAATATAGATCAAATAATTTAGATAATTTTATATTTTGCGTGTTGATGTTTTTTTGAAGTAAATTAATAATGTGGCACACTTTGAGCCATTAATTGCATGTGTGAGGTAAAAATCGAGTACATAGAAGAATTCTCGGGCAAATGTCACAATTGGCCCCTAAAGTTTATAATTAGAATCATTTTAGTCCCTCATCTTTGAACCGTGTTGTTTTAGTCCTCTAAATTCTAATAGAGTTTCACTTTAATCTTTTTGTCATTTATTCTTTGTTTGTGTGTGTGTGTGTGTGTGTGTGTGTGTGGTGGGGGGGGGGTTAAATTTGTCAATTAAAAGTTTAAGTTGCACTTTAATTCTTTAAATGTTATATCATTTGCACTTTTGTCCTCAAAATTTTATTTTTATCACACTGGTCCTTCAAAAAAAAAATTTCTCACACTCAAAAACAAAAAAAAAAGTGAAAAAATGAGGATAATACTCTATGGTTGCCGCCGCTTCTTTCTTTGGGAATATTTTTAAAATAAGTTGCTCTTAAGCCGATTCAAATTTTGTCGTAAGATTTTTTGATTTTGATAAGTTGTGATTTTATATGGAATCTTAAGGTTTTTCTAAGTAAGTTAATGCTTATACTTCTTTGGTTCTTGTATCAAAAATTAGTATTTACATGAATTAGTTATACTTACAATACTGTTAGCTTTTGCAATTTTAAAATCCTAGTTAAAAAACATTTAGGGCCTAATAATATTTTACAACAAAAATATGAAATCACGGTATATTCCATATCTTTCATGACCAAAAAATTTTATATTAGGATTTGAAGTTATTTAAGAACACTTTATTCCAGTATTTCCACATAAATGGGTTGCATGAGCTATAAAGGGTTATCCTCATTTTTTTATTTTAAATTTTGGCAAGACTAGAATTTTTTTTTTTTTTTTTTTGGCGGGGGGTGGGGGTAGCTCTTTGTAAGAAATTCATAGTTACTACAACACCGGCGGTACTCTATAATTATGTACTTGCAACTTTTGAAGTACAAATATGAAAAAATAAATTTGAAAGATTAAAGTGCAATAAATATAAAACCTGAAGGACTTTAGTGAAACTCAAATTTTGATTGATAACTTTAGCGAGTTAAATCCATTTTTAGTCCCATAGGAAATCGTCAATTTCACATTTAGTCCCATAGGATACGTTTTCTCACATTTAGTCCCATAGGAGTAGTTTTTACGCCACATTTAGTCCCACCGGCGGATTTTTTTGCAATTAAATTATGAAATTGGGTGATGTGTCCGATTACCAAATCTATGTGGCATTTTCTTCAGTGTATTGAATATGTGGCATATGACTTGGCATGATGAGTGTATAATAAAAATTAAAAAATAAATAAAATACTTATTTAAAATATAAATATAAATATAAATTAGTTAATATAATTATACTAAATAATATAAAAAAATAGACAATATATAATAAAAAAATAAATATTCAAAAAAAATATAACAATTTCACACACACACACACACACAAGAACACACGCACACACACGCCTACACACACACACACACACACACACACACAAGAACACAAGAACACAAGCCCACACACAATTTCACACACACCTGCACACACACACCTACACATACACACAAAAGAACTCACGCACGCGCACACACACACACACACACGCACCTGCGCGCACACACATACACACACAATTCAAATATGAAAAAAACAAAGAAAAAATCAGATCTAAAAAGGGGGTTGGGTGGGGGTGGGGGAGGGTGAGGGAGGAAGAAGAAGATGGTGGGTGGGGATGAGAAGAAAGGGGAAAAAAAATGTAAGGTCTGGATCTAGAAGAAAATGGCGACGACATCGGTCGTGGCGGCTGGAACAAGGAGATGGCGGGGGCGACGACTCCGACGGTGGCGACGGCGATGGTGGCGGCCCCTGTGGCGAGGAGAACATGGTGAGGGGAGAGGAGTCAAGTGTGTGTGTGTGTGTGTGTGTGTGTTCTTGTGTGTGTGTGTGTGTGTGTGCTGGTGTGTGTGTTTGTGTGTGTTCTGGTGTATGTGTTTGTGCGTGTGTTCTTGTTTGTGTGTGTTCTGGTGTATGTGTTTGTGTGTGTGTGCAGGTGTGTGTGTTCGTGTGTGTTCTGGTGTGTGTGTTTGTGTGTGTGTTCTTGTTTGTGTGTGTTTTGGTGTATGTGTTTGTGTGTGTGTGCTGGTGTGTGTGTTCGTGTGTGTTCTGGTGTGTGTGTTTGTGTGTGTGTTCTTGTTTGTGTGTGTTTTTGGTGTATGTGTTTGTGTGTGCAGGTGTGTGTGTGTTTGTGTGTGTTCTGGTGTGTGTGTGTGTGTGTGCAGATGTGTGTGTTTGTGTGTGTTCTGGTGTGTGTGTTATAATTATTTTCAATTTTTTATATATTATATTTGAGTTTAAATTTTTATAATATGTATTTTTTTTATGCAATTTTTATATTATTTAATTTTTTTTATATTTTTTTAATTATATTTTATATTTTAAATGAATTAAGTGTTTTGTTATTGTCATGTCATGTACCACATATGCAAAAAAAATATTGAAAAATGCCATCTCAGCGTTTTTTTTCTTATGTCAGCAACGATTAATGCCACATGGGCTGTTTTGCCGGACACATCAGCAATTTTAAAAATCATAAATTAAAAAAGCCGCCGGTGGGACTAAATGTGGCGTAAAAACTACTCCTATGGGACTAAATGTGAGAAAACGTATCCTATGGGACTAAATGTGAAATTGACGATTTCCTATGGGACTAAAAATGGATTTAACTCAACTTTAGCTTTGAAAAAATTGATTGAAGGCCTAGTCACAAAGTTAAACATAATGAAAATTTGAAAAATTAAAAAGTTGTGATTTAAAGATAAGGAACTAAAATAATTCGAATAATAAATTTTAAGAACTAATTGTGTCATTTGCCAAAAATTCTCCGAATTTTCGAAGTTCTTACCAAGTTAGTAGAGGTTTTATACAATAAGTGTTGTGGAATACGTATACAAGATCCAGTATAAGCGCTACCATAGTAATTACATAGGAAGTAAAAGGAACAAAAAACAGTAATTACATAGGAAAATATTGAAGGTAGAAATTCCCTTGCTTCATCATGTACAACTTAGGGGAACACTTAAATCAATCTACACATCCAAACATGGTGTTCCTTGATACTATATTAAAATTTAGGGTTAATTACACTCAAGTTACCAAGTCTTTTTCCGTAACGTTTATAATTACATTGACATATACTTTCAGTTAAACAATTTATATTCCAGTAGGGTTTTGTATACTTTTGAAAGAGAAGATCGCCTAACTTCTTCGGCTTGTCCAAAATCTTAAAAAAGATTTCCAACATGGAAAATAGGATTTTTTTTTGGAAGGGTTTTTAATTAAAGAAAAATGAAGGTTTTCAATAGAAGAATAAGAAGAAAGAAAGGCAAATATCTCTTTAAATAAATATAATTTTTTTTGTTTGTTAATATTTTTAATGGGGGGATTTGCACTCTTTGTATTTCTCGATCCATGTTTCCAAAGCGCGCAATGTCCGACGTGGTGCATGTGTAATTATTGAAGTTATGGATACATTCATATGGACACATTTGTTAATTTTGATATGATTAGATATAACCCGTTAAATATAGAGTAGTAATGAAGAAATTATATCAAATTCTTAGTTATTTGTTGTTTGTTGGCTTATTTGTTCATTCAAATACTCCATACTTTTATTATTTTATAGTTTGGTTGTGACTTGTGTAGATTTATCATGTTAGATTAATGAAAAAATACTTTATTGTCCTCCAATTTTTTTAAGTGTGTTATATATTCACCCTCAAAATTATAGCACCACTTCAAGCATGAGTATATTTACCCATTGTCTCATTTTTAAAAATACCGTGCACTGTCAGATATGATTTATTTACTTAAATTCATTTAAATTAGTTAATTAGTTTTTATAAGTCATAATATTGTGAACATTATATATTTGAAGATTAAAAATATTTTCAATTTTACGTTGGTCAAAGTTTGTATTTAGTTAGATAAATGTTTGAATATTGAATGTCAATTAATATAGCCCCATTTCTAACATTTGCAATAATAATATGAATATATAAATTGAATTTAACAAACATCTAAATTATGAAAAATTATATCTTAAGGTAAATGTACAATTTTCTATGGTCATGCTATACACACAAAATTTCAAATAGTACACAATAAAGCTCATATCAGACAAAATATGAGGGTAAGAATATCTTTCTAAACTTAGCAAAGGAAGAAATAGAAAAAGGAAAATGTATCACGCCGTCTTAGACGTGATATGTAATCAAACAAATTTTGGATCTTTCCATAATCATGGGCCTAAAATATTAGAAGTAAATAACAAATTAAATTATTAAATATATCTATTAAATTCATTCCTTTATACCAAACATCGGCATACTATATCTTGTCTTTTTAAGTTTGGTGAGGGGTATTAGAGGAAAACTTTTTATTAATTTTAAATTGTAGAGAATTTTTTTTTTCTTTTTGGTTAAATCCATTATTATGGGTATCCCATTTTAATTAGAAAGAAAAAAGAAAAAACTTTTATCTGCTTTCCCTCAGTAATTCGTTCACAAATTTCGGAAGTATATAGGTGAGATACAATCCTCTAGAAACACCTCATAAGACATTTTGGGAACTCAATTAGATTTTTGATAATATTTTGGGAGTTTCAAAAGAGCGGCATTATTTTACATGAAATTTCTAATAATAAGCTTACAAACTCTTATAATATGATATTTAGAACTCATAAACAATTTCTTGAAAAAATACAAAATTTCTTACTTTCAAAATCTCAACAATTCATTTATTAAACCGTACTATTTCAAAATTCATTATTACTAACATCTAATAAACTCAAAAGACATTATTCTATTCAAACTAGCGTATTGAGCAATCTCATCACGTGTGTAAATTTAAGTACGAGATATAATCTAACAAAATTGTTAAATTTAAATAATGCAAAATTAAAATTTTATTAAATTCAATGCAAATATATCTTTCTTAACTATTTCATTATTTATACTATCTTTTTAATCATTAATAATATACCTAATAGATTTAGGATAAGTTTAAAAATAAAATTAAAATAAAATGATTTTAAACTGAAAACATAAATAAAAATTATATAAAATTTAATGAAATTCTGAAAAATAGTAGAGGAGACAGATAAAAATAAAAAATGAAGAACATTATGCTGTTGGGAGGGGAGAAAATGAATAGTTGAGAGACAACAGTAATTGAAGGGTATCTTAAAAATATCACAATCAAATACACCAAATGAAAAACAAATAAAAAAAAACCCACCCACTTAATTCATAGTACAGATAGTGTCAAACTTTAATAATAAAATTTAATAATCTTATACTCTCAGTTGGACATTGTATCATTGTGAAGACTGTTCTTTCACACACAGTCAACATATACATACGAACCACACCAAACATCACACTGGGCCATAATTAAAAAAACACCCTCACAATATGAAAACTAATCATCTTCACCCAATATAAGTCGTGATATGCAAAAATATTCATAAGAGGGTATTGTGAATTCAAGAACAACGCCACAAGTCATTAGATAAAGCATTTGGCACAAGAAAAATCGAAAAATCTGAATAAACTTTCAGCTAATAGAGACAAATCCACCAAACATATCATTAACCAACAAAATTGTCACTTCAAAAAGACTAATACTTGATTGGAGCAATGACGTCAAGCTGGGCACCAAGCTTCTCTTCAGCAATCTTCTCCGCCTTCACTCTCAATTTCGTCAACTGCTTCTTCCTCTCATATGTAGCCTGAGCTCTTTCTTTCCTCTTCTTCTCCAACTCCTGTAATCAACAGCAGCAGCAACAAAGTAATTAACAAAAAAGCACTGTATCATTTTACTGAGAAAATCATGAGACAAATAACCAATACAAAAACATCATCTACAAGAAACTTTTCACTATAATGATGTCAACCAATAACAGTAAACACATTTCCCATATCTCCTATGGAGAGAAATGCTTCGTCAAAATCAAATTTTCTACAAAAATATCTTACTTCATTCACTTTCCAACATTCCATCCAGATACACAATTTGAAAGAGCATTTTCATTGAATAAAAATACAAAACACCAAACCCATACTAACTGTGGTATCAAGCTTTGCAAATTAAACCAAATGAAACCTATTAAGGATGAAGCGCATAGCCAAGAAGAACAGAAGGTTGTTATCACTCCAGCAAAATCATAGTAAAAGTATAGAGACAAGACACAAACAAAACTAAACATGCAGTAGTGGCACAAGGACGAATCTAATATTAACAGTCCAAGGGCCTAGTCTCAAACATAATTTCTAGCGTCATCTTACTCAAAAGGAGTCATGGTGACAACAGATCAAGCAGTAACGATTCAATAGAGGAATTTTCACTTCCAACATAAGTAGGTAAGACAAACCAAAAGAGAAGAACACCCCCAAATTCTATTCTACACACGCAAGAGAGATAATAAAGACAGCAGAAAATTATAAAACCAACTTACCCTGATGGTATCATAATGGTTCCATCCAACTTCTGATGAGAGCCTTCCCAACAGACAATATTTGTGACCAGCTTGAAGCCTCAAAACCCTATTAAGCAAACAGGTAACGTGTTAAAGAGATACACACAAGAAGCAACAAAGACATATAAACAAAGATAATTAAATGTCACAAACTCACTTGAGAGCATCAGGGATAACCATCCTCTTAATCTTGTCATATGGTGGTGGTACACCCTCAAACACCTTCAGGCGGGCAAGTGCAGCTGCTCCACGCTTAGTCTTGTGGGGTATCATCCTTCGAGAATTAAGCCAAATGCATAAGAACATCTGATCACTTAATCAACAATAGTCTAAATACGAAAAATACAAGTGCAACACCCTTTACAACTGAAAACATCAATCAAGTCTGTCCCAATACACATACAGGAGAAGATCAAGAAAACGGAGAAACCAGTACCTATGAACAAATTGTCTGAGAAGAGCATCACACAACACATCCTATTCTTCTAATTAAAAGATTACGTCTTTACTGTCACTAATTTGTCAAAACACAGAGGGGGCAACATTGTAAAATGACTTCATAAATGCAAAAGACAATTTGTGTTCCCAAGTTGAAAGGCCCCAAACTGCATTGTATGCTCCTCATTCTTAACAGCATAAAGCATCAAACTAATCCATACGGGACAACAGGTAACATCCAGAAGCTGCAGGGACAGATACATCCTATCTATGAACTATGAAGTTAACATACATTATACCAATTGAAGGAAATTATTTGTTATAGTCTGTATATCCAATTCCAAACTACAACAATCACCTACGAGCGTACTAATTCAAGAGGATGAAGAAATATTAAAAGTCACAGCTAATACATCATAGTACAAAACATCACATTTTCAATGAATAAAAACATCGAACAAGTAGTCCAAAGAACACCAACCACCATAAACTTACGAAATAAGCTATTTTAACAAAACAAACACCAAATTAGCAATCCGGAGGGGGAAAAAAAGGAAAAACATTGCAAAATATAGATTTCAAAAGCATACCCACGAATCGTCCTCCATAGAATCTTGGATGGAGCGCGGAAGTGAATGGGGCCATGAGAGGGCTTGGTGTTCATCCGCTTACGGAGGAACCGCAAGTACTTCATCTTCTGGCGCACGAGGCCGCCTGAAAGGCAGATTTCCTCGCAACGGACAACGACAACTCTCTGGCCATTCAGCAGCTCCTTGGCCAATGTGGAGGCGAGGCGGCCGAGCATGTGGTGCCTGGCGTCCACCACCACTCTCTTCTTGCAGATCCCTGAACCCGACACCATTGTTTCTCTCTCTAACACACACACACTCTCTCTCTCTCTCTCTCTCTGTAAGAGGCGGTGGAAATGGGGAGGTGAGGCTGGGAGATTAGGGTTTTTATTTGTAGCATTTATACAGGGAACAGGGTTGTGTTTTGTGGGTAGGGGTTTGTGTGTCGAGTTTGCTGGGCTTTTTTATCTGAGATTAGCCCAAAATCTATGGACTGTTGGCTAATGGGCTTTGCTATTTATTTATTAGATTATTATTTTTAAAGAGGGATTAAATTTCAATGCGTATTTGAAAGGATTGATTGATGTTTTGAAATACTTACAAAGTGAATTAATTAAAATACATTCTATCTATACTATTATAAAAAGAAATTTATTTTTATTTCATAAATAACAGTTTTTTTATTATTTTACAAAATTTGCCCTTCAATTCTATGTGAAACAAATAGATTTACGTAAAATTGTGGCTAATATTGAAAATTCCCATGAAATCAATTCAATTTAGATACCAAATTTTGATGTGTTAATTTTACTATTTTAATCAGTAAACACATACAACAAAGAAGCAAATAGAGAGGACAATATTGTAATATCACAATCCAATTTAAAAACTCATTTTCTCAACCCACAAATAACTTTCTCTATCATTTTGGATTTTGTAAGCTGAAATCCATTTTTAATAAACAGTTCCTTTAAATCAATAATTAATGTTTTTAGTTATCTCTCTCACATACAAACACACAAAATAATTTCTCTAATTACAATTATCCGACATTTTTATCTTCTTTGTTTGATTATTTCTTTATCACTTAATTTTATTTTATAAAATGATTTTTATTTTTAGCTTATTACTATTTAATAAATTATGTCAAATAGTTCTTAAAAAAGTATTATTGTAAAAGAAATTTAATATTATATTTATATTTTGATCCTAAAATAATTTAAACACTAAATTAAAATATATATTTTTTATATATTGCACACACATAGAGTGTGCGACGCTGCTAGTTATTTTAAAAAGGAATTGCTAGCAAAAACTACCGGTTTAATATAACTCTTTCTCCCTCACAATAGAGCTTGTCGCTGTTGTTTCTTGTTTCAAATATTTTTTAGAAAATGTTGTTTCAAGTGAACTAGTATCAATTAAAATAATAATTTGATGCTATAAAGTTTGAACCACTGCTTCTTTAACCCTCCGTTTAATTCTTGAATTTTGATAAGGAAAATAAGATGAATTTTTTTTTTTTTTGCTTCAAATGATAGTACTCTAAATTTTTATTTTTTATCATTTTTATTTTCCTTTCACCTTTCCTCATCAAAATTTTTGTTCCAAATATAGCCTAAGGGTGAAAATTATAAAAATACAGGGAATACACCCCTTTATTCTCATCCAAAATACTGAATCAGGTCAAATTATCCACATAATTTTGTAACGAGACTGATTTAGCAAATTGGGCCCAATAAGACCATTATTCTTTTTTAAAAAAATGGAAAAGAGATTGTGACCGTGAGTATTACATGACATTTAATGGATGAGTTACAAGCCTTCTATAGACTGTGCTGTTGATGGACACTTGGCTAAGGCCCATTTCTCTCATAGTTTGTGCATTTAATAAGTACCGGCTAACGGGCACACTCTATGCGTATGTAAAATAAGAAATAATATAATTTAATTAAGTATTTAAATTTTTGTAAAATACAATTATAAATATTTACTAATTTTTTTTTATATATTTTTAAAAGTAATTAAAAATAATGATATGTGAAAAGAAAAATAATTTTAAAATAAAATTATAAAAATAAGAAACAAACACAAAAAATTAAAAAAAAAAAGATGTGTCATATTAGGAGGACAGAAAGAATATAACAAAATCTAACATGGTAGAGGGGAAAGAAAACTAAAATTTTGAATAGACAAAAAAGACTAAACCCACCTAAATTCTTTATTAATAGTATAGATATATGTAGTACACAATAATCAATATGGCTATATCCTATATGGCATATAATTCACGAAATACTCAAAAATAATATCATTTTTCTTATGCATTCGTTATTAACAAAAAATAGTTGTCTAACCAAAAATTATTCCATTTATCTCTGTATTTGATGTAAGCATGGTTCAGAAAATGTCAAAGAGCCCTCATAATTATTGAAGTGCAATGGACTCTGTTACCTTATGAAATAGAGCTCTTCTCATTTTAGTACAACTTCACTATAAGAAATAATTTTTTTTTTATCCAAAAAAAAAGGATAAATATTATTTTTGGTAATATAAGTGTTGGCAGTAGGCTAGTCCAACTTTGGTACTATGTTTTTAATTTCTAACAATGTTAATACCACACCTTTTAATTGGATTCAATTCGATCCCAATAGAATCCATCCATTTTTTAACGGAGAAATCACTTAAGGGGTGTGTGGTTGTTAGACGTAGCAGCTAGTTCAATTTTGGTACCGTAGTTTTAATTTCTGTCAATTTTGGTACCATAATTTTTAATTGATTTCAATGTTAACCTAATCACCAACTTTCGTTGAGAATTTAAGAAGAAAATATGTTTTGGACATGTAACACACCAAAAGGGAATAGAATTAGCTGATAAATTGAAGGCAAAACGTCATTTTTGACATAAAGGCGTGCCATATTTCTTTAGCCAACATCATTTTCAGGTAGAAGGCGTGCAATTTTTTTTTCTCCAAATGGTCAGATTTAATGTCCGCATGTGCAGCACGTGTCTTTTCTATTAAATTCTTAACAAAAGTTGGGAATTAAGTTGATATGGAAATCAATCAAATATTATGGTACCAACATTGAGATCAATTAAAACTTGGTGCCAAAATTGGATTAGTCCAAAGTTGTGGTTTCTCCATTAAAAAAATGACGAAAGTTGGGATTTTCAATTGAAAGTTATGGTATCAACATTGTTAGAAATTAAAAATGTAATATCAAATTATATTTATAGTACCAAAAATGATATTTACCTACAAAAAATTAAAGGGATAATATAAATATTATCACTAATTTATAACTTGTGTTAAGTAATAAATATTTTCATTTTTATCACTCATGATACTTATTAATTTGGTGGAAACAACATTTATGTTGCGACGATGTAGTGCAATTGTGAAAAAGACGATTACTTGAGGTAAAATAAATAAATAAATTACAAGGGAATGAAACCATGATGAGAAAAGCTATCCCAAGTCACAACAAAAGTTCAACCAAACCAAAGGACTACTCAAGTATCAGTGTAGCTATATCTTGCGTCTCTCAATTAATTTTAAAGCAAGAATAAAATGATATCAAGTATTTGGTAACATTTAAAAAAAAAAAAAAAAAGCTTACAAGCTCTTAAATAATATGATTAGAAACTTATGTGATCTTTTAGAAAAGGCAAGAAATTGGCAACTCAACAAATTCCTTTAATTTCATACAAGTCAATTACAAAAATTAATTACTATATATTTTTTTTGAATGCTACAAAAATTAATTATCATGGTTAACATCTTAATCATCAATAATCACTCAAATTTTAATCATAAAAGTGAGCAACCCTTATAAGTCATACCGATCTTATTTATACAAATACTTTAATAGTTTATTTTAAAAAAGACAAAGTTACATTTTTAGATATTTGGCCATGTAACTTTTTGTTTACAAATTTGATTGTCTAATTTAATGTCTTTATACATTTCGTCCTATTTTTTTTCACACATTTGGTCCTAGAGTGTCACACAGTTCTTTTTATTGGCAAATTCAATCATTTGCACAATTTACGTCCAAAATCAGATATCCGGTTGGTGACACATGATTCACATTTGATTTAGAGGTGTCAAATGGGTCGGGCTGGGCCGGCCCAACCCAAGCTCGGTCAGGCCTGGGTACTATAGCGGGATGGGCTGAACTGGGAGACATGAGACTAGGCCTAGCTCGGCCCATGAGCCCAAGTTTGGTGGGTCGCGTCGGGCCTGGCTGGCCAGTCCGAGCTAGGCTTTCGTTTTTTTTTCCTCTTTTTTTACTTTGAAAAATATATTATCTTACATACGTTATGTTTCATATCTAAATATTAATTAGTATTTTTTTCTTAAACTTATTCAAGTATTTATTACTTTTATATTATAGACTATAGTTTTGACTTTTGAATAATAAAATGAAAATGAACTTTAATATAAAAAAAATACTCTAATAAATTTTATTAACTTCAAAATATTGGAGTGTACATATAACAACTTTAAAATATTGTATAAAGGTTTAACAAAAAAGATAATTTTTACATCAAGAACTTATACAACTTTAATCCAAAATCATTTGTCAATCGTACATAGGAGGCATTGAAAAACTTTCATATTGGCATTGTACAATTTGTGGATAGACTAGTATATATAATTATATAATTATACATAAATTTATAATGTATATAATTATTGTATATATAATATACTAGACTAGTATATATAGTTATATACAAAATAAAATCATATTATTCATATATATATTTTAATATGTAGAAGGGGCCTTGGCTGGGCTTGTGCCGGGCCTGAGTCGGGCCAATCATGGGCTCGGAACTGGATTGGGCTATTATCATCAAGTTCAATATGGGCCCACCAAACCAATCCAGAACCGGGCCAACCCGCCTGTCATTGTTCATGGGCTGGGCCAAGCCGGGCTGGGCCATCGGGCTCGTGGGCCGGGCCGGGCCGTTTGACACCTCTAAATTGTGATTTTTGTGTTGACCGGCGTTAATTCCCGAAGGGAGTTATATTATCGTGAAAATTACCGGGTTTGTACAATTTGTATTACTTTTTCTTGTTTCATTTGAGCTCTCTTTTTGTATTTATGTGATTTTGTTTTATTTGTTGGCAATGCCAAGGAGCAGGCATGAGGATCCCTGGAGATCACATTTTTTTCTTTGAGAGAACCCTGCCAATGTGCTCAAGATCAATTATAGTCATTCCTAGACGATATAGGTTAATCACGCGCGAATCATGTGTCGGCCGCCGAATATTTGATTTTGGACGAAAATTATGTAAAGGGCCAATTGTCAATAAATGGACCATATTTGAAACTTCAAAATCAAATGCGTGAAAAAATAAGACGAAATGTGTAAATACATATTAAATTATGGGATCAAATTTATTCGGATAAAAAAAGTTGTAGGATCAAAAGTGTAAAATGGTCAGATCTACAAGACCAAAAATATAAGTTTGGCTTTTTAAAATAAGATTCAATATCTTTTACGCTTTATAATAGACCATTTGATATACTAAAAAAAAACATGCTTGTCGAACTGTATTTTTTAATAGTAGAACATTTTTTTTAAAAGTCAAATTATTTTCCCTATGGACCTAATAATTTTAAGCGCCTTAAAAGTTGTTTTTCTTTGTTTGTTTTTTTGTTTTAGCTATTCGGTTCCGACCAAACTAGTTGATTAATCCGGATTAGGTATCGCAGAGACCCATTATGGTAACGATCCTCCCAACCTAATTACTTCATTCACAACTTCAAGAATTAAAATATGGATATTATTTAAGGGATATAACGTCTTATCTCATTAGACCAATTAATAGTTGGTAAAGCTGTTTTTTCTTTTAAAGTCACTCTAAATAATTTATGAGAAAAATAGCCATTTTGCCCTTATTTTCTGACTTTTTTTTCTTTCGAAAAAGCCTAATAAAATATTGATTTTTTTTAATTGAAGTGTATGTGGGGTTTTTTTTTTAAATAAAGAAAAACTCGTCAAGCGAGCCTTGAAACATCAAAAGATGAAAGAGCTTGGTGTTTGAAATAAATTTGGCCAAACTCAAATACCTTGTAAGTTTACTTTGGGAAATGAGACAATTAAGGGAAACCAATCAACATAGAAAAACAACAGCAAGCAAAATACGGGCTGATAATATAACAGGGGATATCAGATGCCTAACTATTTGGGTATATATATAAATAATGTATTAGTCATTAGATCTATACATAATGATGTTAAAAAATAAAATTGTGATATTTTCATGCTTAATCCAACGGTGTATACACACCAGTTAGATATATATACTCAAATGGGTGACATCTCATGTCCCGATATAGCAGATCAAAATTCTTATTGCTATAGAAAATTCTCATAATATCTATTGTTGATGCCACACACTTGGATATTTGCTCAACTGATGTATACATTGTTGGATTGAACATGACGATATCATAATTTTACTTTTTGACATCATTATGTATAAATTCAATGACTAATACACCAGTTGATCATATACCCAAATAAGTGGCATCATGTCTCTTACATATAGAGGAATAATATCCATGTCTATCTTACTCAATTCCTTAATGATTATGCGTCATAAATGAATTCAATTTTTTTCAAATATTCCTATTCTAACATATTTGCATACTTATTCTAAAGGCTAGTAATAAATACAGAACAAAATTAATCCATAATGTCAGAGTAAATTTTAGTTAATCACTATTTTGTCCTTTTTAGTCAATCATCAATTTTTAAGTTCTATTGTATTAACGTCATGTAATATATCCAAAAGTGAAAAAATTCCCTATTTCTCTTTTTGCTTTAATATTTCTTTTATCTCACCTAATTCATTAAAGGATTTATTCTTCTTCTTAAATATTCGTTATTTGTCATTCTTTAAGGATTTAATTTCACCTATTTTATATTAGTCTTTTCAAATTTTTATATTTTGTTATTTTTATTAGTAAGCACTTTGACTGTTGATTAGAATAACTCCTCTAGAATTTTGCTTTGGATTTATCACTAGCCTTTTCTAAACCTAAGCATGGATGTATTTCAATATCTATACTAGTATTAAGTATGAAGACATTTGACTTCTTCTTTGGTTTGTTTAATAGGATTATTACATTTTTCGTCCTAGAAGTATGGGGTGATTGAGTTTTAGTCCTTTATGTTTGACTTTCTCAATTTTCGTCCTTTATATTACAAAAATTTCAATTTTAGTCCGATTTTTGAATATTTTGACATGTAGAGCTGACGTGCCAACAAAAATTGAGAATTTTTTTAATTTTGGCTGATGTGACGATGATATAAGCGCCATGTTGTATTTTTATTTTAATACATGGATTTAAAAAAAAATCAAAAAATCCACATACGCACATTAATTCCACACACACACACACATATTAATAAATTAATTACTTTTTTAATCAAAAATAAATAAATTAATTAAAAAAATAAATATTATAAATTTGAAATTTAAACATTATTATTATTATATAAAAATATTATATAAATTTAATAAAATTACATATTGTACAGTATAAAAATTAAAATTAAAAATTCAAATATAAAACTTTCATACACTTCTCCGTCTAAAAAAAATTAAATTATATATATATATATATCATATCTTAAAAAATTAATTAATTATATAATTAATAAAACTAAAAAAATCAACAAAAAAAAGACCCTAACCCCTCTTTTTCATCTTCATCTACCCAACCACCCACCCCAACCCCAACCCCACTCCAACCCCAGCTCACCTAATGCCCCCCTCATCCCTACACCACCTTCCCCACCAGTACCTGACCCCTCTCCTCCAGCACCCATCCCCTTCCCCAATTTCCCTCTTCCTCCTAGCACCCGCCCCCTCCCTACACCCCAATTTCCCCAACACTCTCCCCCATTTCTCTCTCTCTCTCTCTCTCTCTCTCTCTCTCTCTCATTCTCTCTCTTTGTCTCTCTCTCTCTCATTCTCTCTTTGTATATATGTATATATATGTGTGTATATGTATGTGTGTACGTACATATATATATATATATATATATATATATATAAACTCTCTGTATATATGTATATATATATGTAGATGTATTTGTGCAAAATTAAATGCCATGTTTTATACTGTTTTTCCTTTTTTTTTAATATAATGAGTTGGCAGCCACATTGGATAAATGGAGGGAAAATTACAAAACCCCCAAATTAATTTGACACATCACAACCGACGAGGCTTTTTCTGGCCATTTAACCTGACATATCAGCTTCAGCGTGCATTTTAGTCCAAAATCGGACTAAAATTGAAATTTTTGTAACATAGAGGGTTAAAATTGAAAAAGTCATACATAAACGACTACAACTCAATTACCCCAAACTTGTAGGACAAAAAATGTAATAATCCCTTTGTTTAATTGTGCTCCATCGAAAAATACTCTTAACAAAGTAACTACCTTCCTCTCTTTGTTCCTATGTCTCATATCTCCAATGTGTAATTTTTTTTAAAGAATTGTTATTGAAACTCCATCTTTATTTTTTGTATTGAAAAACTAACTAAATTGCCCATTCATCTTTATAACACTATTTTTATTAATTTTAATGGCATAACCTTATTTTTATTGTAAATCATTGACACATTTTAGTTTTAAAAAATACACGAGATCACAACGTTAATGTAAACTCTTTAATTTTTTTGTTTTATCTTAATTTCTTTTTTGTCCCACTTAATGCAAAATATATATTGCTAACAAAAATTTTCAAGTCATACATGAAACTTCTAGGATATATATGAAACTATGAAATAAAAGAAAAAAAGATAAATGTATAAAAAAATTGGGTGATAAAAAAGCATAAGATATTGTATAATTCAACTGATATTCAAATATACAAATTATAAGGTAAAAAGAAATAAATTGCATATCCCCGCTAATTCTATTTTTCTTCAACATTATCTAACTTCAAATAAACAAAAAGTCTTGCAAAATAATAATAATAATAATAATAATAATAATAATAATAATAATAATAATAATAATAATAATAATAATAATAATAATAATAATAATTGCAATTTATGTCCTCTAGGTTTAGCCTATTTTCGATTTTGCCCTCTTCGTTTCAAAATTTTCAATTTTGTCCTCTCCGATTATCAGTATTTCGATTGTCGTCTGATTTTGGACATAACTTCTCATCGGTGATGATGTGACGATTTTCTGGCTGCAAATTGGTATTTTTCGGTCATCACTATAAATGGCCAAAAAATTGCCACGTCATCACCGGCGAGAAGTTATGTCCAAAATCGGACGACAATTGAAACATTGATAATTGGAGAGGACAAAATTGAAAAAAATTATAAACGGAGAGGACAAAATTGATAAAATTGAAACGGAGACGGAAAAATCGAAAACATCCTAAATGTAGAGGACAAAAAAAGCAAGTATCCCTAATAATAATAAAGAAAAAGAAAAAAAAAATAAAGATTTCATGACTACAATCTTTAAGGCATCATATCCCATTCAAAGTTTGCATCAACTTGTTTGCTCCATATATTATTCCTACAAAAATATATATATCAGTATTAGTAGAACAATTTGCGCATCAAGGGAAAATTATATTACATAAATGTATGTATGTTGAAATTAAAATGCGAGTACGAAACTTAATGAAATAATATAAAAAGTATGAAAAAGAAATAAATATATTTGTTGCTATTAGATGGGTTGTAAAAAGGTAGATATCTTAAAATTGCTCGTTACTCTTGGAATTTACATGCTTTATTTTCTCCTCCAATTCAAAATTCAATGTTAAATCCTCCAAAATATTAGTCACCTCTATTTTCAAGTAACTAAAATTAATGACAAAAAAAAGTAAAAAAAATAAAATGTAAAATATGGGCAAAATATTGCACAAAAGACAACAATATTAGTAAAATTTTTTTGTCATGTCACTATCAAAATAAAAAATTGAATAATAATTTTGAAGTTATCATCACCAAGGCCAAAAAGAAGATGATGAATAAAAGTATTCTTGAATGCATAAAAGTAATAATAGACTATTAGAGCTTTTTGTCCAATAAATCAAATTAAATTAATATTTTAAAAAAAAAGGGTATATTGGCCAGTTGATAAAAATTATAAAATGGAAAGGAGTGCCAATAATAATTTTGGAGTGGCAATAACAAATTTCTCCTTTTTTTTTAATTCTCTTTTCTATTTTCTTCTCTATTCTCTCTCACAATTTTATTCCCATAAGTTTCTTCTACTTCCTAACCAAAAAAAAAAAAAAATAAGTTTCTTCTACTTCATATTTTTACTTATTTTTAAATCAAAAATTCTATTTTATTTTAGGTTTATTTTTTTGCTCATTATAAATTCAATGAATGTGTAACAAATTAAAGAGATTGTATAAATAATGAAAGTAGTTATAAAAGATATATATTTGTATAGAATATTTAATAAAAAGTTAATTTTATGCTTTTGAATTTTAATTATTTAATTAAATTAAATTATATTTTTATTTTGCACACACATCGAGTGTGCCTAGAATATTATTATAAGCTAATGTTTGATGATCAAACTTATATCATTAAATTGAAAGATTATAATTTATTAAATTAAACAAAAGTTGTGTCAAAAAATAACAATTTATGCGAATATTTTATTTCATCAAATAAGCTAAGGAGACTTATCAATCTACAATCAAGGTTGTATGCATTAAACAAGAATAAAGTGCTGGAAATAAATAAGAATTAGTAACTAGGCTGAACAAGATCAAGTATGTATTGAAGAAATAAACAATCTTGATGAGGTATTGAGACAAGAAAATACATATTTAACTTGATAAATACATATAAATATAGGTGTACATATAATAACATTTATCTAGCGTGTTTTTCTAAAGTTTCGTTTATTTAATTATAAGTTCAAATCTACTTATAATTGTTTTATTAAAAAAAAAAAAGATAAAAGAACTATACATTAGCACTAATAGGAAATAAGAATTTGTTTCCATACATAAATGAGTCAGAGTAATAATGAGATACTTCCCATTCTACGGAAATACCGAGAGCTAGTGACCAAGTGGGATTTGAATAAGTATGCAAAGCATTGGTTGTCTACAAAGCACAAAAAATGAGACTTGAGACATTTTGCTCTAGCATTAAGGGGTATTTGCAATTGCTTAAAAAAAAAAATATTTTGCTACTTTTAACTTTAAAAAAGTTATTTTAAGTGTTTGGTTACACAATTTCTACTTAAATTAAGTTGAAAAAAAAAACAGAAACTGAAAAGGTAGGAGGAAACTACTTCTATCAGTTTAAAAGTGCTACTTGGTATTTTTGTAAATAAATTGAACTTTTTGAGCTATTAATTACCAACTTTTGATTGCTTTTCACTATTATTTTCCAACACTCCAAACTTTTATTATCAATTTTAACTGCTTGTCACTTTTATTTTCAAACAATATCAACTTTTACTAATCAATTTTTTTTTCAACTTATTCAACAACTCCAATTTCTCCAAAAGTAAAAATAATCCCAAACACCCTCTAATTTTTTAGCTCTAGCATTATTGTCAGCCCAAAAGATGTACTTTCAAAATATTGATGCATATATATTTTCTCGTTAACTTTAACTGATGAATCGACTATTCTTGCCCACAATTTAAAATTTTTTATTTCAAATTGTGTTTTATCTTTTATTCCAATGTATAAATATACGCTAAGTATAAAGATTCAAATCAAGTGCATAATTAAGAAAATAATTTTATACAAATAGCATGCATAAATGTGTATTGATATTATAAAATAAAGAACAAATTACGCTTACACCCATTGAAATATGATATAATTACAAAGTAATCCCTTTGTTTTAATAATTGCAAATACCACTCTAGATTTAAAACCTTATTGTAAATATTAATAAAAAAGTTCAAAAGATAACTTTCCTGCAGTCATATTAGTCTACCCGACTAAATGAGATGCATTGTGTCAAGCCTGACGAAATCTCTCAATCAATTTTGGTATTTCACCCACTTTCGCAAAACAGTTTCATTTTATACCACCACAACTATTATCTGATATCAACATCTATAATCCACTATCCCCACTATTTTTCTTCTTTTTTAAAATTGACTTCATATATAATTTCTATATCTTAGGCTTGTTAAGACTATATGAGTCACATCTCAAAACTCAGTCGAAAACGATAGAAATATAACTCGCAATTATGTCTCACCTTGAGTAAGGGTGAATTTTGTTGAATTAATCCATACCTTAGGAGAGTATTTATAACTTTTAAAACCACAAAAACTAATTTATAATTACATTAAATTCTACAAAATGTAAATATAATTTTTTTCTAAAATAAAAGATATCCTACCTGCGAGTCTACTCTCTCTATATATTATCACAGAGAAGCTAAAACCCCACCCCCATGTGCAGGCCCATATAGATGAGCAATTAATCGTGCCCACCAAACAGGAACGAACTTTGACTCAAATCACTAAAACACAAATTGGAGATTTGATAGATATATAAAAGCCTCAAAACTACTAGAAAACAATGGGACCTCTTAATATTGTCATTTCTGACAGGTCAACTCATATCAAACCAAAGTGTACATCCATATGTGGGGGGCGTTGACCTTAAAACTTAGTTATTCCAAAATGAATTGACACTTCTGCACACATTGTCTAGCTAAACTTTCTTGTATCCCTACCAACAAGAGAAGCACTCATCCCATAAAACTCAGCACAAACTCGATAAAATTTAGTGCAGGCAGGATATAGTTTGTAACGAATTTTATTCGTCATAAATTTTTAGTTATGCATATATATACTTCATTACGAATATCTTTATTTTTAACCGAATTCTGTTCATGACAAAATTTTCATGAATTATTAAGGTGACTTTGGTAGCTTCTAACAAATTAATTAAAAGCCTCCTTTTTTTTTTGGTAATTCACAAAAGCCCTTTCAGTTGATAGATACAGTAGATATGCATATATGTATGGGGGTGGGGGTGTGGGGGGAGGCAAATTATGGATGTTGAGCCATCAAATCAATGGGCACGAGGACACATACATATTACAATTAAAATTTGCATGCCACACTCACATGTATACATATATATGTAAGATTTGTATTTGCATGCTTGATCTTTTTGAGTTATATATTGTATTTGTGCGTGCTCAATAAATAGTGATGCTTAAACATAGAAATTTTAAATAACTAATTTATCAAAAAAGAAAATAAAAAATAGAGAAGAAAGAGACCAAAAAAAAAAAAAAGAAACTACATTGGTACGTGCTACTATTAATCGGAGAAAATTGGAATAAAATAGTACTTTGCAAACTAATTAAGTCTTCAAGGAACAAGTTGCTGTAGATGTTCAAGATTATAGTTAAAAGAAAATTACATAAAACTGCAGATTATAGTTTAAACTCTGATTGTGTAATTCACTACATACATATTGCTCCATCACATAGTGCTGTTTCCATTTATAAAACTGAAAATTTGCTGAACTGAGTTTGCTATATCTTCAGCTGTGAACCTTGCCTCTCCACCAATCTGCATGAACATTAAATTTTATCGAAACCAAATAAAACAATTTATTCTATAACTCAACATTAAATAAATAAATAAATAAGTACCATACATACCTTAACATTGAAAGAGTAGAGAACAGTTTGTTCAATAGTAGTGATATTCGTATGAAGAATCATAAGCTGCAAATCTTCAAGTGCAGCTATGGCCTTAATGAGCTGTCCAGGCCTTCTTCTTGATAAAATCTTGATGAGGGCATCAAACCCTAATAGCTTCACTTCAACATCTGCCAAGCACGACTTGCTCTCAGCTGTTTCTTCTTGTAGGCCGGTTTCGTATTGATCGTTAATAGGCATATTGGGAGGGTACATTAATGGAGCTTGAGGAGGTTGCTGTGCCGCTACAGCCATGGATGACGGATCTCCAATCGGCGCCCTCTGCCCGTCGCCATAGAGCCGTCGCCTTTTTTGTGACTCGAGGCATTGGAGGAGCTGTTCTAATTCCCTCACGAACTCGATGGCTCCACCGATTATGGATGCTTGATCGCCCTATGAAGTTCAGCACCACAAATTATCATCATCATTTAGCAAACAAGAAGATATAATTGAATCTCGGGTAGAATAAAAAATCTTATTTAGGAGAAAATGATAGGACTTTCACAAAATTTGATGAATATTTTTATTCTAGATTTTGAATCTTGATAGAAAATACATAAAAATGAAAAAGAGATGACTCCTCCAACCAACTCCCTTTCCCGGTGTCCTGGCATATGCCTTATCAAATTGAAAGAGAACCTTCTTCTTTTCTTTTCTTTGGATTGATCAAGAGATCTTTTTAGTTGGCTAGAATCCGTTGCTTGAATTAAATTAGATTCATAAATTATATTGAACATTCAACTATACGTTCCATATCTTTCCAAAAAATCGATCTTCTTTTTTCATTTTTGAATAAAAAAAAGGAAACTGGGGTGTATATGAACATATATATACACACAAACATATATACATATATCACTACAAGAAAACACTATATTCTTTAACTAAAAAATTGTGATCGATAAATAGAACAATATCACAAATAGAAGTCATTTGTGTTGAATTTATGACAAAACTCTAGTAAAACATAATTAGACAAACAATCATCGACAAACTATTTACTAATGAATGTGCAAAGACCAAAATTGTTCACAAATTTACTTATGTTCCGTGATAGATTTCACGATATTTGTGATAAATTATTCCGTTAGTAAAAGTGGCATGTTCTTGTATTGCATATATGTACATATACACATATATAGAAGGATTATATGCGAAGATTCGATTACCCTTTGCACATAGGAGCTCGGCATGAGAGACCTCAAGACGCGAAGATGTTCGTTCATCTGCTTCCTCCGGTTCCTCTCCACCGCGATATGAGTCATTCTCTGGCTCTCAACCTCTTCACTACTCTTTATAGTCCTCGGCCTCTTCCTCTTGCTCTTATTCACTTCCGCTGTCTTTTCAAGATTCTCCCCAAGAAACCTCAGCTGCACCTCCTCATTAACCCTAGGCTCAATATGATCATCACCACCCTTATCTTCCCTAACAATTTCTTGATTATCATCATCTCCCATAGCTTGATGATCATGAGAAGCCATTAGGGACAAATTTTGATGATCATCTTGCAACTTGTTATGAGGATCGTTCAAAACCGGGAATTTTAGGAAGTAAACCGGATCGATCCCGGATTGATCCTCGTCACCGGTTTTGGTTTGGTTTAGGGCTAACTTAGGGCCGAAGTCTGCGAACTGCATCACATCTGCGAAACTCAATTTGTCGAACGAATTTGCGGTGCAAAAGTTCGACGATAGACTCTGCGGCGGGGGCGGTGGTGGTGGAGGATTGTTTAGCATGTAATCCACCATTTGTTGGTTGTTGTTGTGATCAGAAGATGTTGATCCCATGTGTTGATTGTGGGCCTCTAGGGTATTATATTCAAGTCCGGCAAAATTTCCCTGGAAAATGTAATTAGGATAGTGCTTTAAGTAAGATAACATTGCCATATTGAAATTAAATGATATGGCAATGTTGTAATCACACAATGAACTAGAAAAGATAAGTTTTTGAGCTATAATTAAATAAATAAATATTATATAATATATATATATGTGTGTGTGTGTGTGTATTATTCATACCGAATAATGTCCTTCTTTCTCCATTATATATTGCTCACCAAAGCCCTAAGGGGTCCTCAATTCATGCAAAGAAAATCCTTGACAAAATTTTTTACAGCTTCAAAGGGTCCACCCAACCTGATTGAGCACATAAGAAGGTAGATAAATTGAGTCAAATTTCAAGAAAAAAAGAGAACTTTAACGCATCAAATGATTGGTTTGACATATCATAAAATGACAAAAGAAATTAATTATGCGACTATACAAGAGAAATAAGGACAAAAAATATAAGTATATCACCCCACTAACCTCTGGAAAGAGAGCAGGAAAACACAAATGAAATTAATATGTGGGCTTATATGTTTTGTCTGGGAAATACTGACAAAAGATTTAACTTATATTGATCCACACATATATTGTCTGGAAATATGTGTGTATATATATATATATAGAGAGAGAGAGAGAGAGAGAGAGAAGGTGATGATATTTATGTGTAAGAAATGGACCTGGGATTGCCTGTGGGAGCTGGCTTTGACTTTATATACATGTATATATGCATGATACATGTGGAGGGAGAGGAGCCTCTGGATTAACTTCACTTTTTTCACCTCCTTTTCATTAATGTACATCACAGGTTACCACCACCACCTTCTTTTTCATGACTATTGTAATTGACTCAACGCTCAAGATTGTAACTTTTTTATTTTTTTTGAACTTTGAATCTTGAGATTAAATTTAATGGAGATGGTTTCTAGTCTAGATTATGCTTCTACATGCGTACATATTCAATGACTCGTGATCAGTAAATAGATATCAGAGGAGCCACTAGTATAATTACATCATTCCAATTTTAGGCGTAATCCATTACAGGCTATGGCCTTTTTTTTTTTTTTTTTTTTGGGTAATGAATAATTCCAGTGTGCAGATTAGTCAATAGATGCAGTTCACACCAGTTTAGGCATTAATGGTTATTTGAACATGGGTTAAGACAATCACGTCTTGCTAAATAAATTTATTTTATGGTTATTCAGCGTTATTATTAAATATCCATGTAAGTTCTAATTCAAAATGTGTAGGAAAGTTACAAATATATCATCGTTACAAATATATGAAAAAAAGAAATGTAATTTTAATGAAAAAAACTAGTTTTTAACCTGTTCGTCGCACCGGGCAATAATTGTAAACTGAAAGATTTAATATATTTAGTTTTAGATGATGTTTAGATAATGAAACTAGCTCTTCCACATATATTACAAGTGCAAAATATTTAATTTATAAAAACAAAAAATTATTAAATATAATTTAATGGTTGAAAACGAAAATATAAGAATATTTCTGATAATGCAACTTATGTTTCATCATATCAAACATTTTAGGAGTGGCACCATTTTCTACTAAAAAAAATAATTTAAAAAGTAAGGTTATTAACAACAACAACAGTAAAATCATTCCATTATATAAAATCTCAATCTAATAAAAGATAATATTTAACTTTTCTTATATGCTTCAAGTTCGTTAATGAGAACATTCAAGATCTCCTTCATATTCATCAATTATTAATTGGGTAAAATATACTTTTTCTTTTTGTACTATGCCATTTGAAAACTTACACCCCTATACTATCAAAAACATCTTTTATTCCCTGAAATTGATTACTAGGGGTGATAGCGGTACAGTTTCGATTTTTTTGAACATATTTAAAATCGAATTGTCATATGCGGTTTATTCTAAAATATATTTTAAATTGCGATTTTTTAAATTAAAACCAAAAGTGCGGTTTAAAACGGTTCGACTCGGTTTGGTTCTGTGCGGTTTGACAGTTTTAAACAAGAAAAAGAAATAATTAGACAAGTGAAAAAAATATCATCTTCTAATATCGCTAAAATATTTGAATTAATATTAAAAATTCAATGCATGAAAATAAAATTTTTATAAATAAAAAGTATAAAGGTTAAATGTGTAAAATCCACAAAACAAATAGATATAATGCGACTTTACATATTAAAAGTAAGCTCAAGCAATAATATTGATTTCACTATGCAACTTCTAAGATTTTTGTTATAATAACATACTAAAATTTTAGTCCATGCATAATTTAATAATGAATGGTTAAATGTATTTGAAATATTGAATGATTAAAGCGACAACTAATGAAATTTGAAACAATTCAAAATGTAATTAGTGAATTCATCTTATCCATTGAAGAGTTTAAGTTAAAAAATGGATAAATTCACACACACACACACACACACACACACACACATATATATATATATATATATATATATATGAGCTGTTCGATTTGGTTCGGTTCGGTTCGGTGCAGTTTCAGGAGAAAATTAGAATCGAACAAATTTTTCGGTGCAGTTTTGAACTTAATTGTTAAACCACAATTTTTTCAAAAAATTGATAAAAATGGTATGGTTCGGTGCGGTGTAGGTGGTTTTTTAAAATTTATGCTCACCCCTATTGATTACCCTAAATACTTATGGCAAAATTACTATTTATTTTATTAAACAAATATTTTATCTTGTTGTTTTAATGTCAATATATATTTGTGTAAATAATTACATTTATGTTTTTTACAATATGTTTGAAGCCTAAAATTTATATATTTTATGTGTTTAATTGTTGTACTTTTTATTAAAAATTAATAAAATTTGATGGTTATATTGTTAAATTTTAATGAAGTGTAATTAAACTATATTTTTAATAAGTATTAATTAAAAGTCTTTCAAAATTGCTATTTGATGACACATTTTCCTTTTTGAATATGATTCAACAAACAAATAAGGAAATTTGATTTCTATTTGGATTCGGCTAGTAAAGAAGGAAAGTAGATTTCAAGTAGGATTCAATTGGCTATCCTTCCACATCTATAAATAGGGCTCTTCCCCATATTATTCCATGAACTTGGATGACATATTAAAGAGAAGAATTTAACGGGGATGTGACAACCACGGAGATTCAACTCACAGTTATCGGAAGAGCTTTATATTAGTTTGTTTTATCTTTCTTCTTTTATGTTCTTCTTTTCTTTAGTTAATGCTACTTTTATGATGTCTAGATAATTTATTTTCTTGGGGCTTTAAATGTATTCATGAGATGAATTTCCTATAATTTGCTTGACCATTTGTGGTATTTAATTTTTATCCATCATATCTATGTTCCAAGCGCTTAATTACTTGAGAATTTTTGGCCAACTTTTGCAATATTTGAGATTTTATATTCAACTGTGAAATGGTGTTCATAAAATTTGACTATTTATTTTATAGACATAAGGAATACAGAGGTTAGAAATAACCATGCTCTTATGTGATCGATTAAATTAATTAGTGTGTGTTTTTTAATTAACACAACTCTTGTGTGTAAAGAGCCAAGGATTTCGTATATGATGACGAAAGTAGACACCTAGCATTTTTTGGTACGTTTGTTTTACTTACAAAAGGAGACTACAGATATTTTTGTGAGTTAGATTGTAGGATGATAAAAGTCAAAACCTATGATTGTTTGAATAATTATTTGAAAGGATTTGATTGATAAAACTTAGGCCCTAGTGTTTTTTTACTTGCTTTTTTGTTTTCATTTATATTTATTTTAATTTTCAAATATTTTCATCAAAATTCGAAGTCCATACAATAAATAATTTACAAATTAGTACTTGATAATCCTGTTTCTCGTGGGAACGATACTTTACTCACTTCTTTGTTACTTTTGTGACCCGTACACTAACTTGACCTCAAATCAATTTTAGGACATTTTAAATCCTATCTAACAATTTTGGGACAAATACTTCAAAAAAATTGCAATTTAAGACAAATTGACCAGAAAGCATAATTTTAACAAAAAATGCCACATCATCAATGGAAATTGCATACGTGGATCAATTTGAGAATTTTGCAGATGTACACAATGATGTGGATTTTGAAGTGAATTTTTTTAAGAGGATGAAGTGATGTATAGGTTATATATATATATATACACTTATATGTTAATATATATATATATACATACATAATACAAATATATAAAGAATATATTTTAACATATGTACATATATATTAATATTTATATACATATATAATAAAAAAATAAATAAATAAGGGAAAAATAATATATGTAAAAGAAATTTTCCTTTACATATTTTTTTCTTTTCTCCCTTTTCTTTCTTTCTTTCTTTTTCTTTTTTCTTTTTTTTGCCTTTCCTTCTTCTTTTATTAGGTCTGAAGTCACTCTCTTCTCCCTCTACTCATATCGGCGGCGCCACCACCACTGCTGCTGCCATTGATGTCACCATTGATCCTTCTCTCTCTCTCTCTCCAATTTCTAATTTTCCTCTCCCTATCTCACAGATTTCTCTCATCTTTTTCCCTTTTCCTCTTTTTTCTTTATGGAGGAAAGAATTTTAATGGTTGATTTGGGATTATTATGCTTGGACAGTGATGATTCCGGTAGAGGAAGAAGAATGGTTTTGGGGTTTTGGTGGTGGTGACAGTAATGGCAATGGCTAGCTGTGGTGAAGGCAATGTTCTAAAAATGGGACCGGACATCGAACCGGCAGCCTTACTGGTTACCGGTTCAATCGATTTGACCGGTTCAACCACTGGTTCGACCGGTGTGACATCATAAATACGTAATAATTATTAAATTAATTTTTTATATAAAAAACTCATAAATACATTAAAAAAATATATAGAAAAAGCCTAATAATAATAATAATAACCACCAAACAAGAAATTTACCTTACTATTTAACAAAAATTTAATTCATCATTCATCTTAAAAATCCAAATCATCATTCATCCTAAAGCTAAAAGCTAACAAATAACCATGAACAAGATAATTCGATAAACACGTCTTGTCACATTTCAATCCAAGTCCAAATAAACCCAAATAAAATTAAACAACATAAAGCAAGATTAATCATCATAAATCATCCAAGTGATATATCCAAAGTCTTCAATCATCATCTTCATCAATAGGGTGATTTTTTTGTTGCCTTAAAAGGCGTTGTAGTTCACCATCATTACCACTTGAGGATGCACCATCAAATCTTGATAAATTAACCTCATCTCCTCCATCGTCTAATTAATCATAAATAAATATTTTAGTAAAATAATAAAAGATTAGATAATGAATCTTTTAGTAAAATAAGTAAATTACTATACAATCTCTTCCTTCGGACAACTCTTCCTCAAGCATTTCCTCCAATTCCTCACCATCAAGCTCTCCACTCGGCTCCTCCTCAATGATCCAAAAATCCAATTTGTCAATACATTCATAATCAATTAGATCATATGGCCTTGTTCTTTGTTTACCACTACAAAATAGCATAATATTAATATTATTAGTAACCAAATAGAAACATAACACTTACGATATAGAAAAATAATAAAGTTCTTACCGATTTTGCAAGCGCAAATTATAATGCACATAGACAAGATCATTTAACCTTTGATACTCCAACCTATTTCTCTTTTTGGTATGAATGCGTTCAAATACACTCCAATTACACTCGTATCCGGAAGATAATGAGGTTTGACTTAATACTCGAATAGTAATCTTTTGCAAATTTGGTGCATTCACACCAAACATCCTCCACCATTCATCTAAAAAGAAAAGTATACACCAAATGCAACAGCAAATAAAATTAAAATCGTAACATATTAAAAAAATATTTTAATAGTAATAATGAAATAAGGAACAAATAAAAGATATACCAGGTCGAGCAGTTTTTACAGTGTTTTTAGTTAATGGCCTTACGAAGCTCCATTTTTGTTCTCGAAACAAAGTAATTTCATCTAATACATCATTTACACTCGACAAAAGTTTCTCACAAATATCAAATAGACCTATCAATCCCTCTTGTTTGGAGGGACTCTGAGGATCATACTGAAATGCAGGGTTCAAAAAAAATGCAGCCGAGTGAAGACGTTTGCGCAACATAGCATCCCACCTATCATTAATAATATCAACATGTGTGGTATATAAATGCTCCTTCTTTTTAAATAACTCCTTTATGCCATTTATTACTCTCCACATCCCCCCATAAACATAACCTAATGAAGGCTTCTCATCAGAATCACATATCTACAATAATCTCATAAGTGGACTCATAATCTTGACAATGATCAAACAATTATTCTAAAAATCACAATTTAGAACAATTTGGTTAACCTCTTTACCCTTATCAGTCTTCAAAAACTTTTTAAACACTCCACTTACAACCAAAGCTTCCAAATGCTCCTTATGATCATAAAGACTCTTCAAAGCAATAAATTGTGTGCCAAATCAAGTATCTCCCGGACGAACAATTTCAGTCCATCCAGGTCGTTGTCTCAACCATGCATAAGGCCACTTATGATTATACACAAAAACTGTTATCGTTGAAGCAAGAGCTACTAAACTTTTCATAGATGTTAACTCTCGAATATCTTTAAATATCAAATTAACACAATGAGCAGCACATGGAGGCCAATAGATTGAAGGATATTTTTTAGATAACAACTTTCCAGTTTTTTGTAGTTATTGGCATTATCGGTAACTAAATGTACAACATTACCAACTCCAACCATCTCTACAATTTTGGAAAAGAGATTACACAAAGTCTTAGCATCAGAGTCCATATGAGAAACATCAACAGATTAATAAACGATAACCCATGTGGACAATAAACCAAAAAGTTTATCAATGCCCTATGACTCTGATCGCTCCAACCATCGCTCATAATTGCGACACCAGTATCAACCCACTTAACTCGGAGAGCATCAATAGTCAATACACATTGCTTTTTAGCTTCTTTAAGTAACGGAATCCTCAAAGCATGATAAGCTGGACCAGTATATTCATAACCCATTGTTGCAATCCTTCAATCCCATTGTTGCAATCCTACTTATCATTGATTGAAAGTTTAGGGAATTCACAGCATTAATCGGGATACAACAATCATAAAACCATAAAGTAATAGACATATCTGTATCATGCCATCTTTTCCTACTTTGCAATGTCGCTTGAATGCTAGGTTGACTAGAATCAATACCAGTACCGGCTTTCATATAATCTCCTATATGAGCAATCTTTTTCTTCTTATTACTACCACCCCCAACTTCTTTACAACCTAAAATTTGAATTTCTTCAATATCATCATCATTATCATCCAAATTCAATTTAGATGCGGCTTTCTCCTTTTTATTATTTGCAACTTCAATTAACGTACCTTTAATTTGAAAATGCACATCCGCAGGAACTTTAAGGCACGATTTAACATTACCGGGAATGCCGGCTAGATGTTGCTTCATGCGATTGATACCGCCTCCCCTAATTGCTTGATCGCAATATAGGCACTTCAATGTGCGAGTTTTCCCACTTGAGGGTACCTCATAGCAATACCTCCAAGCAATGTCACTTCTATAACGGGGATTTTGCCCACTACTAGATTGTTGCATCGATTGTGATGGATTTGATTGAGTAGCGGGTGAGGAGGATCTAATATTTTCCATATTCTAAGAGCAAATCCAAAATATTGAAGTTAGTCATTTTTTCGATTATGGAACAAAAATTGCAATGGTAAATTTATATAAAAAAATAAAACTAAACTTACATAATGCCCTAGAATTTTTGCTATTTTGAAACTCATTTTAAATGTCCTAAAACTTTTGCAATGGTATATCATACATAAAACTAGAATTTTTACCATATTGAAACTCATCTTAAATGCCCTAGCATTTTTTGCATTTTCAAGTTCTTTTTAAATGCCCAAAATTTTTTGCAATGGTATGATAAAATTAGAATTAATTAAACACCATAAATAAAACTGATTTTTTTCATATTGAACTTTCCAAACTAATGATTTACATTAGTAATATACTAATATAGCTGAAATTTAGGGGGGAGGGGGGGAAATACAAAAATAAAAAGAGGGGAAAAATTGGGGAAAACTATGAAAACAAGGAAAAAATGGGAAAAGAAAAGCACTTGCCAGTAGTAGTAGGACACAGGAGCAGGTGAGGCGGCGCGGCGGTCCGGATCGGAGCCAGGTGGCGCGGCTGGTTCTCGGCAGGCGGAGAATATGGTTAGCAGATTTTGAAAAAACAAAGGGGCAGAGGCAGAGGTTCTGGACTTATGGACGCGTTTTAATCACTGGACAAGTTTTAGTTTTAAAACAGAACAAAAAAAAAAATTCCAGCTCGCCGAACCGGTTCGACCGATTTTGATCGATTTTGACCGGTTCTGACCGGTCCGAGTCACAACTAGTTTTTGGGAGAGTTCGGACCGAACCAGCCACCGGTCGAACCGGTCAAGCCGGCCGGTTCGGTCTGGTTTTGAAAACATTGGGTGGTGGTGACGATGAGAAGAGAAAAGAAAGAGCAGTGGTAATGGTAATGACGGTAACGATGGCGGCGGTGAGAAGAGAGAAGAGGGAGAGAATGAAGGCTTGAGGAGAACAAATATTTATCTGGATTTTTTTTTGGTATAATGAAGAGGATTATGAAAAAAAGGGAATAATAATAATAATAATAATGGACTGAAAAAGGAAAAAAGAATAATAAAAATGGAATGAAAAAAGAAAAGAATAAAAAAAAATAGACTAATGAAAAATAGATTTTTCCACCTTTTTATTCCAGCAAAGCACTCAAATGCCAAATTAATCCACACCATTGTCGAGGCCATATGCCATATCAAAAAATAAATAAATTTGAGCCATGTTTGCATTTTTCAGTGGTCATGTACACGACACATGACATTTTTTGGCAAAATCGATAAGAAAAGGGCAAAAGTCTTAAAATTGCATTTTTTAAGAAAAAAATTGTCTTAAAATTGCCAGTCAAGATCTAAGTGTCCTAAATTTGATTTGAGGTAAAGTTAATGTCCTAAAAAAGCATCTTCCCCATTAACAAACTTATAATCAATCACAAAGTACTTATTCTTCCATCTTTGAAAAGTTTGAGGTTATATTCATATGCATTTTCCTATTCTAATAATTAGTGATTTTCTAGTGATTATGTATAACAATCATGTATACTTTAATATCACTGTTAATGGGTTCTATATTTTGATATCAATGAGAAGATTAAATATGGATGGCGAGTAAACTAGACAATCCATTTATGATAATAAGGACAGTTCACTTCACATTTGCATATATTGTTGAATTATTGATGATTCAAAAATTTAGCGAGACGAGGGGAAAGACAAAAGAATGATCATACATAATTGAAATATTATTAAATTTCAATATCAATAATGTGTTGTTCGATTGTTGATAAAACTATAATATAAGTTATGACATTTTATCAATTATAAACTTTTGAAATCATACAATTAACTCATACAACTGAATAATAGACCATAATATGTAAATGAAACTCGCAGTGTTACTTATATATATATGCACTTATATATGTAGTATATATATAATAACACTCTAATATTGTGATATTATAATAAACAATTGTGAAATTTAAATTTAGAATTAGTTCGATCAATACAACATTATAATTAATATCATCAATAATTTAAACGATCATTCGTCATTCCGAATGATCGTTTTCTATATAAATATACATAATCATTATATAATCAGTTACATATCAATTTAATTACAAGATTTATTTGACAGATAATACAAATAGAATAACACATTTATCTTCAAAAAATGAAATTATGTCGAGTACAAATAAAATAATTCAAATAAAAATTTAGTTAGCCCGGCCTAACCGTGGCTAACCCATGTATTAGCCATGATCTAGCCGTGGCTAAATTAGCCACGGTCTAACCGTGGCAAATAGCCACGCGTTAGCCACGGCTAGACCATGGCTAATTTAGCTATGGCTGGTCGTGGCTAACCCCATGACTATTAGCCATTGGTCAGATCGTGGCTAATTCGTGGTAACCATCGGCGGACAAAATTCGCGCCAATTTCAGCCACCAAAAATAGCCTTAGACTGGGCCGTAACTAATTTAGCCACGGGCAATCTGTTGCTAAGTTTTTTTTTGGTAATTTTTTTTTTTTATCCTTGGCTAATCTGTGGCTAAAATTCGTGGCTATTAGCTATTTTTCTAGTAGTGTCTTGACAATGATCAAGCAATTATTCCAAAAATCACTATTTACAACAATTTGCTTAACCTCTTTACCCATATCAGTGTTCAAAAACTTTTTAAAACCTTGCACTTACAACCAAAGCTTCCAATGCTCTTTAGATCATAAAGACTCTTTGAAGCAATAAATGTGTAATACGAGTGTCTCCAGGACGAACAATTTCAGTCCACCCAGGTCGTTGTCTTAACCTATGCATAAGGCCACTTATGATTATATATATATACACACAAAAACTGTTATCTTTGAAGCACGAGCTACTAAACTTTTCTAAGATGTTAACTTTCCAAATATCTTTAAAATATCAAATTGACACAATGAGAAGGACATGGAGACCAATAGATTGACAGGATATTTCTCAGATGGTAACTTTCCCAGCTTTTTTGTAAATTATTGGCATTATCGGTACCAAATGCACACAATTATTAATACCCAACCATCTCTACAATTTCGGAAAGAGATTAACAAGTCTTAGCTGCAGAGTCCTAGGAGAAATATCAACAGATCTTAATAAACGATATCCCATGTGGACAATAAACTAAAAAGTTTATTAATGCCCTATGACTCTGATCACTCCAACCATCACCAATGATTGTGACACCAATATCAACCCATTTAACTCGGAGAGCATTAATAGTCAGTTCACATTGCTTTTTATCTTTTTTAAGTAACAGAATCTCAAAGCATGATAAGATGGACCAGTATATTCATGGCCTATTGTTGCAATCCTGCTTATCATTGATTGAAAGTATGGGGAATTTACAGTATTAATGGGGATACACAATCATAAAACCGTAAAGCAATGGACATATCTGTATCATGCATCTTTTCATACTTTGCAATGTTGCTTGAATGCTAGGTTGACTAGAATCAATACCAGCACTAGCCTTCATATAGTCTCCTATATGAGCAATCTTTTTCTTCTTATTACTACCACCCCAACTTCTTTACAACTTAAATTTTTGAATTTCTTCAATATCATCATCATATCATCCAAATTTAATTTAGATGCAATTTTCTCTAATAATTATTGCAACTTCAATTTATTATTTTTTAATTTGGAAACACACATCCGCATGAACTTTAAGGCATGATTTAACATTACCGGGAATGTCGGCTAGATGTTGCTACATGCGATTGATAACGCCTCCCCTAATTGCTTGATCTCAATATAAGCACTTCAATATGCGGGTTTTCCCACTTGAGGGCACCTCATAGCATGTTTCCAAGCTATGTCACTTCTAAGATGGGGATTTTGCCCACTACTAGATTATTGCATCGATTGTGATAGATTTGATGGTGTAGCGGGCGAGGAGGATCCATATTTTACATGTCCTATGAGCAAATCCAAATATTGAAGTTAGCCGTCTTTTTTGATTACGAAACAAAAATTGCAATGGTAAATTTATATAAGAAAATAAAACTAGACTTACAGAAATACCCTAGAATTTTTATCATTTTGAAACTCATTTTTGCAATGGTATGCCCATAAATAAAACTAAAATTTTGCCATATTAAACTGAAAATGCCATAAAAAAAAATTTTTTTTCCATATTCTACTTTCCAAACTAGTTATTTGCATTAATAATACAACTAAAATTGGGGGAAACAATAAAAATAAAAAGAGAGGTGAAATTGGGGGAAAACATGAAACTCATTTTTGCAATGGTATATTATAAATAAAGCTAAAATTTTTGCCATATTAAAACTGAAAATACCATAAATAAAACTCATTTTTACCAATATCTACTTTCCAAACTAGTTATGTGCATTAATAATATAGCTAAAATTGGGGGACAATAAAAAATAAAAAGAGAAGTGAAATTGGGGGAAAACATGAAACTCACTTTTGCAATGGTATACCATAAATTACTAGTAGGGCGGTGAAGCAGCGACGCGAGGCAGAGCCGGCGAGGCACGGTGGAGCGAGCAAGATGACGTGAGCGCGACTAGGGTTTGGTTTGGACAGAGAAGACAGAGGCGTGAGGTGGTAGAGAGCCGTTCTATTCTTTCTTCAGCCAAATTCACGTTTTAAGTTTTAATTCTAGGAAAATGAAAAAAAAATTCTCGGCCCGCCAAACCGATTTTCGAACCAGTGCCGATTCGATTAGTTCCCAGTGAGCCGAGCTAGCTCCAATTTTGGAGGGTGTTTCGGATCGAACTTGCCGCCGGTCACAGGTCAAAGCGGTCAAACCGGCCGATCTGGTCCTTTTGAAAACATTGGTTTAAATAGAATGTAATATCCAACTATTATAACTTTATAATATATTTTTTATTTTTCAAAGTAATTTCTTTAAAAATATATTAGTTTTTATACATATTATAAATTTATTTTCTATTTATTTAAATTTTATTTTTTACATAAGAAATAATTTTTATTGCATAGTTAATTTAAGTTTCAAATTTTAAACAGTTAATCGGGTTGGATTTTTCTATCAAGTTTCAGATTTTTTTCTCGGATTCGATTTAGTTAGAACGTAAATTCTATAATATTCGGGTCGGATTTGAATATTAAGGATACTTATCAAATTTGGATTCGAATTTCCAAATTTGGTCCAAATCAAACCAGTTGGCAGCCCTACTTCGAGCAATAAAGGTGACCCAATCTCTCATTCCTACAGCACTTAAGATATTTGCCTT
>CM047873.1:11964439-12062053 GCA_026212405.1 Petrea volubilis
TAAGGCATCGTATCCCATTCAAAGTTTGGATCAACTTGTTTGCTCCTTATATTATTCCTACAAAATATTATATATCTATATATATATATCAATATTAGTAGAACAATTTGCATATCAAGAGAAAATTATATTACATAAATGTATGTATGTTGAAATTAAAGTGCGAGTAAGAAACTTAATGAAATAATATAAAAGTATGAAAAAGAAATCAATACATTTGTTGCTATTAGATGGGTTGTAAGAAGGTAGATATCTTAAAATTGATCGTTACTCTTGGTATTCACATACTTTATTTTCTCCTCCAATTAAAACTTCAATGTTAAATCCTCTAAATATTAGTCGCCTCCATTTTCAAGCAACTAAAATTATTGACAAAACAAAGTAGAAAAATATAATGTAAAATATGGGCAAAATATTGCACAAAAGACAACAATATTAGTAAAAAAAATTTGTCATGTTACCATCAAAATAAGAAATTGAATAATAATTTTGAAGTTATCATCACCAAAGCCAAAAACAAGATGACGAATAAAAGTATTCTTGAATGCATAAAAGTGATAATAGACTATTAGAGCTTTTTGTCCAATAATCAAATTAAGTTAATATTTAAAAATAAAAAAGGGTATATTGACCAATTGATAAAAAATTATAAAATGGGAAGGAGTGCCAATCACAATTTTGGAGTGTCAATAACAATTCTCTTTTTTTTTTTTACTCTCCTTTCTATTTTCTTCTCTCTTCTCTCTCACAATTCTATTCCCATAAGTTTCTTCTACTTCATATTTTTATTTATTTTTAAATCAAAATTCTATTTTATTTTAGATTTATTTTTTGCTCATTATAAATTAAATGAATCTATACCAAATTAAAGAGACTATATAAATAATGAAAGTAGTTATAAAAAATATATATTTGTATAGAATATTAATAACAAGCTAATTTTATGCTTTTGAATTTTAATTATTTAATTAAATTATATTTTATTTTCGTTTGCACACGCATCGAGTGTGCCCAGAATACATTTATAAGATAATGTTTGATGATCAAACTTATATCATTAAATTAAAAGCCTATAATTTATTAAATTAAACAAAAGCTGTGTCAAAAAATAACAATTTATGCAAATATTTTATTTCATCAAATAAGCTAAGGAGACTTATCTATCTACAATCAAGGTTGTATGCATTAAACAGAATAAAGTGCTGGAAATAAATAAGAATTAGTCACTAGGCTGAACAAGATCAAGTATGTATTGAAGAAATAAACAATCTTGATGAGGTATTGAGAAAAGAAATATATATTTAACTTGATAAATACATATAAATATAGGTGTACATATACTATATTTATCTAGCGGTTTTTCTAAAGTTTCGTTTATTTAATTATTTAAGTTCATATCTAATTATAATTGTTTTATTAAAAAGAAAGATAAAAGAACTATACATTAACACTAATAGGAAATAAGAATTTGTTTCCATACATAAATGAGTCAGAATATAATGAGATACTTCCATTCTACGGAAATTCCGAGAGCAAGTGACCAAGTGGGATTTGAATCAAGCATGCAAAGCATTGGTTGTCTACAAAGCACAAAAATGAGATTTGAGACATTTTGCTCTAGCATCAAGGGGTATTTGCAATTGCTTAAAAAAAAAAAATACTTTGCTACTTTTAGCTTTAAAAAAGTTATTTTGAGGTGTTTGGTTACACAACTTCTACTCAAATTGAGTTGAAAAAAAAAATAGAAGTTGAGAAGGTGGGAGGAAGCTGCTTCTATCAGCTTAAAAGTACTTCTTGGTATTTTTGTAAATAAATTGAACTTTTTGAACTGTTAACTACCACCTTTTGACTGCTTTTTACTGTTATTTTCAAACACTCCACACTTTTACTATCAATTTTAATCGATTCTCACTTTTATTTTCAAATACTATCAACTTTTACTACTCAATATTTTTTTCAACTTCTTCAACAACTCCAATTTCTCCAAAAGTACAAATAATCCCAAACATCCTCTAATTTTTTAGCTCTAGCATTATTGCTAGCCCAAAATATCTACTTTCAAAATATTGATGTATATATATATATTTTCTCGTTAACTTTAATTGATGAATCGACTATTCTTGCCCACCACTTAAAATTCTTTATTTCAAATTGTATTTTGTCTTTTATTCCAATGTATAGATTCAAATCAAGTGTATAATTAAAAAAATAATTTTATACAAATAGCATGCATAAATGTGTATTAAAATTATAAAATAAAGAACAAATTACGTTTACACCCATTGAAATATGATATAATTACAAATTAATCCCTTTTGTTTTAAAAATTGCAAATACCACTCTAGATTTAAGACCTTATTGTAAATATTAATAAAAATGTTCAAAAGATAACTTTTCTGCAGTCATAGTAGTCTACCTGACTACCAAGAGATACACTGTGTCAAGCCTATCAAAATCTATCAATCAATTTTGGTATTTCACCAACTTTTACAAAATAGTTTCATTTTATACGACCACAACCATCATCTGATATCAACATCTATAATCCACTATCCCCACTATTTTTCTTCTTTTCTAAAATTGACTTCATATATAGTTTTTATATCTTAGGCTTGTTAAGACTATATAAGTCACATCTCAAAGCTCAGTCGAAAACGATAGAAATACAACTCGCAATTATATCTCACCTTGAGTACGGGTGAATTTTGTTCAATTAATCCATACCTTAGGAGAATACTTATAACTTTTAAAACCACAAAAACTAATTTATAATTACATTAAATTCTAAAAATGTAAATATAATTTTTTCTAAAATGAAAGATGAAACATCATTTAAAACGAAAAATCCTACCTGCGAGTCTACTCTCACAGAGATGCTAAAACCCCACCCCCATGTGCAGCCCCATATACATGAGCAATTAATCGTGCCTACCAAACAGGAACGAACTTTGACTCAAATCACTAAAACACAAATTGGAGATTTGATAGATATATGAAAGCCTCAAAACTGCTGCAAAACAATGGGACCTCTTAATATTGTCATTTCTGACAGGTCAACGCATATCAAACCAAGTATACATCCATATGTGGGGGGCGTTGACCTTAAAACTTAGTTATTCCAAAATGAATTGACACTTCTGCACACATTGTCTAGCTAAACTTTCTTGTGTCCCTACCAAAAAGAGAAGCACTCATCCCATAAAACTCAGCACAAACTCGATAAATTTAGTGCAGGCAGGATATAGTTTGTAATGAATTTTATTCGTCATAAATTTTTATTTATGTATATATATACTTCATTACGAATATCTTTATTATTAACCGAATTCTGTTCATGACAAAATTTTCATGAATTATTAATGTGACTTTGGTAGCTTCTAACAAATTAATTAAAAACCTCCTGTTTTTTTCTTTTTTTTGTTTTTGGTAATTCACAAAAGCCCTTTCAATTGATAGATACAGTAGATATGCATATATGTATGGGGGTGGGGGGAGGCAATTTATGGATGATGAGCCATCAAATCAGTGGGCACGAGGACACATACATATTACAATTAAAATTTGCATGCCACACTCACATATATACATATATATGTACGATTTGTATTTGCATGCTTGATCTTTTTGAGTTATATATTGTATTTGTGCGTGCTCAATAAATAGTGATGCTTAAATATAGAAATTTTAAATAACTAATTTATCAAAAAAGAAAATAAAAAATAGAGAAGAAAGAGACCAAAAAAAAAAAGAAACTACATTGGTACGTGTTACTATTAATCGGAGAAAATTGATATAAAATAGTACTTTGCAAACTAATGAAGTCTTCAAGGAACAAGCTGCTGTAGATGTTCAAGATTAAAGTTAAAGAAAATTACATAAAACTGAAGATTATAGTTTAAACTCTGATTGTGTAATTCACTACATGCATATTGCTCCATCACATAGTGCTGTTTGCATTTATAAAACTGAAAATTTGCTGAACTGAGTTTGCTATATCTTCAGCTGTGAACCTTGCCTCTCCACCAATCTGCATGAACATTAAATTTTATCGAAACCAAATAAAACAATTTATTCTATAACTTAACATTAAATAAATAAATAAATAAGTACTACACATACCTTAACATTGAAAGAGTAGAGAACAGTTTGTTCAATAGTAGTGATATTCGTATGAAGAATCATAAGCTGCAAATCTTCAAGTGCAGCTATGGCCTTAATGAGCTGTCCAGGCCTTCTTCTTGATAAAATCTTGATGAGGGCATCAAACCCTAATAGCTTCACTTCAACATCTGCCAAGCATGACTTGCTCTCAGCTGTTTCTTCTTGTAGGCCGGTTTCGTATTGATCGTTAATAGGCATATTGGGAGGGTACATTAATGGAGCTTGAGGAGGTTGCTGTGCCGCTACAGCCATGGATGACGGATCTCCAATCGGCGCCCTCTGCCCGTCGCCATAGAGCCGTCGCCTTTTTTGTGACTCGAGGCATTGGAGGAGCTGTTCTAATTCCCTCACGAACTCGATGGCTCCACCGATTATGGATGCTTGATCGCCCTATGAAGTTCAGCACCACATATTATCATGCATCATCATTTAGCTAACAAGAAGATTAATAGAATCTAGGGTAGAATAAAAAATCTTATTAGGAGAAAATGATTGGACTCTCACAAATTTTGACAAATATTTTCATTCTAGATTTTGAATCTTGATAGAAAATACATAAAAATCAAAAAGAGACGACTCCTCCAATCAACTCCCTTTCCCGGTGTCCTGGCATATGCCTTATCAAATTGAAAGAGAACTTTCTTCTTTTCTTTTCTTTTCTTTGGATTGATCAAGAGATCTTTTTAGTTGGCTAGAATCCGTTGCTTGAATTAAATTAGGTTCATAAATTATATTGAACATTCAACTATACATTCCATATCTTTCCAAAAAATCGATCTTCTTTTTTCATTTTTGAATAAAAAAAAGGAAACTGGGGTATATATGAACATATACATACACACAAACATATATACATATATCACTACAAGAAAACACTATATTCTTTAACTAAAAAATTGTGATCGATAAATAGAACAATATCACAAATAGAAGCCATTTGTGTTGAATTTATGACAAAACTCTAGTAAAACATAATTAGACAAACAATCATCGACAAACTATTTTCTAATGAATGTGCAAAGACCAAAATTGTTCACAAATTTACTTATGTTCCGTGACAGATTTTACGATATTTGTGATAAATTATTCCGTTAGTAAAAGTGGCATGTTCTTGTATTGCATATATGTACATATACACATATATGGAAGGATTATATGCGAAGATTCGATTACCCTTTGCACATAGGAGCTCGGCATGAGAGACCTCAAGACGCGAAGATGTTCATTCATCTGCTTCCTCCGGTTCCTCTCCACTGCGATATGAGTCATTCTCTGGCTCTCAACCTCTTCACTACTCTTTATAGTCCTCGGCCTCTTCCTCTTGCTCTTATTCACTTCCGCTGTCTTTTCAAGATTCTCCCCAAGAAACCTCAGCTGCACCTCCTCATTAACCCTAGGCTCAATATGATCATCACCACCCTTATCTTCCCTAACAATTTCTTGATTATCATCATCTTCCATAGCTTGATGATCATGAGAAGCCATTAGGGACAAATTTTGATGATCATCTTGCAACTTGTTATGAGGATCGTTCAAAACCGGGAATTTTAGGAAGTAAACCGGATCGATCCCGGATTGATCCTCGTCACCGGTTTTGGTTTGGTTTAGGGCCAACTTAGGGCCGAAGTCTGCGAACTGCATCACATCTGCGAAACTCAATTTGTCGAACGAATTTGAGGTGCAAAAGTTCGACGATAGACTCTGCGGCGGGGGCGGTGGTGGTGGAGGATTGTTTAGCATGTAATCCACCATTTGTTGGTTGTTGTTGTGATCAGAAGATGTTGATCCCATGTGTTGATTGTGGGCCTCTAGGGTATTATATTCAAGTCCGGCAAAATTTCCCTGGAAAATGTAATTAGGATAGTGCTTTAAGTAAGATAACATTGCCACGTTGAAATTAAATGATATGGCAATGTTGTAATCACACAATGAACTAGAAAAGATAAGTTTTTGAGCTATAATTAAATAAATAAATATTATTTAATATATGTGTGTGTGTGTGTGTGTGTGTATGATTCATACCGAATAATGTCCTTCTTTCTCCATTATATATTGCTCACCAAAGCCCTAAGGGGTCCTCAATTCATGCAAAGAAAATCCTTGACAAAATTTTTTACAGCTTCAAAGGGTCCACCCAACCTGATTGAGCACATAAGAAGGTAGATAAATTCAGTTAAATTTCAAGAAAAAAAGAGAACTTTAACTCATCAAATGATTGGTTTGACATATCATAAAATGACAAAAGAAATTAATTATGCGACTATACAAGAGAAATAAGGACAAAAAATATAAGTATATCACCCCACTAACCTCTGGAAAGATAGCAGGAAAACACAAATGAAATTAATATGTGGGCTTATATGTTTTGTCTGGGAAATACAGACAAAGATTTAACTTATATTGATCCACACATATATTGTCTGGAAATATGTGTGTGTATGTATATATATATATATATATAGAGAGAGAGAGAGAGAGAGAGAAGGTGATGATATTTTTGTGTAAGAAATGGACCTGGGATTGCCTGTGGGAGCTGGCTTTGACTTTATATACATGTATATATGCATGATACATGTGGAGGGAGAGGAGCCTCTGGATTAACTTCACTTTTTTTCACCTCCTTTTCATTAATGTACATCACAGGTTACCACCACCACCTTCTTTTTCATGACTATTGTAATTGACTCAACGCTCAAGATTGTAACTTTTTTATTTTTTTTGAACTTTGAATCTTGAGATTAAATTTAATGGAGATGGTTTCTAGTCTAGATTACGCTTCTACATGCGTACATATTCAATGACTCGTGATCAGTAAATAGATATCAGAGGAGCCACTAGTATAATTACATCATTCCAATTTTAGGCGTAATCCATTACAGGCTATGGCCTTTTTTTTTTTTTTTTTTTTTTTGGGTAATGAATAATTCCAGTGTGCAGATTAGTCAATAGATGCAGTTCACACCAGTTTAGACATTAATGGTTATTTGAACATGAATTAAGACAATCCCGTCTTGCTAAATAAATTTATTTTATGGTTATTCAGCGTTATTATTAAATATCCGTGTAAGTTCTAATTCAAAATGTGTAGGAAAGTTACAAATATATGAAAAAAAGAAATGTAATTTTAATGAAAAAAACTAGTTTTTAACCTATGCGTCGCACGGGGCAATAATTGTAAACTGAAAGATTTAATATATTTAGTTTTAGATGATGTTTAGATAATGAAACTAGCTCTTCCACATATATTACAAGTGCAAAATATTTAATTTATAAAAACAAAAAATTATTAAATATAATTTAATGGTTGAAAAACGAAAATATAAGAATGTTTCTGATAATGCAACTTATGTTTCATCATATCAAACATTTTAGGAGTGGCACCATTTTCTACTAAAAAAAATAATTTAAAAAGTAAGGTTATTAACAACATCAACAGTAAAATCATTCCATTATATAAAATCTCAATCTAATAAAAGATAATATATAACTTTTCTTATATACTTCAAGTTCGTTAATGAGAACATTCAAGATCTCCTTCATATTCATCAATTATTAATTGGGTAAAATATACCTTTTCTTTTTGTACTATGCCATTTGAAAACTTACACCTCTATTCTATCAAAAACATCTTTTATTCCCTGAAATTGATTACTAGGGGTGATAGCGGTACGGTTTCGATTTTTTTGAATATATTTAAAATCGAATTGTCATATGCGGTTTATTCTAAAATATATTTTAAATTGTGATTTTTTAAATTAAAACCAAAAGTGCGGTATAAAAAGGTTCGGCTCAGTTTGGTTCTGTGCGGTTTGACAGTTTTAAACAAGAAAAAGAAATAATTAGACAAGTGAAAAAAATATCATCTTCTAATATCGCTAAAATATTTAAATTAATATTAAAAATTCAATGCATGAAAATAAAATTTTTATAAATAAAAAGTATAAAGATTAAATGTGTAAAATCCATAAAACAAATAGATATAATGCGACTTTACATATTAAAAGTAAGCTCAAGCAATAATATTGATTTCACTATGCAACTTCTTAAGATTTTTGTTATAATAACATACTAAAATTTTAGTCCATGAATAATTTAATAATGAATGGTTAAATGTATTTGAATATTGAATAATTAAAGCGACAACTAATGAAATTTGAAATAATTTAAAATGTAATTAGTGAATTCATCTTATCCATTGAAGAGTTTAAGTTAAAAAATAGATAAATTCACACACACACACACACACACACACACACACATATATATATATATATATATATATATATATATATGTGAGCGGTTCGATTTGGTTCGGTTCGGTGCGGTTTCAGGAGAAAATTAGAATCGAACAAATTTTTCGGTGCAGTTTTGAACTTAATTGTTAAACCACAATTTTTTCAAAAAATTGATAAAAATGGTATGGTTCGGTGCGGTGTAGGTGGTTTTTAAAAATTTATGCTCACCCCTATTGATTACCCTAAATACTTATGGCAAAATTACTATTTATTTTATTAAACAAATATTTTATCTTGTTGTTTTAATGTCAATATATATTTGTGTAAATAATTACATTTATTTTTTTTACAATATGTTTGAAGCCTAAAATTTATATATTTTATGTGTTTAATTGTTGTACTTTTTATTAAAAATTAATAAAATTTGATGGTTATATTGTTAAATTTTAATGAAGTGTAATTAAACTATATTTTTAATAAGTATTAATTAAAAGTCTTTCAAAATTGCTATTTGATGACACATTTTCCTTTTTGAATATGATTCAACAAACAAATAAGGAAATTTGATTTCTATTTGGATTCGACTAGTAAAGAAGGAAAGTAGATTTCAATTAGGATTCAATTGGCTATCTTTCGACATCTATAAATAGGGCTCTTCCCCATATTATTCCATGCATGAACTTGGATGACATATTAAAGAGAAGAATTTAACGGGGATGTGACAACCACGGAGATTCAACTCACAGTTATCGGAAAAGCTTTATATTAGTTTGTTTTATCTTTCTTCTTTTATGTTCTTCTTTTCTTTAGTTAATGTTACTTTCATAATGTCTAGATAATTTATTTTCTTGGGGCTTTAAATGGATTCATGAGATGAATTTCCTATAATTTTCTTGACCATTCGTGGTATTTTATTTTTATCCATCATATCTATGTTCCAAGCGCTTAATTACTTGAGAATTTTTGGCCAACTTTTGCAATATTTGAGATTTTCTATTCAACTGTGAAATGGTGTTCATAAAATTTGACTATTTATTTTATAGACATAAGGAACATAGAGGTTAGAAATAACCATAGAGGTTAGAAATAACCATACTCTTATGTGATCGATTAAATTAATTAGTGTGTGTTTTTTAATTAACACAACTCTTGTGTGTAAAGAGCCAAGGATTTCGTATATGATGACGAAAGTAGACACCTAGCATTTTTTGGTACGTTTGTTTTATTTAGAAAAGGAGACTACAAATACTTTTGTGAGTTAGATTGTAGGATGATAAAAAGTCAAAATCTATAATTGTTTGAATGATTATTTGAAAGGATTTGATTGATAAAACTTAGGCCCTAGTGTTTTTTTCACTTGCCTTTTTGTTTTCATTTATATTTATTTTAATTTTCAAATATTTTCATCAAAATTCGAAGTCCATACAATAAATAATTTACAAATTAGTACTTGATAATCCTGTTTCTCGTGGGACCGATACTTTACTCACTTCTTTGTTACTTTTGTGACCCGTACACTAACTTGACCTCAAATCAATTTTAGGACATTTTAAATCCTATCTAGCAATTTTGGGACAGATACTTCAAAAAAATTGCAATTTAAGACAAATTGACCAGAAAGCATAATTTTAACAAAAAATGCCACATCATCAATGGAAATTGCATACGTGGATCAATTTGAGAATTTTGCAGATGTACACAATGATGTGGATTTTGAAGTGAATTTTTTTAAGAGGATGAAGTGAAGTTATGTATAGGTTATATATATATACACTTATATATATTAATATATATATATATACATACATAATAAAAATATATAAATAATATATTTTAACATATGTACATATATATTAATATTTATATACATATATAATAAAAAATAAATAAATAAGGGAAAATAATATATGTAAAAGAAATTTTCTTTTACATATTTTTTTCTTTTCTCCATTTTCTTTCTTTCTTTCTTTCTTTTTCTTTTTTCTTTTTTTTTTTTGCCTTTCCTTCTTCTTTTATTAGGTCTGAGGTCACTCTCTTCTCCCTCTACTCATATCGACGGCGCCACCACCACTGCTGCTGCCATCGATGTCACCATCGCTCCTTCTCTCTCTCTCTCCAATTTCTAATTTTCCTCTCCCTACCTCACATATTTCTCTCATCTTTTTCCCTTTTCCTCTTTTTTCTTTATGGAGGAAAGAATTTTAATGGTTGATTTGGGATTATTATGCTTGAACAGTGATGATTCCGGTAGAGGAAGAAGAATGGTTTTGGGGTTTTGGTGGTGGTAACGGTAATGGCAATGGCTAGCTGTGGTGATGGCAATGTTCTAAAAATCGGACCGGACATCGAACCGGCGGCCTTACTGGTTATCGGTTCGATCGGTTTGACAATTTTTTATAAAAAAAAACTCATAAATACATTAAAAAAATATATAGAAAAAAAGACTAAATAATAACCACCAAATAAGAAATTTACCTTATTATTTAACAAAAAATTAATTCATCATTCATCTTAAAAATCCAAATCATCATTAATCCTAAAGCTAAAAGCTAACAAATAACCATGAACAAGATAATTCGATAAACACGTCTTGTCACATTTCAATCCAAGTCCAAATAAACCCAAATAAAATTAAACAACATAAAGCAAGATTAATCATCATAAATCATCCAAGTGATATATCCAAAGTCTTCAATCATCATCTTCATTAATAGGGTGATTTTTTTGTTGCCTTAGAAGGTGTTGCACTTCACCATTATTACCACTTGAGGATGCACCATCAAATCTTGATAAATTAACCTCATCTCCTCCATCATCTAATTAATCATAAATAAATATTTTAGTAAAATAATAAAAGATTAGATAATGAATCTTTTAGTAAAATAAGTAAATTACTGTACAACCTCTTCCTTCGGACAACTCTTCCTCAAACATTTCCTCCAATTCATCACCATCAAGCTCTCCACTCGGCTCCTCCTCAATGATCCAAAAATCCAATTTGTCAATACATTCAAATCCAATTATATGGCCTTGTTCTTTGTTTACCACTACAAAATACCATAATATTAATATTATTAGTAACCAAATAGAAACATAACACTTACGATATAGAAAAATAATAAAGTTCTTACCGATTTTGCAAGCGCAAATTATAATGCACATGGACAAGATCATTTAACCTTTGATGCTCCAACCTATTTCTCTTTTTAGTATGAATGCGTTCAAATACACTCCAATTACGCTCGTATTCGGAAGATAATGAGGTTTGACTTAATACTCGAATAGTAATCTTTTGCAAATTTGGTGCATCCACACCAAACATCCTCCACCATTCATCTAAAATGAAAAGTATACACCAAATGCAACAACAAATAAAATTAAAATCGTACCATATTAAAAACATATTTTAATAGTAATAATGAAATAAGAAACAAATAAAAGATATACCAGGTCGAGCAGTTTTTACAGTGTTTTTAGCTAATGACCTTGCGAAGCTCCCTTTTTGTTCTCGAAACAAAGTAATTTCATCTAATACATCATTTACACTCGGCAAAAGTTTCTCACAAACATCAAATAGACCTATCAATCCCTCTTGTTTGGAGGGACTCTGAGGATCATACTGAAATGCAGGGTTCAAAAAAAATGCAGCCGAGCGAAGACGTTTGCGCAACATAGCATCCCACCTATCATTAATAATATCAACATATGTGGTGTATAAATGCTCCTTCTTTTTAAATAATTCCTTTATGCCATTTATTGCTCTCCACATCCCCTCATAAACACAGCCTAATGAAGGCTTCTCATCAGAATCACACATCCACAACAATTTCATAAGTGGACTCATAATCTTGACAATGATCAAACAATTATTCTAAAAATCACCATTTAGAACAATTTGGTTAACCTCTTTACCCTTATCAGTCTTCAAAAACTTTTTAAACCCTCCACTTACAACCAAAGCTTCCAAATGCTCCTTATGATCATAAAGACTCTTCAAAGCAATAAATTGTGTGCCAAATCAAGTATCTCCCGGAAGAACAATTTCAGTCCATCCAGGTCGCTGTCTCAACCATGCATGAGGCCACTTATGATTATACACAAAAACTGTTATCGTTGAAGCAAGAGCTACTAAACTTTTCACATATGTTAACTCTCCAATATCTTTAAATATCAAATTAACACAATGAGCAGCACATGGAGGCCAATAGATTGAAGGATATTTTTCAGATAACAACTTTCCAATTTTTTGTAGTTCTTGGCATTATCTGTAACTAAATGCACAACATTACCAACTCCAACCATCTCTACAATTTCGGAAAAGAGATTATACAAAGTCTTAGTATTAGAGTCCATATGAGAAACATCAACTGATTTAATAAATGATAACCCACGTGACAATAAACTAAAAAGTTTATCAATGCCCTATGACTCTGATCACTCCAACCATCGCCGATAATTGTGACACTAGTATCAACCCATTTAACTCGGAGAGCATCAATAGTCAATTCACATTGCTTTTTAGCTTCTTTAAGTATCAGAATCCTCAAAGCATGATAAGATGGATCAATATATCCATGGCCCATTGTTGCAATCCTACTGATCATTGATTGCAAGTATGGGGAATTCACAGCATTAATTGGGATACAACAATCGTAAAATCATAAAGCAATAGACATATCTGTATCATGCCATCTTTCCCTACTTTGTAATGTCGCTTGAATGCTGGGTTGACTAGAATCAATACCAGTATCGGCTTTCATATAATCTCTTATATGAGCAATCTTTTTCTGCTTATTACTACCACCCCAACTTCTTTACAACCTAAAATTTGAATTTCTTCAATATCATCATCATTATCATCCAAATTCAATTTAGATGCGGCTTTCTCCTTTTTATTATTTGCAACTTCAATTAACGTACCTTTAATTTGAAAACGCACATCTGCAGGAACTTTAAGGCACAATTTAACATTACCGGGAATGCCGGCTAGATGTTGCTTCATGCGATTGATACCGCCTCCCCTAATTGCTTGATCGCAATATAGGCACTTCAATGTGTGAGTTTTCCCACTTGAGGGTACCTCATAGCAATACCTCCAAGCAATGTCACTTCTATAACGGGGATTTTGCCCACTACTAGATTGTTGCACCGATTGTGATGGATTTGATTGAGTAGCAGGTGAGGAGGATCCAATATTTTCCATATTCTAAGAACAAATCCAAAATATTGAAGTTAGTCATCTTTTTCGATTATGGAACAAAAATTGCAATGGTAAATTTATATAAAAAAATAAAACTAAACTTATATAATGCCCTAAATTTTTGCTATTTTGAAACTCATTTTAAATGTCCTAAAACTTTTGAAATGGTATATCATACATAAAACTAGAATTTTTACCATATTGAAACTCATCTTAAATGCCCTAAATTTTTTTTGTATTTTCAAGTTCTTTTTAAATGCCCTAAAATTTTTGCAATGGTATGATAAAATTAGAATTAAACACCATAAATAAAACTGATTTTTTTTCATATTGTACTTTCCAAACTAATAATTTACATTAGTAATATACTAATATAGCTGAAATTTGGGGGGGGGGGGGAATACAAAAATAAAAAGAGGGGAGAAATTGGGGAAAACCGTGAAAACAAGGAAAAAATGGGAAAAGAAAAGCACTTGCCAGCAGCAGCAGACCACAGGAGCAGGTGAGGCGGCGCGACGGTCCGGAGCCAGGTGGCGCGGTTGGTTCTCGGCGGGCGGAGAATAGGGTTAGCAGATTTTGAAAAAACAGAGGGGCAGAGGCAGCGGTTTTGGACTTCTGGACGCGTTTTAATCACTGGACAAGTTTTAGTTTTAAAACAGAACAAAAAAAAATTTTCCAGCTCGCCGAACCGATTTTCGAACTGGGACCGGTTCGACCGATTTTGACCGGTTCTGACTGGTTCGAGTCACTACTGGTTTTTTGGGAGAGTTCGGACCGAACCAACCACCGGTCATCAGTTGAACCGGTCAAGCCAGCCGGTCTGGTCCGATTTTGAAAACATTGGGTGATGGTGACAATGAGAAGAGAAAAGAAACAGTGGTAATGGTAATGACGGTAATGATGGCGGCGGTGAGAAGAGAGAAGAGGGAGAGGATGAAGGCTTGAGGAGAACAAATATTTATTTGGATTTTTTTTTTGGTATAATGAAGAAGATGATGAAAAAAAGGGAAAAATAATAATAAAAATGGACTGAAAAGGGAAAAAGAATAATAAAAATGGAATGAACAAAGAAAAAGAATAAAAAAAAAATAGACTAATGAAAAATAGATTTTTCTACCTCTTTTATTCTAGCAAAGCACTCAAATGCCAAATTAATCCACATCATTGTCGAGGCCATATGCCAAAAAATAAATAAATTTGAGCCACGTTTGCATTTTTCAGTGGTCATGTACACAACACATGACATTTTTTGGCAAAATCGATAGGAAAAGGGCAAAAGTCTTAAAATTGCACTTTTTTAAGAAAAAAATTGTCCTAAAATTGCCAGTCAGGATCTAAGTGTCCTAAATTTGATTTGAGGTAAAGTTAATGTCCTAAAAAAGCATCTTCCCCATTAACAAACTTATAATCAATCAAAAATTACTTATTCTTCCCTCTTTGAAAAGTTTGAGGTTCTAGTCCGCATATTCATATGCATTTTCCTATTCTAATAATTAGTGATTTTCTAGTGATTATGTATAACAATCATGTATACTTTAATATCACTGATCACGTTTAATGGGTTCTATATTTTGATATCAATGAGAAGATCAAATATGGAAGGGGAGTAAACTAGACAATCCATTTATGATAATAAGGACATTTCACTTCATATTTGCATATATTGTTGAATTATTGATGATTCAAAAATTTAGCGAGACGAGGGGAAAGACAAAAGAATGATCATACATAAATTGAAATATTATTAAATTTCAATATCAATAATGTGTTGTTCGATTGTTGATAAAACTATAATATAAGTTATGATATTTTATCAATTATAAACTTTTGAAATCATACAATTAACTCGTACAACTGAATAATAGACCATATTTGTAAATGAAACTCGCATGTGTACATATATATATATATATGTACTTATATATGTAGTATATATATAATAACACTCTAATATTGTGATATTATAATAAACAATTGTGAAATTTAAATTTAGAATTAGTTCGATCAATACAACATTATAATTAATATCATCAAATAATTTAAACGATCATTCGTCATTCCGAATGATCGTTTTATATATAAATATACACAATCATTAATATAATCAGTTACATATCAATTTAATTACAAGATTTATTTGACAGATAATACAAAATAGAATAATACATTTATTTTCAAAAAATGAATTACGTCGAGTACAAATAAAATAATTCAAAAAAAAAAATTTAGCTAGCCACGGCCTAACCATGGCTAACCCATGGCTATTAGCCATGATCTAGCCATGGCTAAATTAGCCATGGTCTAACCGTGGCAAATAGCCATAGGTTAGCCACGGCCAGACCATGGCTAATTTAGCTACGGCTTGGCCGTGGCTAACCCATGGCTATTAGCCATGGTCAGATCGTGGCTAATTCGTGGCTAACCATCGGCGGTAAAATTCGGGCTAATTTCAGCCACCAAAAATAGCCACAGACTGGCCGTAACTAATTTAGCCACGAGCAATCTGTGGCTAAGTTTTTTTGGTAATTTTTTTTTTATCCTTGGCTAGTCCGTGGCTAAAATCCGTGGCTATTAGCTATTTTTCTAGTAGTGTCTTGACAATGATCAAGCAATTATTCCAAAAATTACTATTTAAAACAATTTGCTTAACCTCTTTACCCTTGTCAATCTTCAAAAACTTTTTAAACCTTCCACTTACAACCAAAGCTTCCAAATGCTCCTTATGGTCATAAAAACTCTTTGAAGCAATAAATTGTGTGTCAAATCAAGTGTCTCCAGGACGAACAATTTCAGTCCACCCAGGTCGTGGTCTTAACCATGCATATGGCCACTTATAATTATATATATATATATACAAAAACTGTTATCTTTGAAGCAAGAGCTACTAAACTTTTCTCAGATGTTAACTTTCCAATATCTTTAAATATCAAATTGACACAATGAGAAGGACATGAAGACCAATAGATTGAAGGATATTTATCAGATGGTAACTTTCCAGCTTTTTTGTAATTATTGGCATTATCGGTATCCAAATGCACAACATTATCAACACCAACCATCTCTACAATTTCAGAAAAGAGATTACACAAAGTCTTAGCTTCAGACTCCATATGAGAACTATCAACAGATTTAATAAACGATATCCCATGTGGACAATAAACTAAAAAGTTTATCAATGCCCTATGACTCTGATCACTCCAACCATCACCCATGATTGTCACACCGGTATCAACCCATTTAACTCGGAGAGCATTAATAGTCAGTTCACATTGCTTTTTAGCTTCTTTAAGTATCAGAATCCTCAAAGCATGATAAGATGGATCAGTATATCCATGGCCCATTGTTGCAATCCTACTGATCATTGATTGCAAGTATGGGGAATTCACAGCATTAATCGGGATACAACAATCATAAAATCATAAAGCAATAGACATATCCGTATCATGCCATATTTCCCTACTTTGCAATGTCGCTTGAATGCTAGGTTGACTAGAATCAATACCAGTATCGGCTTTCATATAATCTCCTATATGAGCAATCTTTTTCTGCTTATTACTACCACCCCAACTTCTTTACAACCTAAATTTTGAATTTCTTCAATATCATCATTATTATCATCCAAATTCAATTTAGATGCAGTTTTCTCCTAATAATTATTTGCAACTGCAATTTTTTTTTTTTAATTTGGAAACACACATCCGCATGAACTTTAAGGCATGATTTAACATTACCGGGAATGTCGGCTACATGTTGCTTCATGCGATTGATAACGGCTCCCCTAATTGCTTGATCTCAATATAAGTACTTCAATATGCGGGTTTTCCTACTTGAGGGCACCTCATAGCAATGTTTCCAAGCTACGTCACTTCTAAGATGGGGATTTTGCCCACTACTAGATTATTGCACTGATTGTGATAGATTTGATGGTGTAGCGGGCGAGGAGGATCCAATATTTTACATGTCCTATGAGCAAATCCAAAATATTGAAGTTAGCCGTCTTTTTTGATTACGAAACAAAAATTGTAATGATAAATTTATATAAGAAAATAAAACTATACTTACAGAAATACCCTAGAATTTTTATCATTTTGAAACTCGTTTTTGCAATGGTATGCCCATAAATAAAACTAAAATTTTTGCCATATTAAAACTGAAAATGCCATAAATAAAACTCATTTTTTCCATATTCTACTTTCCAAACTAGTTATTTGCATTAATAATATAGCTAAAATTGGGGGAAATAATAAAAAATAAAAAATAAAAAGAGAGGTGAAATTGGGGGAAAACATGAAACTCATTTTTGCAATAGTATATTATAAATAAAGCTAAAATTTTTGCCATATTAAAATTGAAAATACCATAAATAAAGCTCATTTTTACCATATTCTACTTTCCAAACTAGTTATGTGCATTAATAATATAGCTAAAATTGGGGACAAAATAAAAAATAAAAAGAGAGGTGAAATTGGGGGAAAACATGAAACTCACTTTTGCAATGGTATACCATAAACTTACCAGTAGGGCGGTGAAGCAGCGACGCGAGGCAAAGCTGGCGAGGCACGGTGGAGCGAGCAAGATGACGTGAGCGCGACTAAGGTTTGGTTTGGACAGAAAAGACAGAGGCGTGAGGAGGTAGAGAGCCGTTCTATTCTTTCTTCAGCCAAATTCACGTTTTAAGTTTTAATTCTAGGAAAATGACAAAAAAAATTCTCGACCTGCCGAACCGGTTTCGGAACCAGTCCCGATTCGATTGGTACCTAGTGAGCCAAGCTAGCTCCAATTTTGGAGGGTGTTTCGGATCGGACTTGCCGCCGGTCACCGGTCGAAGCGGTCAAACCAACCAGTCCGGTCCGGTTTTGAAAACATTGGTTTAAATAGAATGTAATATCTAAACTATTATAACTTATAATATATATTTTTTTATTTTTCAAAGTAATTTTTTAAAAAAATAATGTATAGTTTTTATACATTTTATAAAATTATTTTCTATTTATTTAAATTTTATTTTTTACATAAGAAATAATTTTTTATTGCATATTTAATTTTAAAGTTTCAAATTTTTAACAGTTAATCGGGTTCGATTTTTCTATCAAGTTTCAGATTTTTTTCTCGGATTCAGATTTAGTTAAAATGAACGTAAATTCTATAATATTCGGGTCGAATTTAAATATTAAGGATACTTATCAGATTTGGATTCGAATTTCCAAATTTGGTCCAAATCCAACCAGTTGGCAGCCCTACTTCGAGCAATAAAGGTGACCCAATCTCTATTCTACAGCATTTAAGATATTTGCCTTTACTTCGACTGCATCGGCATTTTATCCGGTGCAACCTCGTCCGAAAACAAACCCGTTAAAATGAGAAAAAAGAACTCATTGGGCTTAATATGATTGGAACCCATGAAAAAATGTAATACTCGGGCCCGCTACCTTTCTCCAATTGATAGTTGGGTCCTTGGGCCTTATTCGGCTTGAGAATTCATCTTGGGCCAATTATTATTCTATGCAGTTCAACACAACCTCGAGAATTTCTTATGCAATGGCCTTGATCTACAACAACCCTTTGATGGTAAATGGATATTGTTCAAAAGAAACAAAAAATCAGAGATACCCATATAGAACCGGAACATGCAGATAAGATGTACTATTCTAAAATAATGTTTCATTTTTATTTTATGATATACGTTCATATTATGCATATAAAATTATTTTCTTTAATTATATATTTGGCCGTGATCTTTACACTTAATGCATATCCATGCCTTGAAAAAGGAGGTGAAATGCAGTTAGAAATAGAGGATTTCAAATACTGAACATGGAAATGTATAGGGTTTTTGTCCTAATAAACATGTACCCTGTCTTAAAAAGTGTAAGAACTATCATCAAAAGATCGAATCCTAACAATATGTGCCATGTGGGATATTGTTAAGAGTTCGAATTCGGTCATTGTGCATGTATGAATAGTGTGTGCCTGCAACCTATGAAAAGAAAAGAAAGAAAGAAATAAAAAAAAAATCTCAATGTGGGAATAACTCTACATAAATCCCTACAAATCATAGCATCTACAAAAATCACTATTCATTATACTATTGAGATATCCAGACAATAGTTAATGTTTGATTCTCTTTTCTGGGCCCCATATTCACGATTTAATCGAGGTTAATTAGCATGTAACTACAAAGTAACTATTATAAATCACTGTAATGTCCGAGTAACTACAAAATCATACATGCAAAAATGTCACTTTCGCACAAGGGAATCTTCACCTAAGCATGTCGCATATTATATTAAAATTTTTACAAAAATAATGATCCCAAAATTTGTAATTATCCAAAGATTTTCAATATTTAATTAAGGGACAAGTGGTGTGTCGTTTTAAAGAATCAAGAATTGTTAATTAGAGCCCATTTATTTTCTTGGTTAGGAACAATAATGGGGGCAGATAACAAGGTATTCACCAATTCTGAAGTTTCAGCTCACAACACTATTGGAGATTGTTGGGTCATCATTAATGCCAAGGTACTTTACATGTTTTCTTTACCTTAATGTAAACTTTTTTTTAATATATATTTCTTATTTCTTTCTTTTTTTTTGTTCCAATTAAATTTAGTGGTGGGATTTGAATCTTGGGCTGGCTTGACTAGCTTTACACTTGTAGTTGAACTTATGAACCACTAATCTTTAAACTTTGGATCGGAGCAGAAATTTTTATTCGAGGAGATGAGGTTGAATTGGAGGTTGGTGTTGTAAAATTTTGAATTTTAATTTAGATAAACAAAAATATAATTAAAACTAACGTTGCGGGAAGGCCTTATTGCCTTCTCAATCCCCTTGGCTCTTGATTCTTTTCTTTTGTATATATTCATTTTTTCATATCTTGATCTGGATATTTAATGGGTTGCGGTTTACCAATGTCAATTAATAGTAATCAAAAGTTAAGGTCCATGACAAAATGTTTCTATGGTCAAAAAATATTGAGTTTCTGGGCTTAATTTTCCATCAATTTGTGTGTGTGTTTGTATTTCTATTTTCGTAGTAGTTCTTATTTTATTCTGTAGTAGTTTGGTTATTTGTTGATAATTATAATAGTTGTTGATAATGATTGATAATTGATATTGAGGGATATTCATATAATGATAATGTAACCTTTCCAAAAAAAAAAAAACATTCAATTCAAAATTTGATGGATTTCTGGACATGGTGATATGAAAGGATTTTAATGGAAGGCCGGGATTTGGATATGGCTTAGTGCATATGTATCTCAGATGTGAGATGTAGCACACCTGCTCTTTTTGGCCTAGTTGGTTTGGGATTGCCTTTGTCCTCTAAAAGGTCAAAGGTTCAAGAGCTGGTATGGGGAAGAAGAAAACGAGAGAAAAAAAAAAGAGGTATTCTAAAATACCTCTCTTTTTTAGTAGAGATGAAATAAGTATGAATCCATATTGTATTATAAATTTTATATATATTTTTTGAATTATGATGTTGTATGTCACAACCTTGGTGAAAAAAAAAATATACTAAAAGAATTAACGGTTAATTGTACGTAGATCCCCTCTAAAGTTATCAAATACACTGATAACTTCTCTGCATTTAATCGTTTAGCCGTTTAACAAACATTATCGTCCATCAGGGTACTGTGAACATTTGGAAAACAACATCATGTAAACTTTTCACCTAACGCTAGTCTGAAAGCATTTCCAGTAGAAAAAAATAGAAATTTTTTAGGGGTCTAAAGCAAAAGAAAAATGAGGAATTTTTTTTTTCTTTGAATGCGAACACAGAAAGTTTTCTTCTCTTTAATTTCTAGTAATTGAGTCGCTAATATGTTTTTACGGAAAATATATCTTAGGTTCTAATTTTTCGTTAGCCTTTTTTTCTATTTATTTTTAATTGAGGGCAATTTGAACTTTGTATTTTTAAGTTTGGGTTTTTTAATGACGCAAACTTAGAGGGAGTGTCAATGTAATTATGAAATTACAGGAAGAACTTGATAATTTGACTATCTATCAGGAATCTGACTGTGATTAACCCAATATATATGTATGTGTATATATATATATATATATATATCTGAGTGTAATTAACTGAACATTTAAATGTGTATATGTATGTGTATATATATATATTATTAATATGTTAGTGTCTAGATTTTTTATTTAGAAAGGTATAAATCTTTGATCGCAATTACAGGTTTACAATGTTACAAACTACTTAAATGACCATCCTGGTGGCGGTGAAGTTTTATTGGCAGCTGCAGGTATGATAAAATTTACAACTGTTACATGGGTATAAAGTGTCACATATAGAGGGAGTTAATTGCACCAAACCCCTGTGTTATTTGAAATGGGCAAAAAAAACCCTGTATAAATTTTATTAATACAAAGAACCTTGTGAAAATATAAATAGAGTAACTTGAACCTTGCAAATCACTGGTGTACTTCACGTGCCGAATGTGCGAAAATTCATTTGCTTTGGCCATGAAAATTACTTTTTTGCCCTCTATTAAAAAAAATTCAAACTTACACTTGCGTTTCCATTCGTTTCTTTCTTATTTTTATTTTTACTCTATATTTTCTTGAATCATCTTACCCCAACTGGATTTGAAAGTTTAGTTTGCTGCCAAATTTCTGGAAATTCCATAATTGCGAAGAAAATGGGAAAAGTCAATTAGCAAACATGCCGAGTATAGTTATATTTGTGAACAACCATACTATTTTGCTCATGAAGACTGCAATGACTTCTATTGCAAAGTTGGCCAAATGAAATTTGCCTTTTGGCCATTGATGCCAGATTTTTTTCTTTTCGCTGGGTGAGTGTGGTGTAATTATATACATACATACATATATATATATATATATAATTTCACATCTGTATATGTATATATATGTACATATAAAATATCCACATTAATTTATATATATTATCTAATATTCATGTGTGCTATGTATATTAATATCAATATATACACATTAAAATTTACAACATATTACATATTTAAAAAATATTTTAATATTCATAATATATATAAAGAAGTTTTGGTTGAATAATATATATATACACACACACACACACACATTTGTGATTGGAGGAGGAGGAGGAGGATTGGCTTGAATAAAGAAAAAAAGGAGGAGGGTTAAAAATGAGTTTGGAGTAAGAGATACTATAAATTGGGGGGTAAAATAGGAATTTGCGTGCAAATATAAAAGTACATAGGGTGTTTTGTGCTAATAAAATTTACACAAGGTTTCTTTTTGCCCATTTCTAATATTAGAGGGGGTTTGGTGCAATTAACTCCATATAGAAGTATAGAACTCGAATTTCATAATTGAATTCAAAATATAAATGTGGGGAATGTAATGCTAGGGTTCGAATTTTGATATGTGTGCATTGCGTGTGGGTGACGATGTGTATTATTAAGACAAATGGAGTTCCATAATTGAATTCAAAAAATAAATCTACATAAATCAAACTTGATATCTACGAATTTATTTCATTGCAGTCCTAAATTATTATATCACTACAAGAAGGAAAAAAAAAAGGATTTTCGGCGGATAAATCTACATAAATCGAACTTGATATCTATGAATTTATTTCATTGCAGTCCCAAATTATTATTTCACTACAAGAAGACAAAAAAAAAAAAAAAGATTTTCGGCGGAATTTTTGCAGAATTTCTGCAAAAATTAAAAAAATATATATATTTTTTATTTTTCGGCGAAATTTCGGTATATGAAAATGTTTAAAAGTAAGTGGAAATACATAATATAATCTCCGTAAAAATACTTAAAGAAGCCCCTTAAAATTAATGCTTGTATCTAAAGCACATGAAAACGATTTTCAAATCAAGACACACATCCAACCAATTATCCATACCAATAAACCCAAATTAAAGTTAATTTTTTGATTAAACTACCACCGACTTTTTAAATTAATAAACATCATGAATTGATTATTTTTAATAGAAACCTTTTCTTTAAGGGTTTTAAATCCATTTGTTTCAATGATAAGTTTAATAAATTAAAGTTTTTGATTGTTTTTGATTTTTTTTAATTGTAAGACATATAAATTATGAATAATATTTTATTAAAATTTCAAGATATATAAATATATGTGAGATAATTAAAGTTTTTTAAAATTAAATGAGCTAAATAACAAAACAAAAATTTTCATAAATTAATTTTGGTCAAACAAAAGATAATGTGCAGGTATAATAAAATTGATTAATAACTAAATATAACAAGAATAATGTAAAAATTCAGAGAGTAATTGTGTCTAAAAATAAGAATAAATTCGAGCTTTTTAAAATGAGAATATAATGGTGGAATGGATGTTTTAAAACAGAATATTTTCATTGATTTTTTGAATATAAAAATTAAATTGAAGGAAATTTTAGATATTTTCCTACAGTCTCCCAACAATTTAATATATGTTGTAGGCAAAGATGCAAGTGAAGAATTTGAAGATGTAGGTCACGGTAGCACAGCTAGATTGATGTTGGACGAATTCTATGTTGGAGAGGTCAATCCATCCATCAAACCAACAATAGAAGCCATAGATACGCTCCGTAGTCTTGCTCAAGATGTCAAACACAAGCCATTAGGGTCAAGTAATAAGCTTCTATATTTTGTATTAGCCCTAGCAATAATAGCAACGGGCATTGGGATTCACTTCAATTTGTGTGCGTAAGTTATTGGATCGGATCTCCTACTCTATAATTGTGTCCTATCCCCCGCCCCACACTCTAAATGTACGACACATGTAAATTTTGAAGATTAAGTAACTTTAAAAATTACACATGTCGCACATCTGGGACGTGGGATAGGGAATGATGTACTATTATGAGGTAGGGGATCAGGTCCGGTAAGTTACAACTAATATTGAGGACAATATTGGTAATCGATCTCTAGAGAGATTCTTGAACACAAGAGTTTCTATTCTACTTTATATATGTATTTCATCTCTTATTTCATTTTATGAACATATGTACTCTATTGTGGATATTTATGCGTTTATGCTTAAATATTATAAAACAATCCCAAAGTATATGAATGCTAGTTAAATTATTAGAACACCCACGCTATGACAATTTGATATATGACTCAAGAGATTAAAAAAAAATGCTAATGGATTATGACACTTAATGTTGTTCAATATAAAGATTCTATTATCTCACGTTAGCATTTCATTCGTGTGCACAATCATGAGAAAACTAGAAATTAGTTGTTAGTAGTATTGACCGAAAATTTGTTCATCCGACCTTTCAAGTATTTTTTTAATATAATAGCCCCAATTTTTTTTCCATTTTCTTTAAAGTTAAATATCCGATGTGGCATAATTTAAAGGTCAATAAAGTGAACTAAAAAGTTTAGGATGGACAGGGGTCGAATTGTAAATAAATAATTTTATATTTTATAAGGTATCGATCAATCGATCGCTTATAAGTGTTGCTTAATCGATCAAAAAAATCGCTTAATCGATCAAGAAATGTCGCTTAATCGATCACAACATGTCGCTTAATCGATCCAAAAACGTCGATTAATCGATCATAGTATGTCGCTTGATAGATCACTGTAAATCGCTTAATCGATAATCACATATCGATGGATCGATCGTATTATATCGATTGACCGATCATATCTATCGATGGATCGATTGTGTGATATCGATTGATCGATCATAGTGTATCATCCTAAAAGACTCCCGCGCGGTACACTTTCTTAGTTCCTTCTCAGAGAAGCTTCACATTCCACCTCCATTCTTCCTTATCTCTTCTCTTCCTTGAAGTTGGAATCCATTTGAGAACTCAAAACAATCGTCTTGAAACCCTTGATTTTTTCATTCTCCCATCTTTGTCTCTTCGATTTCCCGAAAAAAACCCTAGAAAAATTTAATCACGTTAACCCTTTAACTACAAGACCTGTTCCACAAAAATGAAAATACAGAAAGACCAACAAATCGTTGCTGTACCACAAGAAGCACAACAACCATTCGTTGTACTACCACAAGAAGCACAACAGCCATTGGTGAACGAGCCAGTGGTTAATGAGGAAATCGGTGCTGCTCCACAAGAAGAACAGGTACATGAAGAATTAATGTTCATATTTCAACCGAAACCGTTGTCGATTGAGGGATTTACATGTCGATTGGTCGATGTTATTGTCGATTAATCGATTGTCCTTATCGATTTAGGGTTTAGGGTTTAAGGTTTTGCACTATTAACTATTTCAAATAATTTTCCTATATATTCAATTTAAGAGTTTGGTGTTTTGTTTGTTTGAATACAGAAAAATGAAGACGAGAATGTTCCAGATGCAGTTGATGAGCTATTTGTTCCCTCTTGTCCACGGCGTATCGCTTTTGATAGTTACCAGCTCCGAACAATATTGGATGATATCAAATACTTCCCGGTGAGGGTGACTGTGAGATCTTCGGTTGCTAAGCTTCGCAAAATGGAGGAAGTTTTGATGGGTTTAGGAGAAGAAATGTTGTCGAGATTCTTTGAAACCTGTTTTGGTCACTTATTGGAATGACAAATTTCTGGTTATTTTCCGGGCAACTTTGTCACTACCTTATGCTGCGTCAGATTTAGTGCAAGAAGAAGTGGGAGCTATGGTTTGCCATTGACAACAAACCCACTCGTTTTGGCATGTCGGAGTTCGCCGCAGTTACCTGACTAAATTGTGGACCGCTCCCTCCCAATGATGAAATGGAGAGGATGAGAAACGACCAGAAAAGCCAAAATTTCTTGCAGAAGGTTATGGGTAAGAAGAAACAATCAGTAAAAATTCCAGATTTAGATGAATGTATGAAAAAGAAAATTTTTTCGGCAGAAGACAAGTTCAAAATATGTCTCGTATGGTTCGTTCATACTTTCATTTTTGCGAAGGACGACCATAAAAACGTGAGCGAAGACCTTCTGCTATCTGTCAACAATATGGAATTTTTCAATTCTTATCCATGGGGAAGGGAGTCTTTTGTGACGACAATGGAGTCTCTCCAGACAAGAGAATTGAAGAAAAATATTTCCAATGGGTTGAAAAAGGAGAATACTTTCGAAAAATAGAATCTTACAATATTGTTGGATTTCCTTGGGCCTTACAGGTAAACATTGAAAAGAACTCATATTTCTATTCACATATCGATTGATCGATCATTATTGTCGATTGATCGATATCTATTTTCGATCAATCGATCTGTTTATCAATTGATCGATACATATCGTCGATTGATCGATGTTTGAGTAATTTTCAAAAATATGCCTGTGTCGATTGAACGATTGACATAGTTGATTAATCGATACATGTATCGATTGCTCGATTGTATTTGTCGATCAAGCGATACGTTGTATCGATTGATCGACTGTGTTATCATCGATCGATCAATATATCTTATCCAGTGATCGATTGTATTTGTCGATCAAGCGATATACACTGTCGATTGATCAATTAGTCTTGTCGATTGGTCGATGTTCTAGAAAATTTGTAGTATTTTTTTTCACTAACCTACAAATATGAATTGATCGATTTGTTTCTTTGCATTTAGGCTTGGGCTTATGAGGCTGTGCCTGCTCTGGCGAAATTCGGGTTATCTATGGTTCCAACAGAGGATGATCCGTTGTTGCCACTTCCCAGAATTGTGAGGTGGCATTCAAGTAAATCTGAATAGTTGGTTTTTGAGATGATTGAAGAGGCTATAGAAAAGAGCAAAGAGGTACATCTAAAAAATATTAAATTTAGTTTCAATATTTTTTTAATTCTTTGAGTCGATATTCATAATACGTGTAAATTTAAATTTCAGGTGGTCGTGCATCCCTTCCTATATCCAACAAAGAAGGAGTTGAGAGAGCCTTACATGAGATCATTTGATGATCTCAATGAGATTTCTGATGATAAAATTGATCAACTCACTCGAGACCTGGAAGGGATTACAGAGTTGAGGTCTCCTAGTGACCATGATGCTGAAATGATTGAGAGATTGTGCTGACATAGAAGGGGCACCACAATTCCAGCATCCTGAGGAAGCAACAGAGGCACGAACCCCACCTCCCGCCTCAAAACCAAGCCTGCATCAAACCAAGCCTGCCTCCAAACTAAGCCTGCCTCTTGAGGAAGTAGACATTCGTCCACCATCATCATGTGCACATCACGTTGAAATCATGGAACAACTGAAGTGTATCAATGAGCAAGTCACCGCTGCCCAACCCAAGGAAGTGAGGGCGTCTCCATCGTCATCGTGTACTCATCACGATAAAATTATCCAACAACTGAAAACCATTAATGATGGATTTCTTGGGTTGAAAATTTTTCTGTCAGAACGAATTGATAAGACTGATAAAAGGATTGACTTGCTTGCTGCATTGGTGGACAAGAGACCGGAGAGAACAAAACAGAAAAGCAAATACGCAAAGTCTCTGTTCACTCAAGAGGGGGGGAAAGCGAAGAAAGCCAAAGTAGGAGATGCGGCTGCACAACCATCGAAGCCTGATTTATTTATGCCACTGGATCCAAAAAAATTATCTGAATTTTTGGAGTGGTATGAATCAGGCCCAGAAGACAAAAAGGTTTATGGTAAAATTGCTATGTTGGACAAACCATTTTTCAACACGCTTTTGGGTGAAGGACAATGGCTGGAATCAGACGTAAGTTTTTTGTTTGAATATACCATTATCGATTGATCGATTTTAATGTCGATTGATCGATATTGCCTATCGATTTATCGATTCTATTTGTCGACTGATTGATACATGTATCAATTGATCTATGTTATTTGTCGATTGATCGATATCATTAGATTAAAAAATTATACTTTTTATTGATTGATCGATGTATACTGTCGATTGATCGATACAATTTGTGTCGATTGATCGATATTTTTATCGATTGATCGAAACTTTTCCCTCGATTAATCAACATCTTTATCGATTGATCGATGTTTTTTGTTGATTGATCGATTTCTTTATCGATTGATCGATTTTTTTACTTCGATTAATCGATAAATTTATTGATTGATCGATGTTTGTTGTCGATTGATCGATGTTTGTTGTCGATTGATCGATTCATTTTTGATAATCATTGTTTAATAATTTAGCTTATTAAATTTGCTGACATAGTTTTTATTTTGGCGTAGCATTTCGACGAAGCTCTATGTCTACTGAGGATAGACAGAGAAATTATCCGAATTTCTATAATCAAGATGTAGCTTTCATCGATTGTCAGTTTATGCAGCACCTACAATTCTCTTATGAGTGGGTTTTGGTTGGAGTGGACGAATCAAAGGTTGATAACTGTGGGTACACCGATAACGATTCTTTGAATAATGCAATTAAACTAATTCATATTAGCCCGAAATTATTGGATTATGCAAATGGCAATGAACCAAAATATGCTGACCCATGGTGGGGATTTAAGAAAGTGTATGGAGTCTTGAACATACACAACCATCACTGGATTGCCGTTGTGTGGTTTTTAGAGAAGGGCGAAGTGCATGTTCTGGATTGCAACAACAAGGTTTGTCAGGGTACGGAGCTGAAGAAGATGCTGGCACCAACTTGTTCATTATTCCCCAAGGTTTTGAAAGCGACGGGTCACTTTGGGGCAATGGGCAAGCTGCTTGAGCAAAAATGGAGTTATCATATCGACAAATGTTCATATAATGCACAGAGGTATTTATTTTCTTTCTTCTGTTATGCATTCCGCTTCTTTATTTCTTTTTTTTTTTAATATATGTGCTTCATTTTTTTTTTTTTTTTTTGCAGTGGGGACTGTGGGATGTACGCACTGAAGTTTATCGAATTTCACTTGACCGACACCCCAATGGACAAGTTGAATGACGAAAACATCATTGAGTTTCGATGACGGTTGGCTACTGAGATTTTCTCAGGGACAATGGATCCCCTTGTCCCAACTTGAAACCCTGTAAATTGTTAAGCTGTATAAATTCCTTTTTGTTGTAACATAACTTGTGTAAATTGTTAAGTTGTATAAAATTCTTCTTGTTTTTTGTTCTTATATTTTGAACTATCATAATAATCGATCAAGCGATCAACTTAAGACATGTAATCGATCAACATAATCGATTAAGCGAACAAAAGTTATGTGGAATAAACCAGTAATCGATCAATCGATCATTTTAATCGATCAAGCGATCAAAGAAATACATGGAAAATTGTGGAACAGATATTTAATCGATCAATCGATTAAAATAATCGATTAAGCGAACACAAGTCATGTGGAAAAAATAGTAATCGAGCAATCGATCACTTTAATCGATCAAGCGATCAAAGGAATACATGAAAAATTATGGAACAGATATTTAATCGATCAATCGATTAAAATAATCGATTAAGCGAACACAAGTCGTGTGGAAAAAACAGTAATCGAGCAATCGATCACTTTAATCGACCAAGCGATCAAATGAATACCTGGAAAATTGTGAACACAAGTCATGTGGAAAAAACAGTGATCGAGCAATCGATCATTTTAATCGATCAAGCGATCACAACAAGATGTGGGATGTTGTGGCACAAACAAGTAATCGATCCATCGATTTGTGTAATCGATCAAGCGATTATACAAAAGGTATAAAATATTGCGTAAAAAAAAGATTAATCGAGCAAGCGATCACTAAAATCGATCAAGAGATCACAGCTAGACTTGGAATAAACTAGTAATCGATCACTCGGTCAAAATAATCGATCAAGCGATCACAACAAGACTTGTATAGAGTAGATATAGCAATTGTATATACATGTCATACTATATTTATAGTAGATATATGTCATATTATATATATGATTGGATATAGATGTATTATGTATATGTCAAGGATGGAACATGGTTGTATATATATGATTAGATATATATGTATGATGTATATGTATTGTATGGAACATGATTATATATATGATTAGATATATACGTATGATGTATATGTATTGTATGGAACATGATTATATATAATTAAATATATACGTATGATGTATATGTATTGTATGGAACATGATTATATATATGATTAGATATATATATGTGATATGTATATGTCTAGTATGGAACATGATTATATATAATTGTTAGATATATATGTGATATGTATATGTCTAGTATGGAAAACGATTATATATATGATTAGATATATAAGTTATATGTATATGTCGATTGGGCTTATGAGATTGGTCAAGTTGTGGTGATATCGATAAATCGATAGTTACTGTCGACGGATCGATTTCTTTCTTTTCTTTTAATTCTTGGGCTTATGAGATTGGTTAGAATACAAATTGTGGTAATATCGATCCATCGATGTACATTGTCGATTGATCGATAAAGTTTGTTGATTGATCGATACTGTTTGTCGAGTGATCGATTTATTTCTTTGCTTTGAAGGCTTGGGCTTATGAGATTGGTCAGAATACATGTTGTCGTGATATCGATCAATCGATAGATTTTATCGATTGATCGATAAATGGAGTCGATGGTCTTGGGCACATGCGATTGGTCAGAATACAGGTTGGGTGATATAGATCAATCGATATATCTTGTCGATGGATCGATAACTTGTTTCGATTGATCGATATTTTGTGTCGATGGATCGATTAATTTCTTTGCTTTTTAAGGCTTGGGCTTATGAGATTGGTCAGAACACATGTTGTGGTGATATCAATTGATCGATATGTTTTATCGATTGATCGATAATGTTAATCGATTGATCGATACATTGTGTCGACGGATCGTTTTCGTTCTTTGCTTTTAAGGTTTGGGCTCATGCGAATGGTCAGAATACAAGTTGGATGATATCGATCAATCGATAGTTTTTGTCTATTGATCGATTATGATATCGATTGATCGATTGTCGATGTCAATGGATGGAGAATTTTTTTTTTTATGAGGTGTCCCTGTTTGAAGTGTAATGATATATATATATATATATATATACATACACACACAAGAATTTGAATCAAGAAGATTGATGATCAATTTGAAATTCCCTGTATTAAAAGTAGAGATATTTACAGGCATAAACTTAATCATACACTACAAATGCTAACATCCACACTTTTCAGTTATTTTCAATTGTTTCTTTGTAGGTTCCTTTCTTGTGACCTGGCTTATTGCATCGTCCACACTTGTTCTTCTTCTGACGAACCTCACAAGCAGTTGGGATCCTCTTGACTCTTTTCCTGCTTTTTGATAGATTCACATGAGGGGGTTCAATGACAATATCTTTTATCGATTCAGGAACCACCTACAGATCTTCCGGAGGAATCAGATAGATCGTTTCCGCATAAGCATGCAAAAACTCATCAGCCCTATATGTAGAAGAGCAGGCTGAGTACAATCTCATACCAAAATCAGGCAAATTCTGATGTCTAAAAACAACTATGGCATGAGGGCAAGGGACCCTATCAATATCAAATACTTTACAGCCGCATTGATTATTGTTAAGATCAACAACAACATTCGGACCATGGCCACGCACATGGTACTCATGCACATTGAGTTGTACAATATCAAGAGATGCCGAGTTTTCCAAACTATCACGAAGTTCTCTTTCTTTTGATGGGACCAATCGTGTATTGCATTTAACCATCTCCGTACGACGCTCACAAAACCACTCTGACAAGATTTGTTGGATTGCATCAAAAAGAGCATCAATTGGAAATTCCCTTTCGGTTAAAAGTCTTGAGTTGATCGACTCCGCAATGTTGGTCGTCATAAGATTATACCTGTTACCAGGAAAATAAGCTCTACTTCAACGCTCGAAGCCAATATCGTTCTCAAGGTAGTCAGCCACTTTACTTTTAAGTTGGCGTATTTGGCTGAAATGTTGTTGGAACTCATCAACTTTATAAGATTTAGCTGCCAAGTAATATAGACTAAGGACATCACCGAACCTAAACTTTTGCTTCAAGTTCTCGGCAATGTGTTTCATGCAATACCCATGATGTGCTAAAGGATAAACACGTTTCACAGCCTTCTTGATAGAGCCGTGTCTATCGGATATTATGCATATCTCGTGACTATCAGGAATTATATCTCTTAGATTTTTAAAAAACCACTCCCACGAACGGTCATTCTCAGAGTTAACCACAGCCCATGCAATGGGATAAATATGCTTCTCACTATCTTGTGTAGTGGCCACTAGCAATGTACCGCCATACTTGCCTTTCAGAAAACATCCATCAACAGCTATTACCTTTCTCATAAATGAAAAACCTCGTATGCATTGGCCTAAAAAAGTATTGAAACTGATTTTTAGAGTCGACCCCCAAATCTGTCTTGCTTCCGCTATTTGCCGACTCCAACATGTAACGATAGGCCTCAAGAACTGCATACCCGTGCTCTGCTGTTCCCCTTACAAAATCCTTTGCAAGTTGTCGTCCCCTCCAACATTTCCAATAACTAACGGAACATCCTAATTTTTTTTCTACATAACTCTTCACTCCACTAGGTGAGAGTCCTTCCCCTTTGACTAACTGTTCTTTGATGCATTCTCCTATGAGATTGTCTGATGCTTGGCGATGTTGGCCTGATATATGATCTAGCCCACATGTGTGCTCACTAATGTAGTTCTTGACAATAAATTTCTCCGAATTCATATACTTACAACAACGAATCCACAACTTGCATGTTGGGCTCACACATGCTACAACATATAATGATTTGTTTGATCTTTTGACGGAATACTCAAACTTTGCTTTCACAGCAATGAGTTGAATTTTTCTTACTACTTCGGCTTTGTTATTAAACATACACCCCACTTGAAACTCCGACCTATCATCAAACGCATGCCGTGATTGACTTCCTACCACGCTCCTTCCCATCCCATCCGAAACATTTTCTCTATAAATGGGTTCTTCTACGACATCAAAATCCACTTCATGTAGTTCTTGAGTCATAGTGACATCTTCGTGGACCATAACGTCATTGTGAAGAAGTTCCTCTGTCTACTGCTCCTCCACATTGTCATTATCACCAATTGATGTACAACCAAATATTGGATTTTCATTGTTCAAATAATTGTCATTATTGTAAAAGTTGAAACCATCAATATTCGACTTGAACACAGATACTTTTAGAATTGGTCTCCAACCCTCACTAGCAACATCAGTAAAGTATACCTTCTGTAACGACCCGGAAAAATACCCTTTTATTTTATTAAAATATGTTGGACCGAAACGCGCAACGGTAATATTTTCATAGTTGTATAAATAATAATTTTCACATAAAATTTGTACAAAATATAAAATTTACAATTTTCAAAAGAAATACAAAAGTAACTTTATCGCATAAATGGCTTCGAAACGCTTTCGCTGCGCCACTCTGATCTGCTATCTCATTTATGTCTAAAAAAGATATTGGAAAAGAGGAGTCAACGCAACGGTTGAGTAGAAATTTCACTTAATCACATAAGGTGCTCGTGTGTATCATATGTGCACATAACCACGTAATAATTCACATAATACTTTCTAACAACTTGTAGTAGCATAATGAAGAATAATATCATGATAGTAAAATGGTAAACTAACACTAGAAATTAACTTATGTAATTAAGAAAATTCCTACCTTAACTAGCCTTCTTGATATATTTATATATTTATATATATGTGTGTGTATAAGAGAATACTCTCTCTCTCAATATATATATATATATATATATTTATATATACATATATATATATATATGATTGTGTGTGTGTGCCGTGGATGTGTGTGTGTTGTAAAAGTGTACCATATATAAATATATATGTATGTACCGTGTGTGTTTGTGTTGTCTTTGTGTGTCATGTGCACTATATATATATATGCATGTACCGTGTGTGTGTATGAAGTGTGTGTGTTGTGTTTGTGAATAAATGACAAAGTGTTCTATTTATAGTTCTTAGGAATGGCATTATTATATTTTATAACATTAATTAGTATTAATGATTATCTTCCAACTCAATGGATAGGTGGTAGTCTACACTTATACAAGTGTTACTCTAATTTTCCTTAGTTGTTACCCTAATCCCATGAATCATACTCTAGGTAAACTTGATGATTACAAATGTTACTCTTTGTAACATGATTTATACAAGTGTAAAGGGTCATTTAATGTTAGGCTCAAATATCTTTAAAGGATAAGATAAAAGATAACATATTTTTATGAACAATTATGTGTAGATTATATATACACACACGGTCATATATATATGTAGATATGTAGATTTTCTTAGTTTGTAGATATGTATATATCTATATGACTATATATACGACTATTTTAATATAAGTGTTTGTTAAATATCTAATTAAATATTCTTAATCATGTTTAGTGTTTAAGTTATTTATGTGAGTGTGTATATATATATATATATACACGAACTTATATGTATATAGATATATGGATCTATTTATGTAAGTATGCATATATATGTATGAATTTATCAATATATTAATCTTAATATTTGTGTGTGCACGTAATAAAAAATATATATATATATTTTCCTTATATTTTAAAAATTATAAATATAGATATTAATATGTAAGATATTATAATAATTATTGAAAATTGTTTTAACTACTACTTATTTATATATTTCGAAACATAAAATACTATTCATATGACTTTATTACTAATAATTCCTATCATTATAATTTTAAAAAGTGCATGTATAGAATTATATATAAATTGATTTATATGCACATATGTAGAATCAAATGGTTAGTATGAAAACATAGTAGTTATTGCATATTTCACCTATAAAATAATAAAACACTAAACAATTTAATCACATATTTCACATACAAAATAATAATTACATAAAACACTAGATAATTTAATCATATAATTAACTTTTAAAATACCTAGAAATACCGGGTCATTACATCCTCCCCTCCTTAAAAGAATTTCGTCCTCGAAATTCAACTTTGTTTAGTAAAATACTTGAAGGTATTTTTCCAAAAATATGTTTTCAAAGTAGGTTTTGGAACCCAAAATATATTTCAATCAAATACGAAATCCAATAGATACACTAGAAGTGTTTAGCAAAAGTCACACATACCAATACCATCTGCCAGGCGTCGGGACTCTAGAGGTGGCTCCTGTGGGCTCAAGAGGTGACTCCCGCACACGTAGCACTTTGCCCCGCAGGCTCAAAACATTCAAGAGTAGTACTTGGCCTCATGGGCTCAAGACTTTCAAGACATATAGTACTTGGCCTCATGGGCTCAATACGTAACATTTGCTCTACAGCTCAAGCGGTGGCTCCCGTATGCGTAGCACTTTGCCCCACAGAGCACTTAGCTCCCAGTATTCCGGCTGGCAAGCGGCTCTGATACCATTTGTAACGACCCGGAAAAATACCCTTTTATTTTATTAAAATATGTTGGACCGAAACGCGCAACGGTAATATTTTCATAGTTGTATAAATAATAATTTTCACATAAAATTTGTACAAAATATAAAATTTACAATTTTCAAAAGAAATACAAAAGTAACTTTATCGCATAAATGGCTTCGAAACGCTTTCGCTGCGCCACTCTGATCTGCTATCTCATTTATGTCTAAAAAAGATATTGGAAAAGAGGAGTCAACGCAACGGTTGAGTAGAAATTTCACTTAATCACATAAGGTGCTCGTGTGTATCATATGTGCACATAACCACGTAATAATTCACATAATACTTTCTAACAACTTGTAGTAGCATAATGAAGAATAATATCATGATAGTAAAATGGTAAACTAACACTAGAAATTAACTTATGTAATTAAGAAAATTCCTACCTTAACTAGCCTTCTTGATATATTTATATATTTATATATATGTGTGTGTATAAGAGAATACTCTCTCTCTCAATATATATATATATATATATATATTTATATATACATATATATATATATATGATTGTGTGTGTGTGCCGTGGATGTGTGTGTGTTGTAAAAGTGTACCATATATAAATATATATGTATGTACCGTGTGTGTTTGTGTTGTCTTTGTGTGTCATGTGCACTATATATATATGCATGTACCGTGTGTGTGTATGAAGTGTGTGTGTTGTGTTTGTGAATAAATGACAAAGTGTTCTATTTATAGTTCTTAGGAATGGCATTATTATATTTTATAACATTAATTAGTATTAATGATTATCTTCCAACTCAATGGATAGGTGGTAGTCTACACTTATACAAGTGTTACTCTAATTTTCCTTAGTTGTTACCCTAATCCCATGAATCATACTCTAGGTAAACTTGATGATTACAAATGTTACTCTTTGTAACATGATTTATACAAGTGTAAAGGGTCATTTAATGTTAGGCTCAAATATCTTTAAAGGATAAGATAAAAGATAACATATTTTTATGAACAATTATGTGTAGATTATATATACACACACGGTCATATATATATGTAGATATGTAGATTTTCTTAGTTTGTAGATATGTATATATCTATATGACTATATATACGACTATTTTAATATAAGTGTTTGTTAAATATCTAATTAAATATTCTTAATCATGTTTAGTGTTTAAGTTATTTATGTGAGTGTGTATATATATATATATATACACGAACTTATATGTATATAGATATATGGATCTATTTATGTAAGTATGCATATATATGTATGAATTTATCAATATATTAATCTTAATATTTGTGTGTGCACGTAATAAAAAATATATATATATATTTTCCTTATATTTTAAAAATTATAAATATAGATATTAATATGTAAGATATTATAATAATTATTGAAAATTGTTTTAACTACTACTTATTTATATATTTCGAAACATAAAAATACTATTCATATGACTTTATTACTAATAATTCCTATCATTATAATTTTAAAAAGTGCATGTATAGAATTATATATAAATTGATTTATATGCACATATGTAGAATCAAATGGTTAGTATGAAAACATAGTAGTTATTGCATATTTCACCTATAAAATAATAAAACACTAAACAATTTAATCACATATTTCACATACAAAATAATAATTACATAAAACACTAGATAATTTAATCATATAATTAACTTTTAAAATACCTAGAAATACCGGGTCATTACACCTTCAAATCATCGTCTGATTTTATTTCAGCTGGATGTGTTATGTGTGGTGGAGGAGGTGCCTTTGTTATCATATACTTCACATTAACGTCAGCCCGTGAACAACTTAGTTGCCCCTTCTCAATAATTTTATCAATCAAGCTATTGAAAGAAATTTCTTTAGTAACAACAAGAGATGTCGTTACTTTGCATTTCCCTGTCCACCTAAAGCAAGCCTCTTCTTCTACCCACTCGCCAAATTCAACATCTACAACAAATTCTTCCGCCATATTTGCTGCCAACATACCTATATTATAAGATAACAGAAATGCAAAATTATCACGAGCGCCAAAAAATAATAATAATAAAAACGATCGATCGACAGACAACAAAAGATCGATTAATCGATATAATATGGTCGATTAATCGATCGAAAGACAAAAAGATCGATTAGTCGATATAGTATGGTCGATTAATCGATGACAAATACATCGATTAATCGATATCAAATGGTCGATTAGGCGATAGAAAGACAAGAAGATCGATTAATCGATATAGTATGGTCGATTAATCGATCCAAAGAAAATAAGATCGATTAATCAATATATATGGTCGATTAATCGATCACAAATACATTGATTAATCGATATCAAATGGTCGATTAAGAGATCGACCATTCACACAAGATCGCTTAATCGATATAACATGGTCGATCAAGCGATCACATGCATCAAGAGATCTCTTAATCGATAAGTTATGGTCGATCAATCGATCACACAAGGTTTAACTGTTTCACTTTCCTGTGCACGGGATTGCCATTAATGGTGGGTTCTCGAACCACCAACCCAACTGTCGAATTAATGGTTATTTCCAAAACCCATTATGAAATGATGCATTAATGGTGCTCTATACAGAATGTACTACTCAAATCTAGTATAAAAACCACAAAAAATGGGTTCTTACCTTAAGTAGTTACGTCTTTTTTGTGAAGAAACTCTTGCACAGTTTGTCTTCCTCTGACAATGGATCACTTCAAGGTTATATAGCAAACTATTCTATCAATATTCGACTACAAAGTGGAAGGAAAAATACTACCCAAAGAAATCGCAGGTTGTCTGAGAAATGAGAAGAGGGTTTTGATCGTAGGTTGCAATATTCTTGGTTTTAGGGGTTAAAATATAAAGTCTAAAAGTTAGATGATTATTTATCTAAATCTCATTTAATTAGAATTAATAAACAAAAAGGCTATCTAGCTAAAGATTAAAACTTGATGGCTATTTAATTAAAAAGAAAACTTGAAAAGGCTATTTAACAAAAACGCCCCCGTAGTATTGACAATAGTATTGACAATACAACCTTACCTAAAAAAAAACAAAGAAAAAAAAAAGTACTGACAATACATCTAGAATATATGGGAGTTTGTCAAAACTTGAGACTTTAAAATTCACACAGTTAATATGCCAAGTAGGATGAGCGAAATTGTTTTTTTCGTGCTATAAGTCGTTTAGGTATGAAATTGTCAAAAAAAAATCAAAATTTAGGGCTAAATTTTACTAGAAATTTTAAAATTTATTGAGTTTAGTTAAAATTTTAAAATTGTCTATGTGTTGTCACCAAATAGGAAGCATGAAAAATCAAAATACACTTTGTCAATTGCATGAAAAATAATTAATTCTTTTTGGCGAAATTTCAGCCGAAAAATTACTATTATTTAAAAAAAAATTAATTATTTTCGGAGGAATTTAGGCAAAAATTTTGTCAAAAAAATTACTAATTTTTTAAAAAATAATTAGTAATTTTTTTGACGAAATTTTCGCCTAAATTCTGCTGAAAAAATTACTATTTAAAAAAAAAATAATAATTATTTTCAGTGGAATTTATGCTGAAAATATTTTAATTTTTGATTTATAAATTAAAAAAGGACTTCGCCGGTAATCCGCCGAAAAATATTTCGGTGGATGCTGTTCGTCGAAAATCCGCCAAAAAATGAAATTCCACTGAAATTCCACCAAAATATCTGCCGAAATTTCCTTATTTTCTTGTAGTGTTTAGTCCCATTAGAGTCGTTTTGCCACATTTAGTCTCGTTGGAGTAGTTGTTACGCCACATGTATTTCCATCGGCCAAAATTTTGTAGACAAGTTATGAAATTGGATGATGTGTCTGGCTAACAAATCTATGTGGCATTTTTCATCAGTTTTTTGAGTATGTGGTACATGACACAACACTGATGAGTGTATAATAAAAATTAAAAAATAGATAAAAATACTTATTAAAAATATAAATATAAATTAGTTAATATAATTGTGCCAAATAATATAAAAACATAGACAATATATAGTACAAAATAAATATTCAAAAAAATATAATACTTAAATAAAATTTATTATAAAAATACTTATGCACACGAACAAACACACAATTTCACACACACACACACACACACATTTTTATTAGGCAAATGAAACACTTGCACAACCTTTTATTAAGAACGGCGAGTTGAACTTAAAAAAAAATCCAATAATTTAAAAAAAGACTATCATGAAATTTAATTGCAACTTTATTGGGTGTTTGTGCTTGTATTTAGGCATGCCATTGGGTGGTATATTCCCACGCAGGCCAAAGCTCAACAATCATCCAAAAAAATACATTAGACTCAAATTTGACTTGAACCTGACAGTCCACGAGCTTGGATAAAATTGCAAAGCCGGTTTGAACGGGTTGGGTACAAACCCGGCCGGGCCCGACCCTTTTTTGGGGTTTGAATGTAATTATTTTATTCTGGGAGATTTGAATTGCTACAAACTTGGACTAACCCTAGCAAAATTGAATTTGGGCTTATAAGTCAAATAATATGTAGCTAGTTTTTTAACAACTCATATGAGCCAATCTCTCTCTCTCTCTCTCTCTCTCTATTTCTCTATCTCTCTCTCTCTCTCTATATATATACTCTTATGATTTGATATTTGATCGTTTTATATCATTTACAAAAGCAAGAAAATTAGAATTTCGGAGTTGAGAGAAAAATGTCCTATTAAATTTTAGTAATTTTGGAAATTTGTTGCATTGGACAAAATATTTACAACAATTATTTCCCATCTCAATATATATATATATATATATGTATATAAAACAATATATGGAGAGAGTAGTGAGAGAGTCGGCCGTCAAGGTAAATTAATTTCTTTGAATTTTAATGGATGGCATTATTGGATAGGGGTTATATAAAAGGTATTTGGCATTGATCAGGTTTAGACTCAGGCATAGACCTAATATTTTGAGGTGTTATTATATGCCCATGTTATCAAAACAATTTGACTTAAAAAAATTTCACTGCTGATGCTTAGATCATGTTTCGGTTTGTATTCTTCGTACTCTTTGCTTCTGTTGAGTACTGTTTAATTTCTTGTTTTCTTTTTTCCTTTTAGCTTGGATAAGAAGGAAAAAGTTGTTTATGTTTGATAATCAAATAAATGCCAACTCTTAATCCGTATAATCAAATTTGGAGAGACCAGTTGAAAAATCACCGAATTTTTATTGTCCATGTTATTCATTTTATACATTTTGTGATATTAGTAAATTTCGGTCAAGTTGTTTTATATGTGCAATTTTTTTTAAAGTTATGTTCCTAATTTTGCTAGATCCCAAATACGGTACTAAAATTAAAAATTGGAAAAACATACTCCCTCCGTCCCATATTATTTGTCGTATTATTTGTCGTTTTGGAGTTATGCACAAGAATTAAGGAAATGGATTAAGAACATTAATTGTAAATTATCTTGACCAAAATACCCTCTTTGAAAATTACGCTATTAATCTCTCTTTCATCAACCATTTATCTCTTTTCAAGATATCCTCTCTTTTACATGCAATGTCCTTTCAATTTTCAGTATTATTGTTCAATTTCAAGTTTGCATATTTTTGCCTATCACAAAAAAAAAAAAGAAAAGAAATGCACTTTTTACGGATGGAACAATTTCAAATTTTGTTGAAAATTTTAAACAAAGCTAAAAACACTCCCTCTAAGAAATCTGAAAAATTTTCACTACAAAAAATAGTGAAACTTGAAAATTGATAAAGTCTCAAATTTTTAGGAAGATTGAAAGACTATTAGTGTTGTTGGGAGATTGAAGATGCACATTATTGAAAGACCATTAGTGTTGTTGGGAGATTAAAAGTCTCAAATTTTTAGGAAGATTGAAGATGCACATTAGTATAGAAGATTGAAAGACAAATTAGTGTTGTTGGGAGAATTTTTAGGAATTGAGTCATCCATAATTAATAAATTGTTGAATTTTTTTAAGAAATTTGCATAAGATATTAATTAAAGTCTAAGGATATATAAGGAAAAAATTAATAAATTTCTTCTTGATATGTGAGAACGACATATATTATGGGACAAAAAAAAAAATTCCTAAAACGACAAGTAATATGGGACGGAGGGAGTACATGACAAGAAATATTTTTTGCTTGTTCATTCTCGATAGCAGTTCACATATAAATTAATAAAAAAGTGTTATATCTTTTTTTTTTTTTTTGAAAAAAATATAAGCTGAGAAGAAAATGGCTATCTACAAAAACAAAATTGTAGAATTCTTGTGAGAATAAACTATGAGAGCTCAAGAAGTAAATTTTTTATATAGCCGAAAGGTAGAGCAAATGGGGAGAAATTTTTTTATACATTCAGTATGAACCCTACACATGCACTAAATGATTGATATTATGTTACATTAATAATTCACTTAAAAAATAATATTAACATACAAAATATAACATAGTTCGAATCATATATCTATGTATAAGTCTCGAACTATAGATTTATATAATAACTTTCCACAAGTGTGATCAGTGGCGGAGCTAGAAATTTTGTTCAGCGGGGTCAGTTAAAAAATATAGCAATAAAGAAAATAATAAATTGCAATTGCTAATACTTGGACTCTTGGAAAAATGTTCATCGGCAATCGATAGTGGCTTACGGCCATCGGAGTTCCATTTGTTCCCACCATGTTGTAACTTGTAAATATGATCACAATCACTTGTGATCATATTATTATTATATATATCTATCATCTATGTATGTATATATATGCATAGACTTGTCTGCCATTATTTAAGTTCTCCTTCATATGTTGTACACAATTATGCCATCATTTTGGTTAGTATATAATATATAATTAAGCATGCAACTTTAAAAAAAAATTATCAACTAAATAGAAAATTATAGATATTCACTTATATTAAGTACTAATTACTCAACAACAACAACAACAACAACAACAACAATAATACTAATAATATCATCTATATTTTTCTGTTTAGTTGATAAATTGGGACAACAACAGCAACAACAATAATAATAATAACAATAACAAATTAACAACATAATGGATCATACCTTATGTGTCTTTATGATGGTTGATATCTTTGTAGAAATACAAAATCAACTCCTTTTCTTCTTTGCAATGTTATGAAATTTCAAATGCCCAAGGGTTTGGACGTTTGGTTGAGATTCAAGAGAAGAAAAAAAATGGCTTCTAAGAAACGATAGATAAGAAAATGAAAGAACACAAATTTGACTTTCAAGGGAAGATACATATAATTTTCTTTTTTTTTTCTTTTCTTTATTTGATAAGTCATTGCACTTATATATACACATTTTGCCATTTTTTTTTTGTTTTCATGATAAGTGGGCCCATTTTATTGAAAAAAAAAAAATTAAGAATAATAAAAAAATTATTTTATTTTTTGACCCCTACCCTATGTAAATTTATATGTTTGTGAGGGGGTTCAATTTGGACTTTTACTATAACAATTTTATAGGGCGAATTACACTGACTATCCCTGAGGTTTGGCTAATTTACGAAAAATTCCCTACTTTTTCAAAAATTACCAAAAACCCCCTAAGGTTTCAAAAATATTACAAACTTATTCAAATTTCCGAAAATACCCCTTTCCTTTTTTTGGGTGATTTACACTGACTACCCTGAGATTTGGTTAATTTACGAGAAACCCCCTATGGTTTAAAAAATTACCAAACCCCCCCGAAGTTATACCAATATTACAACTAGCACCTATTTAGGTTGACTTATTAACAATAATAAATCTTTTTTTTTCCCTCTGTAATATTGTTATCATAAAATTTTTATGTAATAGATTTGAAAAAAAAATATGATTATTTATTCAAATAAATATTCTGAATTTAATTAGTCATTGCATCATTGCATCTTTAAATTTGTGTGATGTAGGTATTTTCTAAACTAAGGGAGAACAGGTTCCCTGGAGAGATAGAGTTGAAAGATCACATTGCTAGAAGGATTGCTAGTTCAAGAGTAGTGGATGGCCTTTAGTGGAGCGCAGTGGTCACAGAAGGATCTAGAAGTTGAATCGGCTCGATAATAGTTGTAATATCCTACAGAACCCTGATTATATACCTCCGATCAATTTGGTCACCTGATACAATATGTTGGAGTTGATTTGTGTTTGATGTTGTAAAACTAGTTTGTTTTCAAGGCAAATAGCTTTAAATGTATGCTAATGCTAAACTCCATGTTTTGCCAAATTTTTGAACAACCCTGATCTGTTGGGGCAACAAATTTCTTTTTCGCTGTTACATAACGACTTATCAACTTCTCCAAATCCATGAAATATTAAGATGCATGAATAGTGTAACCAATAGAGATCAATATTTACTTTAGTAATACAAAATTGAACACCTTATGTACATTGTCAATACAAAATACAAGCGGACGCCTTCTACAGCACCGTCGAAAAAATCCGAACTTGACGCACCAATTAGTAGCTTTCAAAGTGATATTAGGTAATTCAGATTCTAGTGGAACCATATTTAGGCTATTAACAGATAAATTATATACCAAGGCCCACTCTCTTCCAGTTTTTCCTGGACGGATTTGCATGTCGTTGCTGCTTAAGTATCAGTGATAAATTCAAGGGCTTGATATCTGCAAGCTTTACTTACAGCCAAAAAGGGCAAATCACGCGATGCGGAGAATCCAAGAGGACAATCTGGTAGAGGTACATTGCTTTGAAATGTAATTATATATGGTACCATTTACGATTTTCCATTGCTTTGACAAGCTCGTTGGCCAAAGATGCAAAGTCTTCAGCTCCGTTTCTTAGGTCTTCAGTTCCTTTACTGATTCTCTGAAAAGAAAATACAATGATAACATTCCATGGTTAAGGCTCCATGAAATTCTATTTTCAAATGATCACACAGGATAAGTCAAATCTCCATGTATTTTAGCGTGCGTGTGCACAGAGAGAGAGAGAGAGAGAGAGAGAGAGAGAGAGAGAGAATAAGTCCAAGCTCTATGTATTTTAGCTTGGCTTATTCTTTTACAGTTAAGATCACCTCAAGTTTTTCTTGACGCTCCAGAAGCTTGTTTCTTGCTTCTCCAGCTGCAGATGAGGCATCCTGAAATCAAAAGATCAGATCACGCAGCAAAACAATTAGAACACTTCAACTTGGTACGGGTGTGATAGCTCAAACCAACTAATAAATTACCTCAGCTTTTCTGTACTTAGCAATGATTTCTTCCTTTGTTCTAATTGTGGGTTTCATATCAGCATCATCATCAAATAATTTTTCGCGATCACTTTTCTTGTCTGCAAAATTAAATGGAATTTCAACAATTATTCCCAAGGCCTGTCCCCATCACAAATTCATAATCAGTGAAAGCAACATCTTATGTACCTTTATCTTTGTTATCTACTTCATGGGTTGAAGTAGATGCCAAAGGCACAGGCTCGTCAATCTCAATGTCATCTGCAAAAAGTCACTGTTAGCCACACAGAACAAAAAGGATAGCATTCTTACAAAATTGAAAAAAGGTGTGCGGAAATATTCTGAGTTAAGTAAATAGTACCTTAGTTTAGAAAATACCTACATCACACAAATTTAAAGATGCAATGATGTTCAGTAGAGGAAAAGAAATATTAAATTCGAAATATTTATTTGAATAAGTAATCATATTTTTTTTTTCCAAATCTATTAAATTAAAATTTTTTGATAACAATATTACAAAGGGGAAAAAAAAAGAATTAATATTGTTGATAAGTCAACCTAAGTAGGTACTAGTTATAATATTAGTATAATCTCTGGGGGTTTTTGGTAATTTTTGAAACCACAAGGGGTTTCTCGTAAATTAGCCTAATCTCAGGGTGGTCAATGTAAATCACCCAAAAAAGGGCAAGGGGTATTTTCAGAAATTCGAATAAGTTTGTAATATTTTTGAAACCTTAGGGGGTTTTTGGTAATTTTTGAAAAAGCAAGGGGTTTTTCGTAAATCAGCCAAACCTCAGGAGTGGTCAGTGTAATTTTTTCCAATTTTATATATATATATATCTCTCAAAATTTATACATACTCTAATAGCATTTTCAAATTTTGAGTGGATTCAATAGAACCCACTCATTAATGAATAGCTCCGCCAGTGAGTGTGATTGACAAAATGGGAGTTTTGGATGAAACCAAATTAGGTGATGGCCTCTATAACTCGTGAATTGTTCAAGAATGGATCACGCTTTGTCGCGACGGCCTTATCTCCAAGAATGATTTGACCATTTCTTTAAATGTGTGTATGATTCTCTTATAATGATATTATGGGCCAGAGAAAGTCATTTGGTACTTCTCTTAGATTTCTCTCCCTAGTTCAGCAGGCATTTCTCGTTTTCTTGGGAAACTGACAAAATGGCTGAATGGGCTAAAAGTAACATTAAGTCCATAGCATCATATGTAAAATAATACATACTGATGCGATCTAAAAATTTGGAGCACCTAGAAAAATTGAAACCTGTAGATTTATCGAATAGATTTTATCGAGAACGAGATTAAAAAGCAAGTATTCTCATTGAGAGTGATGAATAAAAAGGCCTATCTCTTATAGCCTTGTGCTTGAGATGAGAGAAAAGAAACTCATTGGGCATTGGAGCCCATGAAAAATTGTAACATTCGGGCCCGCTACCTTTCTCCAATTGATAGTTGGGTCGTCGGGCCTTATTTTGCTTGAGAATTCATCTTGGGCAAATTTTTGTTCTATGCAGGACCGCATAACTCCGAGAGTTTCTTATGCAATGGCCTTAAATTACAACAGCCCTTTGATGATAAATGGATATTCATCAAAAGAAATAAAAAATCAGAGATACCCATATAGAACCGGAGCATGTTGCTAAGATGTTGAATTTTAAAATGGTGTTCCATGTGATCTTTACACTTAGCATATATATATATATATATGTCTTGAAAAAGGAGGTGAAATGCAGTTAGAAACAGAGGATTTCAAATACTCTACATGGGAATGTATAGGATTTTAGCCCAATAAATATTTACCCCGTCTTTAAAAATGTGAGAAGTATTAACAAGAGATCGAGTCCTAAGAGTATGTGCCATGTGGGATATTGTTAGAAGTTCGAATTCTAGCGTTGTGCATGTGTGGATAGTGTGTGCCTACAGTCTATGAAAAGAAAAGAAAGAAATGAAAAAAAAAAAAAAACAAAAAAGCTCAACATGGGAATAGCTCTACATAAATCCGTACAAATCGTAGCATCTACAAAAATCACTATTCATTATAGTATTGAGATATCCAGACAATAGTTAATTTTGATTCCCTTTTCCCGGCCCCATATTCACGATTTAATCGAAGTTAATTAGCATGTAACTACAAAGTAACTATTATAAATCACTGTAATGTCCGAGTAACTACAAAATCATACATGCAAAAAATGTCACTTTCGCATAAGGGAATCTTCACCTAAGCATGTCGCATATTATATTAAAATTTTTACAAAAATAATGATCCCAAAATTTGTAATTATCCAAAGATTTTCAATATTTAATTAAGGGACAAGTGGTGTGTCGTTTTAAAGAATCAAGAATTGTTAATTAGAACCCACTTATTTTCTTGGTTAGGAACAATAATGGGGGCAGATAACAAGGTATTCACCTACTCTGAAGTTTCAGCTCACAACACTATTGGAGATTGTTGGGTCATCATTAATGCCAAGGTACTTTACACATTTTCTTTACCTTAATGTAACTTTATATAAACATATATATATGTGTGTGTGTGTGTTTCTTTTTTCTTTCTTTTTTTTTTAAATTAAATTTTGTGGTGGGATTTGAATCTTGAGCTAGCTCGACTAGCTTTACACTTGTAATTGAACTTATGAACCACTAATCTTTAAATTTTGGATTGAAACAGAAATTTTTATTCGAGGGGATGAGGTTGAATTGGATATAAATATTGTAAAATTTTGAATTTTAATTTAGATAAACATAAATATAATTAAAAATAAAGTAGAGGGAAGGTCAATTGCACTTTCCAATCCCCTTGGCTCTTGATTCTTTTCTTTTGTATATATTCATTTTTTCATATCTTGATCTGGATATTTAATGGGTTGTGATTTACCAATATCAATTAATAGTAAGCAAAAGTTAAGGTCCAAGACAAAATGTCTCTATGGTTAAAAAAACATTGAATGTTTGGGTTGAATTTCCCACCAACTTGTGTGTGTTTGTATTTCTATTTTCACAGTAATTTTTATTTTAGTTTATGATAGTTTGATTATTTGTTGATAATTATAATAGTTATTGATAGTGATTGATTATATTGTATTTTTTCAAAAAAAGAAAAAACATTGAATTCAAAAATTTGATGGATTTTCTGGACTTGGTGATATGAAAGGGTTTTAATGGACGACTGGGATTTGGATATGGCTTAGTGCATATGTATTTCAGATGTGAAATGTAGCACGCCAGCTCTTGCTGACCTAGTTGGTTTGAGATTGCCTTTGTCCTCTAAAAGGTCAAAGGTTCAAGAGCTGGCATGGGGGAAGAAGAAGAAACGAGAGAAAAAAAAAGAGGTATTCTAAAATGCCTCCTTTTTTTGTAAAATGAAACAAGTATGAATCCATTTTGTATTGTAAATTTTATATATATTTTTTTGAAATATGATGTCGTATATCACAACCTTGGTGAAAAAAAATATGTTAAAAGAATTAACAGTTAATTGCACGTACATCCCCTCTGAAGTTATTAAATACATTGATAACTCCTCCACATTTAATCGTTTAGCCGTTTAACAAACATTATCATCCATCAGGGTACTGTGAACTTTTGGAAAACAACATCATGTAAACTTTTCACCTAACGCTAGTCTGAAAGCATTTCCAGTAGAAAAAAATAGAAATTTTTTAGGGTTCTAAAGCAAAAGAAAAATGAGGAATTTTTTTTTTTCTTTGAATGCGAGAGTGAGAACACAGAAAGTTTTCTTCTCTTGAATTTCTAGTAATTGAGTTGCTACTATGTTTTTACAGAAAATAGATCTTAGGTTCTCATTTTTCTTTGGCCTTTTTTTATATTTATTTTTAACTGACCGCAATTTGAGCCTTGAATTTTCTAAGTATGCAACTTTAGGAGTGCCAATGTAATTATGAAATTATAGAAAGATCTTGATAATTTGACTATCTCTAAGGGGATTCGAGTGTGATTAATCCAATAAATATATATATATATATATGTATATATATATATGTGTATATATATATATATATACATATATGAGTGTCATTAATTGAACATTTTAGTGTGTATATGGATATATATTATTAATCTGTTAGTGTCTAGATGTTTTATTCAGAAAGGTGTATACCTTTGATTGCAATTACAGGTTTACAACGTGACAAACTACTTAAATGACCATCCTGGTGGCGATGAAGTCTTACTGGCAGCTGCAGGTATACGATACAATTTACAAGTGTTACATGCGTGTAAAGTGTCACACATAGAAGTATAGAACTCGAGTTTCATAATTGAATTCAAAAATAAATCTACATAAATTAAACTTGATATCTATGAATTTATTTCATTGCAGCACTAAATTATTATATCACTACAAGAAAAAAAAAATAGAATTTTCGATGAAATGTTTGTAGAATTTCAGTGCAAATTTTAAAAAAATTATTATTTTTTTATTTTTCGGTGAAATTTTGGTATACGAAAGAGTGTTTAAAATAAGTGGAACTACATAATATAATCTCTGTAAAAATATTAAAAGAAGCCCCTTAAAATTAATGTTTGTATCTAAAGCACATGAAAATGATTTTCAATTCAAGACACACATCCAACCAATTTTCCATACCAATAAACCCAAATTAAATCTAATTTTTCGATTAAACTACCATTGACTTTTTAAATTAATAAACATAATGAATTGATTATTTTTAATAGAAACCTCTCTTTAAGGGTTTTAAATCCATTTGTTTCAATGATAATTTTAATAAATTAAAGTTTTTTGATTTTTTTTAATTGTAAGACATATAAATTATGAATAATATTGTATTAAAATTTCAAGATATATAAATGTATGCGAGATAATTTAAATTTTTTAAAATTAAATGAGCTAAATAACAAAAAAAAAAATTTCATAAATTAATTTTGATCAAAGAAAAGATAATGTGTAGGTGTAATAAAATTGATTAATAACTAAATATAACAAGAATAATGTAAAAATTCAAAGAGTAATTGTGTCTAAAAATAAGGATAAATTTGAACTTTTTAAAATGAAAAAAGAACGGTGGAATGGGTGTTTTAAAACAGAATGTTTTCATCAATTTTTTGAATATAAAAATTAATGTCAAGGAAATTTTAGATATTTTCCCATAGTCGCTCAACAATTTAATATATATTGTAGGCAAAGATGCAAGTGAAGAATTTGAAGATGTAGGTCACAGTAGCACGGCGAGATTGATGTTGGACGAGTTCTACGTCGGAGAGGTCGATCCATCCATCAAACCGACAATAGAAGCCATAGATACGCCCCTTAGTCTTGCTCAAGATGTGAAACACAAGCCATTAGGGTCAAGTAATAAGCTTCTGTATTTTGTAGGAGCCCTAGCAGTAATAGCAATGGGCATGGGGATTCACTTCAATTTGTATGCGTAAATTAACGGATCGGATCCCCTACCTCATAATAGTGTCTTATCCCCTGTACCACATTCTAGATGTACGACACATATAAATCTTGAAAATTAAGTAAATATTTAAGATTTACACATGCCGTGTATTTGGAGATGGGACAGGAGATGAGACATTATTATGAGGTAGGAGATCAGGTCCCGTAAGTTTCAACTAATATTGAGGACAATATTGGTAATCGATCTCTAGAGAGATTCTTGAACATGAGTTTCTATTCTACTTTAATGTGTTTCATCTCTTATTTCGTTTTATAAATATATGTACCCTATTGTGGATATTTATGTGTTTATGCTTAAATATTATAAAATAATCTCGAAATATATGAATGCTAGTTAAATTATTAGAACACCCACAATATGAAGATAATTTGATATAAGATTCGAGATTAAAAGAAAAAATTATGCTGATGGATTACGACACTTGATGTTGTTCAATATAAGGATTCTATTATCTCACATTAGCATTGCATTCGTGTGCCCAATCATGAGAAAACTAGAAATTAGTTGTTCGTAGTATTGACAATACACCCAGAATATGTGGGAGTTTGTCAGCACTTGAAACTTTAAAATTCACAAAGTCAATATGCCAAGTGGCATGAGCGAAATTGTATTTTTCGTCCTATAAATTGATTAGGTATGAATTTGTCAAAAAAAAAAAAATCAAAATTTAGGGCTAAATTTTATTAGAAATTTTAAACTTGAGATTGTTATTGGTACTTTAAAATTGTTATTGGCATCCCCTCTCATTTTTTAATTTTCATTAATTGACCAATATACCCTTTTTATTATTAAATATCAATTTAATTTGATTTATTGAAAAAAAATTCATAATAGTGTACTATTCACTTTCGTGTATTAAAAAATATTATTCTTGACCATATACTTTTCGGCTTTGGTGACAACAATTTTAGAATTATTTTTCAACTTCTTATTTTGACGGGGACCTAACAAGTTTTGTTTTAATATTGTTGTCTTTGTGCAATATTTTACCCATATTTTATATTATATTTTTCTAATTTTTTTGTCATATTAATTTTAGTTATTTGAAAATGGAGGTGACTAATATTTTAGAATATTTAATAGTGATTTTTGAGTTGAGGGAGATAATAAAGCTTGTGAATACCAAGAGTACCAAGCAAATTTAAGATATCTACCATTCTTATAACCCATCTAATCGCAACGAATGTATTTGTTTCTTTTTCATATTTTTTTATATTATTTAATTAAATTTTTTTCTCACACTTTAATTCAGTAAACGTACGTTTATTTAATTCAAATTTTCTCTTTATGTGCTAATTGTTGTACTGCTATTGTTTTTTTTCAAGAATAATATATATGGAGAACACAACTTGGTTCAAACCATGGGAGATTATGTCTTAAAGATTGTAGTCATGAAACTCATCTTTCTATTATTATTATTATTATTATTATTATTATTATTATTATTATTATGAAATAGATTTTTTGTTTATTTGAAGTTGGATAATATTGAGGAGAAATAGAATTAGTGGGGATATACAATTTTTTTTTTTTTACCTAATATTTTGCATATTTGAATGTCAGTAGAGTTATACAATATCTTTTGCTTTTTTCGTCACCCAACTTTTTTTTATATTTAACTTATTTTATTTTATTTCATAATTTCGTATATATTTTAGAAGTTTCATGTATAACTTGAAATTTTTTGTTAGTAATATATATTTTGCATAAAGTAAGTAAAAACAAAAAAGAAAGACAAAACAAAAAATTAAAGAGTTCACGTTAAGATTGTGATCTCGTGTGTTTTTTATAACATAAAGGTGAAAATGGTTAACAATAAAGACAAGGTTATGTAATTGAAATTAATAAAAATAGTGTTTTAAAGATAAATGGGAAATTTAATCAATTTTTCAATAAAAAAATAAAAATAAAGTGTCAATAACAATTTTAGAGTGTCAATAACAATTTCCTTTTAAAATTTATTGTGTTTTAGTTAGAAATCTGAAGAGAAAATTTTCAATGTACTGTCAATTGGACAAATTTGAGTTGAGAAAACCTCAACAAGATTTATGCATCCACTCCTCGACTTATGGAACAAACTATTAATAATAAACATTTTCATATGTGTAATTTATGTGTTTAAATTCCATAAGAACATTTACAAGCACAAATATTAATATATAATAATTGATTTTAACTATGTAATTATCACATATAATCCATTAAAAAGATACAAACATTTGAACAATATTTAAGAATTGTTTTTACATAATAGATTATTTATCAAAGGCTCCCCTCAATCCATGCGTATGACAACCTGTGGACTAGGGCATCTCACCCACACTCTACTCCACTTGTCCTTCATGTCAGATATCCTTCCACTGCAAATACCCCTAACATTAATTACAGTAGATAAGTACACTTAATTCCTCAAAATTCATTTCCCCTGAATATTTTATCCCTATCCTTGATTCTAACTCAAATATCAGAGAGCCCTAAATAGAGGCCACCCTGACTAGCTAATGTGTTTTTACTGATCTTGAGTGTTAGTTTCACATAGGTCCCGGGACGTATACGCAGCGAAATATCAAAAATTTTATATAAGACATATAACATATTATATGCTAATTATGTTGTCCCGTAACTATCGTGACGCGGATCTATTATGCAAATTTACATAACCAAATCATTTAAACGAGTTTAGTAATGAATTACCTTTTAGCACTCCTGTTGTTGTAGGGAATAGAGCGTATTCAAATACGCGGTTCACGTTCCCGAATTATCACGAACGGTTCGCGCTTTCGTAGGAATCCAATTGTCTTCCCTCTAAGCGTATCCACACGTTAACCGCACCACGGATTTAAATCCTATGCAAGACTTGGATTTAAATCGAAGTGTATATGAATCTATACTAATTTTTAGTATATGGGCTTATTGAAAAAAGGTGGATTATTAATTCTTAGTTGATTGTTTATCAATTAAACAAAACTAAGAACTAAAATATATATATATCTCACGGCAGAGATTAGAAAGAAATAAAACAAACAAGTTTTGTTTTTCCTTTTCTTGATTGACTTTTGGCCATGGCATATGGGGTATATATATACCCAATGTTTTCAAAATCGGACCGGACCGGCCGGTCCGACCGGTGACCGGTGCCTGTTCCGGTCCGAAACAGCCTCCAAAACCGGAACTGGCTCGGCCATCTTGGAACCGGCAAAAACCGGTGAAAAACCGGTCGAACCGGTCCCGATTCGCGAACCGGTTCGGCGAGCCGAATTTATTTATTATTATTTTTTTCTTTTTCTGGAATTTTGGCCTTCGTTTCTCTCAAGCCTGCGTCTTCTCTTTGTTTTCTGATCTTCTCGTTTCTCTCAGGCCTGCGTCTTCTCTGTGTTTTCTGATCTTCTCACGCCTGTGTCTTCTCTTAGCCGCGCTCACTTCGCCTCGCCCGTTCCACCGCCCCTCACCGCTCCGCGTCGGGTCGCTGCTCCGCCGCCCCTCGCAGCTCCACCTCTGGTCGCGGCTCCGCCGCCCCTCCCCGCTCTGCCGCCCCTAGCCGCTCCGCCTTGGGTTGCAGCTCCGCCGCCCCTAGCAGCAGCTCCGCTCCGCCGCCCCTCACTGCTGCTCCTCGGATCGGTTGAAGTGAGAGAAATGAGTAGAGAGAGACAGAGAAAGAAAGGGTGAGGGAGAGTGAGAATTTTCTGGAGAGAGAGAGAGAGAGAGAGAGAGAGAGAGAGAGAGAGTGAGAATTTTCTGGAGAGAGAGAGAGAGAGAAATGCGTACAGAGAGAGAGAAAGAAGGGTGAGATATATTAATGATATTAATTATAATAATACTAATTATAATAATTTGTAATGTGTACTTAATACTCATTGTTAACTTTTGTATAATGTGTATTTATTGTAAATTATTTGTCTTGAATGATAAAATTTTCTTATTTGGTTTTTATTTTATTATTATTATTATTGAATTTTTTCTTTTTTTTTTTTAATATTTATGATTTTTTAATATAAAAAATTAATTTAATAATTATTACATATTTATGACATCACATCGGTTAAACCGGTGGTCGAACCGGTTGAACCGGTAACCAGTAAGGCCGCCGGTTCAGTGTCCGGTCCGATTTTCAGAACATTGTATATACCCTTTTCATCCGGCCAAATCAAGGCTAATTATAGAGTCCAATTAGGACTCATATTATTTCTCTCCAATCTCCATCTTTTGGATATCTCTTTAGAATTTATCCTTTAACTATAAGATTTATCTCATGGTCTTATAGTCAAATTAAAATTCTAGAATTAAATTGAAATATTAAATTAATTCATAATTAATTTAATTCTAGTTTCAATTTAATCCCCAAATTAAAATCTTATTTCAGTTTAGTTCTTGAATTAAAATCTAATTTCAATTCAGTCCTAAATCGAAAACTTATTTCAAATAATAAATCGATTGAAATCTAATTTCAAATCAATTTCATTAATTGATTCTTAATCAATTAATTTCCAAATCAATTTCCCAAATTGATTCATATCCACCAATGCGATAGGTCAATTGAATTAGCCCTCAATTCAATTGATCTCATTAATCAATTCAATTTGATTAATCACTATTAATCAATTCATATACTTAGGTGCTTAGTCAACTATTGTGTGTGACCCCTTAGGTTCACCAATCGATTAGCGACGGGCTTGCAATCAAAGCAATATTTTAGATAATAAAATTATCTATGATTAATTAAACTCCTTTAATCAATCACCATTTTATTAGAACCCTTTCTAATTAATGGTCCCCATCCATCGTGGTCGATGTCTTGCAACAAGCCCACGAATACCTAGCCAATAGGTGAAGTATTAGCGCGAACCTTTCTACTTATAACTTACCGTGCAAATACGGTCCCTTCGTTGTCTAGTTTTTCGATTGAGGTTTGGGACATGGGAGTTGGGAAATCCTATTAACCTCAATTCTCATAATTCTATTTAAATAGTCCATTTGACAATTGACTTAGAAAACTCATTTTCTAATTATTGTCCTTCACCTTGCGCAAGGATTTAAGTGGACTAATTACAATAGAATATATGGAAAACTCACTCGCTCAACTAGGCGAGCAACGAATCCTTTATTGACTTTCACTAGTCTCCATATATGGGAGATCTATACCCAACATAGGAGTACTAAGACTCGCCATGGAGTCGACACCTATATCAAAGTATAAATGCCCATATACAAGACTACTATGAAATCTCAAGTCTAAGGACTAGTTAAAGCACGTCATAAGTTTGGAAACTTTCCTAATTCTTTTTTTTTTCCCATTTAGGAGTTTCCATGTGGGATCCTCAGTGAACTCATTCCCTAATGAGCACCCATTTATGCATACGAGTGTCACTACACTCGATGTCCATGAAACAAGACACCCTCCTATTTAAGATACGTCATAAATGCAAGTCTTTTAGTGAGTCATGTCGATACCCCAGTCTCTATTAGACTCAATGACTTGGAGTAATTTTGATCACGCCTTAGAGACTTGTTTCAAGACTTCCATCTCTATGCGAAGCCAAGTCCCATAGCTTAAATGTGATCATGAAGATTCAACCACATACATTAAATATAAATAATATAACTAATGCTATGTGATGAAGATGGCCATAAAATTTGAAACTTCCAATTTATTATTTAATCAAATAGACTGTTTGATACAAAGAGTAATTAACAAGCTAAAATATATTGGCTTGCTGGGCACTACTCTAACATTGAGGAATTTTCAAACATTTTTCTTGTTCTTCAATTGTTGATGATTATCGAATATCGTATATTAATTAATGATGAATAGTATGTAGAATATTGAGCAAATACATATATATATATATATATATTCTTTATAATTGAGCAAAAATATAATTGATTCACAACAGACTAGGTATGATTAATGTTATAATTAAAAAATGGACATACCATTCTAAATCTTTAATTGGCTTAATTATATATTTCATGAGTACATTTTCGTGTACGAGCGTATACAACACGGTCTGTTTGAGGTACAAAATCCATATGTCGCATAATGACAAGTATAATTTGAATAACGCTACAATAATTCATATTTAAGTTCAAAGATAAGGCATATTTATATTAGATATTTTTGTTTATACAATATATTACAAGTAATTCTATTCAATTTACTTCAATTATAAACCTTCTATCATTTTTCCATTTTTCTACTTATAAAAGATATCATTTTTCAAGTTATTGTTTTTTAAATTAAACTATGAATCTCCATCATGTGATGGGAAATTGACAAAAAAAAAAAAATTAATTTCAACTATCAGAAAAATATTTTAAGAAGACTTTAGTTTTTTTTTATGTATTAAATAAAAAGGGACATTTGATAGAAATTTAACAAAATAATCTAGTAAGGAATCAACACACACACACACACACACACACACACATATATATACACACCTATATTTTTGGGTGACAGATCTAATATTAAGTATATGTAAAAAATAATAAAAAGCCCAATTGATGAACGGATAAGATAAATTTGGTTTAATGAACATAACATACATAATTAAGAAGGATAATTACACCCACATTTCCTAAATTTATGTGAAGTTACGAATATCTATCTCTTATTTCAAAAATTATCAATACCCCCATGATGTTTGTCGTTGTTTAAAAAAAAAATCATAACTTGCCAATAACTTTTGAAATTATCAATAACTTTTCCATATCATGGTAATCAACTCAATCACCACAAGATGTGATTCATCAAACCCGACAAAATCCCCTTAATCAATTTTGTGATTCCACCAACTTTCGCGAAATAATTTCATTTTATACCATAACAACCATTACTAAGTATCACCATATAATTTGACACCACCACTATTTTCTTTTTTTAAAATTGACTCTATATATAGCTTATACGACTTGCACTTGTCAAGACCATGTAAATTTTGTCTCAAAACACCATATAAAACACAAGAAATATAACTCGCAATCATATCTTGCCTGGAAGTAGAGTGAATTTTGTAATATTCGAAACAAGAGGGGGGTTATTCATAATTTCATCTTAATTTAGAAGAGGTGGATGTAATTATGCCTAATTAAAATATAAACTTGTAGGTAAACAAAAAGTAGCTTATCATAATAATTTATGCAATGTGTAATTGTGATTTGTTAAATAGGTAAAATATATTCTAATAAAATAGAATACCAACGTTAAACATTCCCTCCCTCTATTTAATGGTAAACGAAGCCCAAAAAAAAATAAATTATGAAGAAATACTTTTAAGTCAATTTTTTGAAAAAGTAATATCCGACCTTGCAATACACAACTTAATTCTTTTGACTATCAACTTACAAGGGATTGTCTGGAAATGACATTTTTATCGAGTTGATATCGGTTTTGTTACAGATCATATCGACTTATAAATCTATCTATTATTGTTACATTTATTAACCTACACAAACCATTTATTAATGTGAACTTTTTTATTGACCATTTTTGCAGCCTATAAATGTTGCATGAAGGGCACCATATGCCCACCATACCCAAGCAAATCACGGATTTGTTCATGCTACTCAGTTGAGTAGTGTCCGACTGGTATTTTTAATAATTGGATTTAAATATAATAATGTTAAAAAGTGTTAAAAAAAATTATTATATCATCAAACTCAATATATCGAACAATTAAAAATATCAATTGAGTAGCTAACCAACTGAGTAACATCTAATGAGCCCCCAACCACACGCAACCATAGATGTCAGTCGCAACCATTCTTACCAAGAAAAAACCTGTTGTAATGGAATACAAAAATATTAAAGACAAAGAAAATTATACTTTATTAGTTTGATAAAGAAAAAAAAAAGATGCAACCATATATTGAACAAGTTAAAAAAGGGCAAATTATGTCTACACCTCTTGAGATTTGATATAATTATAAATTAATCCCTCTTGTTTTAAAAATTATAAATATCCCCCTTGAGATTTAAGATTTTTTTGTAAACATTAATAGACGTATCCAAAAAATAATTTTCTTGCAATCATTGTAGTCAATCCAGCTATCAAGAGACGTACCTCGTAGAACCTAACAAAATCCCTCAAGCAATTATGTTATTCCACCAACATTTGAGAAATAATTTTATTTTATATCACCATAACCATCACTAGATATCACCATCTATAATTCGATACAATCACCATTTTTTTATTGAACTTGACTTTCTATATAATTTTTACCTCTTGAACTTGTCAATATTGTGCAAATCCCATTTCAAAACCTTGCCTAAAACAACAAAATACAACTCGCAACTATGAGCCTTGATGAAGGATGAATTTTGTTAGGCTAGCACATTATTTAGGGGGGTATTTATAATTTTTGAAATAAGAGAGACTAATTTGTAATTACACCATATCTCAAGAAACATAGGCGTAATTTGCTCTAAAAAAATGATAGCAAAAAGATTGAACGTAAGTTGAAAAAACCTGATTAAAAAAAAAAAGATTGAACATAAGTTGAATTAGACTAACTTGTTTAATGTTCTGACAATTCCCATCAATAAATTGATGGATGACAAAAACAAAAACGTACGAAATAGTAAATTTAACATCAATATGTTCACTACTATCCCTAAGTCATCAACACTATGACTGCAACAGATAACCTAAAACAGAACATCACATATCTAAGGTTTGAGTTTCACCCATTCATAATGTCCCTTAAGTGGCTTCTCATTCACCGGATCAAAGTTGTACCTGTCATATCAAGAGACGTCAATGTTAGAAAAAATATTAGCGAGCAATATAACTAATGCTTTACAAGGGAATATAAGATCTACATAGTGTATAAATTTTCACTTTCTAATGAACTCTTCAATATTCTTTCTTTCGTCTTGCGCAAATAACTCCTCCAGTCGTTGTTCAAAGGGAATTTTTGGAATCACAATCTTCATTTTCTTGTTGATAGTTGCGTTGCTACTTGACATAGGAGTCTTAATGATGTCTGAGATGATAATCAAGCTATCAGGTGTACCTTCCCTGGAGATTCTGCCATGTGTAGTAGAGTTTTAACTTCATTAGTGGTACAACTAGTGTTTGAAAAAATAGAATATTGCTTCCCTTGTAGTTGGTCCGAATCCTCTACTACAAATAATGCTATATCTTTTATTGCACTCGTCAACAAGGAAAATTCTAGTCTAGATTCGGTTTAGTCGAACTAGAGTTAATCACTTGGCAAGTGTTTTACACTTGTCTTGTAATAGGTAGATAATTTAGGGAGAGTGACCAATCACTTGGCAAGTGCAATACACTTGTCCCATAATTTATTGGGTTCGGTCAAATCAGATTCAAGCAAAAAATTTTCCGTCAATACCCATAACGTGTAGTGGTGGACGGTTGAAATAAGAAAATAGAAAAACGTATGGAAAATTTTTGAAAATTCTCTTTTCTTATCTCAACCGTTTATCAATATATATGTGATGTGTTCTGATGAGGGCAAAAAATAAATATAGTACTATTTTATAGCATATGATCCAAATTGCCTTGCAAGAGCATGACAAATGTTCCTATTAAGGCAAATCCCATAATTCAAACGCCTTTTTTCTCTAGATGAAACAAAAGCTAATTAATTATGTAGATACAAGTTTGGAATAAAAAAGAATTGAGAAGTTACTGCAAGGAAAGCAAAACATCACAAAATGACAAAATGCCCATGCAAAAACAAAAGATTGCAATTAACTAAAAAGAAAGAATCGGAACTTGAACTCTATTATTAGCAGTTAATTTTATGAAACTTCTCATACATACTTATTATTAACTAAATAGTGCTAATAATATAAACTTCACTACCAACATAAACTTCACTACCAAATATAACAAATTCTTTTGAACATGAAAAATTATACAAGTTATTTTAACATAGGTGTCATATATAACAAATAAAAATTTCTACTTTCTAAATTTGAAATTCTATTGTAATTGAATGGAACCGAAACTATTACCGAGAGCAATATTGCTGAAAAGTATGAATCTCTCATCATCAAATATCATAAAACAAAATTTAACATGTAATTCAATAAAATATCAATAACTTTCAATTAAAAACCGAATATGCCACGAAGTCATAAAAATTCCAAAAAGGAAAAAAAAAAAGGAAAATGAAGCAAAAGAGAAAGAGTAATATTTCAAAAGAGGATTTAAAGAACCCATTGAACAAATAAAATTTTAGAACTCACCTTTCTTTGTTTGCAAAATTAATCTCATTATCTCCAATCCAACCTTGCTCCATCTCGTCAAAATCATATCTCTCATCTTTCTTGTTCTTTTCCATGCTCTCCAATTTCTCTTGTTTTTCCTCTATCCTAGTCTCTCCTTCAATTTCAACTTTTCCCTTTTGAAGATCAATATTTTTCTCTTCTCGTTTTTTCGCTTTCTTTGCAGGTAGAGTTGTGTGCCTCTCCAACGGCCTACTCCTCAATTGGAGGTAGCATTGGTCGCCACCTTGATTGGTTGTTATGTCCTGTATGATTGTTGATGTGAGAGTAGTGTCCGGCAAGCTAATGAAATTGGCGATTCTTTCGGATACAAAACTGACAGTTGAAGTAGAAAGAGAGCAGGAGGATCTCTTAAGGGCCATGGTTTTGGCTCTTGTAAGTACACCAATCGATGTTTGTGCATGGTAGCGATCAATTTCTTCAGCTAATTTCGCTTTTCTCATGTGTTCACTATATTCTTTTATTGGGATATCAACTTGTGTTATAGAAAAATATAGGAAAAGAAATGGAACCAATTATAAAATATGAGTAGGAAATTTTGTTTTGTGTATTAATTTCTTTGATTCTATGTGTGTTTCTTCATTGTGGGTGTTGGATACAAATGATTTTGATGGTTTTGGTAAGTAAGAGGGAGAAGAAAGAGAAGGGAATGATTTAAAACCTTGACTGAGAACCTTATTTTATACTAGGATAGGAGAGTTGGTGAGAAATGGGGGTAGTTAAAAAAATCAGTTCAAGGGTTGTATTTTTGTTTTATCATCTCATGACAAATTGAATGTATCATCTCTTTTATCTACATTTATTTCAGTAAAGACAAATTTTAATAAAGACAAAAGGAGTCATAATTATGATTACCTATACAGTATAATTTTGGGCAGTATTAGTACAATAATTTGATGGATTAATACGTGATTACGAATGTGTCATAAATTTCAATAGCATAACAGTGGGCAATGAGATTACAAGGGAACTAGTAAGTTCAAGTATATTATCCTGGGCAATGAACTATTTTTTTCATTAACATTTGGCTTGTTGTAATTAAAGCCTAAGTAATTTGTTATGTATATTAATTTACATTTTAAATTTCAGAGAACATGCAATTATAGCACGAGTAGCACTCTTTATGGCAACTTAAAATAGGGAAAATTATGTTTACACCCCTTCAGATATTATGCAATTACAAATTAGTCACTCTTATTTCAAATATTACAAATACCTGCTGCACCCCGAGGTATGCGCTAACTTAACAAAATTCATCATTAGGTAAGGCAAGATATAATTGCAAATTGTATTTCTGTGGTTTTAGGTGAGATTTTGAGATGAGATTTGCAGGGTAAATCTTGATAAACTCAAGATGTAGAACTTATATATGAAATCAATTTCCATAAAAAAAATAAGTGGCGATAACGAATTATATATAGACGTTAATACCCTGTGGTGGTTATGATGGTATAAAGTGAGCTTATTTAATGAAAGTTGGTGGAATAACAAAATTGATTGGGAGATTTTTTTTCAAGCTCGATGAGACGCATCTTTTGGTGGTTGGATTGATTACTATAGTTGTAGAAAAATTATTTTTGGGATATCTCTATTAATGTTTATAAGAGTGTCCTAAGCCTCGAACAAGCATTTATATTTTTTAAAATAAAAATATTAATTATAATTATACCATATTTCAAGTGATCTAGAGGTAATTTTTTTTCGATTACAATCAACTCGGGACGCCCTACAGATGTCAACCGGAAAGACACCCCCACACAAACGCACACACTCACTCAAGGGGAAAGGGGGACACAAACTTGTATTTTGCTTCAACATAAACAAAGTCCTATCTTCGGAAACAAATGAAGAGAAACAACATAATCAAAATGTTGGAAATTATTTGTAAATTTAAACTTAATACACTATTATTTGAATTTTGAACATGTTTTTTCTATGATTGCATTAAAAATAGCAATAATTTGAATAGGTCGAATGATGGGATGTAATTAATCAAAGAAGTTTGAGAAAATTAGACAAATGTGAAATCGTACCATCATAATACAAATATTAGTCATGCATCTGTAGTGAAGTACAAGATTATCATGGCCTTATGTGCATCACTATGTAGATTTTTTAATTGACTTGGGAAAACTTTCAAAATGGGAAAAAAAAGCAAAAAAAAAAAAAAAAGACCAAAAGAGCTTAATATCCTATCTCAATGAGTTACAACCTGTAGATAATAAGTCCTTAAACCTTAGGGGTGAAAGCACGAGTTATAATAAATAACTAAATCTTATGATTTATCAAATACATATGGATGATTAACAAAAATTAATTAAAATGAGATAATGTCATTTAGTCTAACTTGCAAAGAGATACTCTATACTAAATGGAAGAAAAATGATCAAATGTACTCACACTTGAAAGGATAATTTCGTAGCATCTCGATAAATTGTAATTAAATCATCACATTTAGGAGTTGTTTACTTTTACCCATATGGTTAATGGCAATTAGGATTATGGTAGTTAATACAATGGTTTGGTTCACCCTTTAACCAAAGAAAACCTTTGTTTACTTTGAAAGTTAGTTGAGTTGTAATTTAGGAATTATTCAAACCTTGTTTACTAAAGTTGTATGACAACATTGGTTATTCCTTAAATTTACATTTTTACCCTTTTGAGTGTACACTGTTAGTATGTGCACCTCTTAAAATGGATTTTTGTTTAGAATTTACTAAAGTTGCAATCACCCTGTTTTTTCAACAATATATATATACATATATTTATATTTATAATCTATTATATATAATATATTTATAAAAATTACATATATTTATATATAATATTTTTTTATGCATAAAAAATCAACCCAATTTTCATCTTTTGATTTTCATGAGGAAACATACATTCTATCATGTAATCTACTCGATCAACAAATCAATATTTTTCAAAAAAAAAAAAGAGTATGTGATTAAAAATATTTGAAGGACAATAGGGCGATATAGAGCATTTCTCTATAAATGTTTTTAACCTATATATATATATATGTACTCATATCATAATTTCAATTTTATCAATCTTATGTAATATCTATTTTTTCCCCTCTTATTTTCCAGTGCTTTGCAGCCCATGTTACATACCCCAATCAAAGAATGATCATCCAACAGGCTTCTACCAGCAGTACCCAAAGGTACCACTACCTGTAGCAGGAGGTCATCATTTCAAGAGGACGAAACTAATCCCAGAAAACAATATCCATGATCATCAAATATTCGACAAATCATTGCATGATCAACCTATGTAGTAATACTCAACAATCACAAGCTAGGAACATCCTTTGTTTGAAGAAAACAAAATTTCATAGCTATGAAAACAATCCCAAGAACAAGAAATTCTCAACAATCACAAGCCATAAAATAGGGAAAAAAAAAAACAAGGGACAATCTTTAGACTTGTTCAATTCCAAAACGAGGCCAATTCACCACTTCATGAATCATTTTCATGAAAACTCACCTAAAGCACCAAAATGGAAGTAAATTTTCACGGCAACTCACCATCTAAAGCCTTCCTAACGAGGCCAATTTTAACCTTTTCTGGACCCCAAAGAAAACATCCAAGTACTTCGATTTGTTCACCAAAATGCAAGTAGCATTGAGTTGGTCGTCTTCAGTTATTTGCATTGGCAAATTTCCAATTGTCGTGAACAAAAGCTCACGACGTTTGGCAGCATCGACCTCTGATCTGAAACGGCTTACAACCTCCTTCATTGTTGCGGTTGCATTATCACAAAATCCCTTTATCACTTCAATGAGATCATTTTCTTGAGGATCAACTCTCTTTCTTTTGTGTGAGCTCGAACCTGATTTGTTGCTAGACTTGTTGCTAGATTGGGTACCTTCCTCTTGTGCAGCCTCCGACGGTATATCTATGTTTTCAGCATTCTCCTCCTCATCAAGGTCCAAGTTAACTGCCTCCATCTCTTCAGCAGCTGCTGCAGCACCATTCCAGTCCATTGCCCCATCCCCGTTGGCTTGATCCTTCCCATATATATCAATCCAAGCTTCATAGAAGGGGAATGGTTTTGTACGAAGTGGCTTTGTCTTTGGGAAAGCCTACAACAATTTGAGAGGTGTGTTGGGAAAGTCACTGTGAAAATCTAATATAATCTATCAAATTCTAAACATATTATATATAATAGACATTTCCAATTTTCAAATAAAAATCACAATGCAGCCGCTATTAGTTGAACATACCTTTATGAGTGCATCCCATGCTCCAGGAGGTTCAGAGTCTAACGATCATGTTTTGGGTGCGAATTGGATAGAAGGAATTGCTTCGTAAAATAGCCCAATGATCTTTAAAAACAGCGAATGTACGTTCTATGACATTCCTAGCCTTTGAGTGCTTCAAATTGAAGTACTCTTTTGCGTTTCGTGGCCTGGAATTTCCGGTACCCCACTCATTTAGATGATATCTAACCCCTCTATAAGGAGCGAGGAAGCCCTCTCCATTGGTGTAACCCCCATCGACGAGATAATAATTCCCTGCAATTTTAGACTCAATGATTAGTAATATGAAAATAGTCAAAACTTAAGAAAACTATGAACCTATCAAATTATTATTTTTTAGCTGTAAATCAACCCACCTAGGTAGAAAAAGGTATAAATATTGTATTTTAGATGGTAAAATTCTGAAAAAATGATTCGTAGTCTAGCATTTGCAATCATTCATAAGATGGTAATAGCATTTATATCACAATGCTTAAGAATGGAAAGTACTAATGTCCTTTTAGTTACCTCTAGGTACTTTGAAGCCATTAGGCCGGCTCATAGCTGATTTAAGCACCCTTCCATCAGCCGCAGAGCCTTCCCAACCCGTCAAGACGTACACAATATTCATGAAGCGATCACATACAACCAAAACATTTACACATACATCCCCTTTCCTTGTAAAATAGCGGGCTTTATCAGATTCACCGATGCGAACGGGAATGTACGTACCATCTAATGCACCCAAACAACCCTATCATTTAATAACATAACAAATAAAACAAAATTTCAAACTATTGTAGTAATTTAATGTACATAACTTTAACAGACAAGCAAGTTTTAGTGTACTACTATTTACCTTAAAATTCTTCCAACGCTCATCCGTGCAATCTGATGGTACGGGTTCGGGGGTTATGACAAGCACATTGTGTAGACTGAGAACTGCTTTCAGAACCCTATTAACAATAATACTAACTGTCCGTGCAGATCGTTTGAAGTCATGTTTTACCACTCTCACTTTTTTATGGTGTGCCAAAATACTTAAAAATATAGCAACTTGTTCTTGCACAGAAACACCACGAGTGCTACTCAATCCACCCATTTCCTCCAAAAGAATGCATAGGCGACCAAATGCATTCCTATTTAATCTTAGATTATTAAAACATGCTTCATCTGTTGCATTTACTAAGTCATGAAGATGGGCAACTTGGGCAGGAATCTTAGAAAGGATGCTATAGGTCCGGCGAGCAAGTTGTCGTCAAGTACTAACATTTCTTCGACGGTGTCTCAAAACCAACAAAGTTAACAATAAGACATGCATGATTTGAAATCTTATGAGCTCTACAACGACAATAGGTTCGGCATCACGATCATGCAAATCCATTTTCTATCATTGAGAAACAAACAAATGTAGCAATATAAGACTAAAAGAATATTTCTTGTGTATAGATTAAACAAACGTGGTGGGGTTGGGGTGGGGGTAGTAGTAGATTGTACATTGATTAGTAGATGGACAAACTCTGGATATTTGAAACAAAATTAAGCCTTATGCTTGGCATGCTTGGTTAATCAAGGAAAACCATACAATAAACAACTTTATTAGGTTAGTTTCTCCGTTAGAGAACCATAATTATAAGAGGACAGCTTGCTGAAATCCAGCCCTCAACAGATTTGGAACTGACAAACTGGTAGCATGGTAGCAAACTAAGGGGGAGGTGAATTAGATAAGTTGTATAATCAATTTCAAATTTCCTAATATATACAATTATATATATAATTAGCACAAAAGTGTTAATAAGAAGCTTCTACCAATATTTTTATTCACTAAAAATGATTACTTAATTAAAGTTTGTTGTTAATTGGGTGAATTAGATAAGTTGTATAATCAATTTCAAATTTCCTAATATATACAATTATATATATAATTAGCACAAAAGTGTTAATAAGAAGCTTCTACCAATATTTTATTCACTAAAAATGATTACTTAATTGAAGTTTGTTGTTAATTGGATAATCGTTACAAGTTTGTGTAATGCAAAATCAAACAAGCCACGAAAAAAAGATCAATCCTTGAAATTGCAGATCGACAGAACAGTGAATCCTTCAATGTAACTTTAAAATAGTTATCTCTAATAAAGTGGTTGACCTTTGATGTTATATATGCCAGAATATGGCTGCTTATGAACATAAAGATCTTACATACTTGTGAACAAATTAGAAAACCAGCAAGTTATCAAGTATACAAGTACAAACCAGCAAACTCATGACGAATGACGCAGAGAAGTTGCAGACAAACTAACAGATAGAAAAGCAATATAAAGAATAAAGCAATATATCCAAAGCAAACTCTGGACACTTCACAATCAAACTAAAAAATAAAGAACCCACCAGCATAAATGCTACAAAGAGCAACCACACCAGCACTTACATCTAATCGACTCAAATATGTAAAACCCAACATCATCATACACCATACGCAATTAAAAACAAAAAAAAAAGGACCAAATCATTGAAATACCTTACAATTATTTTGAAGCAATGATCTCAACCCAGGGCCAATGAAGCTTTTCGAGACTGGAACCCGCCTATATGTCACCAATCTCTATATGCCTTGCCTTCAAACCTGGAATACAATTAGGTGAATTCAATAAATGACTCCATATTCAAAAATTTTATCGTAGTAATCTGAAAAATAACCAAAGCTATTGAAATCAAGAAGTGTATATTATGAAATTTTGATTAATCGATTCAATTCATCACCGTCGTCTTCATGAACCCTAGTTGCGTCAGACTTTTTTCTTCTGCTTCTAGTTTTCTTTCGTTTTTCTGTAGTGTCAAGAGAATCAAATGGCAATCTTTGTGATTTGTCCAAAATTTATGGGCATTAATGTCTTTTCATATTATAAGCCAAAATAATGGATAAAATAACCTTCCAACAAAAGCTGATAATCAAACCCCTTTTAACTTTTGATTAACCCGGGTATGAAGGATAAAACCGGGTTTTTAAACAATATTAGTAAACAAAAGTTTGTGGCTGATAAATTAATTAGACCACCAATAACCTTCAATGTAAACGACTCCTTAAAGACTTGATAAAATATCACTAGAAGAAAAAGTAATTATAGTGACAAAATATAAAAGCGATAACATAAAAGTTATCACTAGTAATTATATTAAGTGACAATATTTTCTATATTGTCACTAATTCAATCTATTTAGTGGCAACATTTTTATCTTTATCACAATATCACACAATGGTATTATATATTAAGAGAACCGTAAAGGACTGTTAACGAAAACTGATTTGAAGTTTTTTCTTATTCAACCGCATCCTTTTTTGTCTTATTAAAAGCAAGCCAAACTGTGTAAAATAGTAAACTAAGACAAATATCTCCTCTTAAATAAATTTCTTTACCATATATTGATCTGCTTAACAAGTTCCTGTAAAAGCTAGATAATATATTGCACACTTCACGAAATAATTATAAGCATATGGAGAATAAAGGTAAACTGAGAGGAACAATACATCCTAGATTAAAATAAAACTACATTAAACACATATCGTTTTTCCTTTTTCTTTGTATTATTGCAAACCCTCTCCACTTGAGGCTTTAGACCACAGTTTTTGGGATGTCCTCGTCGTTTTGATAGCACAGGATCTAACACATTTTTTACTGGGATGCCCTGTGGAATTACCTTTTCAGGTTCTTCACTCTAGATTAGACCAATCCTTTTTATGCATTCTTCTAAATCATGCAAAGTAATTGAAAAATGATTTTTGAAACCACTCCTTTTTCCATCAATTGAATCGCACACGTGAGCAACTGATCATACCGTTCTTCAGTAAACACATTAGCAATTGCAATTTGCATAGGTTTACAATGAGCAGTTATTATATCAAGTGGAGCCCAATCTAACATACATGTTAGCCACGCATTGCATAACCAAACAAATGACTCTATTGTTTAATCTGCTAGCAGACCACACCCCAAAAAATTGATTGTCCATGGTGGTTAGCCCCACAATAGGTATGAAAAGCATGTCGTACGTATTTTTCAAATATGTAGTATCAAATGTAATGGCATCTCTGAAAAATTCATAAGCAACTCGAAACCTTGCATCCGCCTAAAAACATTTCTTAGTCGTGCTCAAGCTTGTCAATCGGTGGGTATTTACCCACCAAGGCCCAAACACAATCAATATCCAAAATTAAATACTCGACCTGGACTAGGTCTAGACACGACGGGTCTGTAAAACTTGGTATTATTTAGACCCTATTTTTTAGGGTCAGATCGGGTTTCGGCCTGACCTTTTTTTTTCTTTTTTTACCTTGGATGTAGTTGAGCAGGCTACAATGGAAAATTAAAAATAAAATATATGGGCTTCAAAGGGAGCAACTCTAGTTATAATTTTTAGGGTAATGTCATCTTGTTCGGTTCAATATGTTAGACCCAATTTGATTTGTCATAATACGTATGGAGGTGAATATAGTTCCCCTTGAACCACAGTTAGTCTATTACCTTTCTCTAAGAAAACAAAAGAAAGAAAAAGAAAATAGGAAAACAAATGATGTCTTTGGCAATCTAAAATATTGAATGACTCTACTCTCGGAAACCTAGGCTCCTCCAAGTATGTATCTAGCTCAAATTTTTGATTGACAACAACTCTATTTTCACTATACCATCTATCAAAATTAATCAAAGAACGGCGTGTCTTGACACTAGAGCTATTTGGTGCAATAGATTCATTTTTTGAAGAGAGAAAACTAACTCCATAGTCAATGAAAAAGTCAAAAAAAATCCCGAACCTTTTGAATGAATCGATAAGCATCATATTAATCATAAATCAGAGTGTAGAAAAACTCCACCAAATCCATTTTGAACTTAGGGTCCAACACAACTATGACTGCTAAAACCAAGCAACATTATTTCCAATATTTATCAAACTTTTCTTTCATAGGAAGTGATATGTTCTTAAGAAAATCTTGCTCACTATTTTTGAACTCAGCCAATCTCAAACTAATTTCACAAATATCAAGAAGAAAAATATTAGAGGTCGGATACTTCCGACTGCTGAAATCGCAAGTAACTGTATAGAATATCTATAAGCACTCATAAACGTATTCAGCCACTTCCACTCTGTCTCTAATGGATTAAACTTATAATGTTTATTTATCCTATGTAGACAAGAACAAGCTTCCTTCAATGGCAAAGATGTTTCAAGAAACTCATAAGTGGAATTCTATCTATTAGGCATATCTATTGCAACTTGGCACTCATCACCCAAGCTAGACTGATTCAATGTCGTTTCAAATTTTTGAGATGTGTCAAAATGTTTATTCAGATACCTTATAATTTCATGAATTTTTTCAATTAGTCCTCTAATTTCTTTCTAGCTATTTTGCACAATTAAATTTCAAATATGAGCACTACATCTAACATGCAACAAATACCCACCAAAACCAATTAATGATTCATCAAAAACTCAAGTTTTCAATTTCTTAATCATAGAATCGTTAGCAATAGCATTATCAACAACAACTGAAAATAACTTCTTGTCTAAGTTCCATTTGAAAATCATTTCTTTTATGACACCAAATAAAGATTCACCATCATGCGGAATTGGAATCTTTTTAAACTTAAGAATTTTCTTTTGTAAATCCTAATGATCATCAATATAATGAGTAGTCAAGCACCAATAAGCATCATTTGAATGCTCAGAAGCCCAAATATCCATAGTTAAAGATAATTTACATATAAGCCCCACTATCAATTTATAAACATCGTCTTTTTTCTCTTCATACACCTCAATTACATCACTCCTAATAGTATTCCTACAAAGCAATTCAAACTCCGGATTCAAACCGTTCAAAAATTTCTCAAAATACACATGCTTGCCTATGTTAAATGGATATTTGTTTTTTATGACTGTGATTGCCAAGTCCCTTCGGCTCTTAATTTGATCAAACTTAAATTCAACCCTATGACTTTTGGCTAAACTACTCCTAGTTTCCAACTTGAAACATGGACATGCATTTTGTAGGTATTTTCTCAAATGATTTGGTCCCAGAAGCAACTTGCCAGCCAAAAGCTTATCACAATGATTGCATTTAGCATGCAGAACATTATTTGCACTTTTGACCTTTTTAAAATGTTGTCATACCTCTAATTGTTTTTTTCTTGCCTCTTTAAGTGGATTAGTCACCTCTTCGTTGTCGCAAGGAGATGCTTGCTGACTAGATTCAATGCAAGACCCCGACATCGCCAAACCTATCAAGAAAAAAATGTCTATTAGTTCCCCCAAAAACAAGCATTGAAATGAGTAAGATCACTAGCTCTTGTCATCCTTTGCACTAATGTGAAACATTACAAACCACACACAAGTGACAAGACAATGCCTAATACAAAAACCTTACTTTTCATCCCTCTCACTGACCTTGTTTTAACTTTTTCCCAATAAATTAAATAAAAATTTTAATTTTACCTTAAATTATGTATGTTCCACAATAGTTATACTCTAGGTAATTTTTACATAATATTAATTTTTCCATAAATTACCAACCTATGGAGAAAAATTTAAGAACTCATGCAAAAATATTAAAAAAATTAACAAAAGAAACAAATTTGAAACGTGTTCAAGAATATGACTCACAATTGATCTATGCAATTTACCGTAATAACCTAATTATGATAAGGATTCTAATCAAGTTTTTTTAATTTTCATTGAATAGGAATTCTAAAGGCGTTGGGCAGCACATTTTTATCATAATTAGTAATAATTTTCTAATTCAAAAAATAACAACTAATTATCCAGAATTTAAGTAGTCATTTTCCAATCAAAATCTACACCAATCAAACCTTGTACTTTTTTTTTAAATATAAAGATAAATAGAAATAGAGTTGGAACAAAATACAATGACAAAAACATAGTGATACATATTCATATGCTCACTCGAATTACAAGACTAAGAGACCCCAAGTTTGTATAAAAATAATCTGTAGATATAATAATAATTTGAATTGGGATCAGACTGAATTTCAATATAGGGCCATGTTGAATTGGGGCCATATTGAATTTCAATGTATCACAATCCTACTCCAAATCAATTTGTCGATTTGTAAACTTTTTGGTTGTAAGGCTTATATTGACAAACTTCTGCCAGAATATACTAATCCAATACTAAAACCTCTCATACAATGATTTGAATACCCCACTTTTCATGTTTTGTATATGCAACTACATAAAAACGGCATGCCTCATGTGCACGTACCGATAACGTCTATACTTATCATCTATATCTAGATAAGTAAGTCGTTTGTTATAGATTCATGATGGCAAAATCTCATTATTGGTCCTTGATGCATAAGTTTAAGGGATAATTACATTTACTACCCTCGAAAGATTGAAAACTACAATTGATCCCCCAAAAATTTTCAATATTACCAAAATATACCTGAGGAATTTAAAAATTACTAATACCACCTCTACAATTTAGTTATTACAAAGGGCACACATGGAAAAAAATGAATGAAAATTATAGAAAGGGTATATTTGGGTTTTCATTAAAAATTTTGCTGATGTTAGCTATTTTTGACCGACTGCCAGCTACTCAGGGGGTATTGGTAATTTTTAAATTTCTCAGTGTATGTCTTGGTAATATTGAAAAATTTTGGGGGACCAATTGTAGTTTTCAATCTTTCAAGGGGTATTAAATATAATTATCCCTAAGTTAAATCCCACTTTAATCCTCCATTTCTCAAGTGTACTACTTTAGTCCTTCTTCTTTATAATAGTTTCACCATCATCCCTCTCTTAACTATTCCATTTGTTTAAGTGGATGGAATATTCTACTAAGGGTATATTTGAAAAATTATTTAGCATGGTTCATAAGTACCAAAAAGTAATATGATATATTATAAAAAAAAATGACAATACAATCACACAATACAATCACATTGAAATAAGATACGAAAATTGCAGCCAAAACATATTTAACTTGCCATTAAAATTGCATCACACATCTAAACAAAGAAAATAAAAAGAATTAGGAGAAGAAACCACCAAATACATAATTATTGCTTAATTTTCTTCTTACCAAAATGATGGGTGTCAAATCCACCAAAAATAAATCCTACTCCTCTAACTACAAAATTAATTTGTAGATAGGGTGAGAAGGGTCTATCCCATAGGGAATAACTTATTAACTACTTTTCAAGATAACCAAGAGTGCAAAATAAAATAAAGAGAGGGGGGTTTTGAGTGATAAGTTAATAAATGTAAGAAAGAAAACACAAGTAAATCTATAAGAATGAAGACTCAGTCAAGGGTAATTCTACGCACAACGTTTTCATAGATTGATCATTGATTCAAAAATAGCTTTTAATTCATGCAATAGATTGGTTATAGCCTTCGGAGAACTCGTCCAACCTAATCTTTCCTTAATAATAGATTAGACATGCGAACGCTATTAATAATCCTTAATTAACGAATAACCCTAGTCGAACGATAGGATTTAACCCGTTAACAGCATTAAAAACTAGAAAGACCCAAATCCTAGCCAACAAACCTACAAACGTGGTTGCTCGAAACTAGATTGCGTATTTTTCATAGTATAACGAATTATACTACTTTCCACTTGTGTTGATTCAATCAAAAAATTACGAATTTGATCTTACCAACTGGAACTTTGAAGTTAAATTAATTGAACAATGGGCCCTAATTGTACAACTAACAAAACATCAATAAGAGATGGAGTTTTCTCAAAAAGCACAGAAAAATACACAAATACTGCATAAAATTAAAAGACAAGCAAACCGATTAGATCTCACAATCCTCGAAGAAAACGTTGGCTCGAATTATTCCTTGACTGAATAAAATAGTTTAGCCACGCATGACCATAATAACAACTAAAATAAAAATATAAAAGCTGAAAATTCTCAAGAGAAAAACTAAAAACTAGAACAAAGAGTAAAATCTGAGATGTCTAAACAATAAAATAACAACGGGTATATATAGGGTTCAAACCCTAAATCCAAATCCTAATAGAGTTAGGATAATTATTTGGAAAACTCTAATAGTTGTAGGCAAATAGAGAATTTGCTTCCAAGTCGAACTCTTGCCATATCAACCTCTTCCTTTTCCAATCCCGCGTAGGATTTTCAGCTCTTAAGGCGTGATCACGCCTTGCGCGATAAACATGATTATTTTCAAATTTAACCTTCCAGCTTCCTTGTACGACATTCCTCTGTACTTTTTACCACCTTTTGGCTCGTTTTTAGCTCCTTTTCATCAAGTTTTACCTATAGCAAGTAACAATTAACTTTTGTGAAATTTTAACCCATTTAAGATCCAAAATTAATCGAAATAAGCATAATTGGGGCCTGAAATTAGGTAAAAATAACATACTATCACAAAACATATCACCAAAAGTTCATCGTATCCTCTTTATACTTCTCTTTGACATGTTCTAATGTAACACTTTATAGTGATCTTAAAATGCATCTTTTCCGTTGCTTAATGATTAATGAAATTTGCCTTGATTGAAATTCCTCCAAACTGTGTAGTATTTTTTATTAAATCCCCTTAATTAATACTTTTCACACTTGAATCCATTCTAATCACTGTGAAAGTTCCAATGAATCGCCCATTCTTTTGGAAAAAATGTTAGGCGTTTCATGTATGTCTTCTAGATGTATGGAACTTTTGCTCTATGTTTGCTACTAAAGTTTGTTAATTAGTAAAAGAAAAAAAAGAAGATTAATTGTTTACCAAGAAAAAAGATGTAAAAAAATATTAAATAGTTAAGAATACGTAATTTTCAAATATACTATTTTAAGGGGAATATTCCATCCACTGAAATGGAGATTCTGTTAAATACTAATGGAATAATTAAGGGATGATGGTGAGACTAATTATAAAGATGATGGACTGAAATGGTGCATTTGAAATATGGACTAAAGTAGGACAAAATCTAGACATGAGCGACCAATGGTCAGATTTGGTCATTTATGTTATTTAACTTTTGATTTGCTTCACATAAAAAAAATTAATCTAGTTTATTGTTTTTATTTAAAAGAAAATTATCGATAATTAGCTTCATTTTAAAAAATAATCGAAGTTATCTGGAAAATTGAAAAAAATAAGAAAAAAATAATAATTGACCATTTTTAGAAACCCTTTATGTTACAACATTAAATTCCTAACTATTTGAGGCATCTTTGTGTAATAATAATCTAGAGGGCTATAAATTTAACATAATGCAAATGGAAATACGATTTTTCAAACCATTTTTTTAATTCCTTTTTGGGGATAATAACCTTTTGATATTCAAACTATTGTTGTCTGTACATTTTACCAATCATTTTTCTTTGTTTCATTTTTTACATTTTAACTGTATGACTTTTACACATTACCACTTCATACCTACTTTTTGAAAATATTTAGCAAAAGGATTCAAAAATTTAGATGTATTCTATTCCAATACAATTAGATAAATCCGAAAACACATGCAAGCTCATCATATATGGCATTTTGGGCAACTATGTCACCAAAAATAGGCCCTTGGAAAAAAAACACGTTTCTCTAAAGTACAAAAACAATCATAATTTGGATGCAGAAGGTTTATTGCTTTTCTTTCTTTTTTGTTTTTTTATTTTTATTAATGGATTTACATAAAATGTACATTCTTAAATACGTATGTGCATAACTTATTACCCTCAAAACACTTATCTTCTAATACTAATTTTGTGTATCTTTATAAATTATGAATTAATGTCTTTTTTTCTACTATAAATTAAAATTTACAAAATTTATTCACTTTCATTTGAAACTCATCTAAAGTCCATGAACTAAAGAACGCAACTGTTATTACCAAAAAATATAAGAAATATTCTCTATCTCCACACCACTATCAACCACTATAAGATCTACTCTATGCAAAAATTATTCCATTTAGGTAACCCACTCCTACGATAGCTCAGCTCGGTCAATCTTGTTTCATTATGTCAAGATAGATGATGAGATAATCAAATTATATTGCATATCTCAAGCAAATATGCCACATAAGTGACATAATGAAACTCAATTTATCACTCTCCAGGGGCCACAAATGCAATTTTGGCATTATTTACTTTGTTCGCAATTACTTCTCTTTCAACTTTTTGTTGTTCATAAAAATAGTCATTCCAAATTGATTGAGGGAACTATTATATTAACTAACAAACTAGTTCAAATTTCTTACCATAGCTCATATATGACAATATCGCTTAATTCCTTGATCAATTGAAGCTCAACTCTCTAATTTACATGTAGTTTTTGTAAGCTCTAGCTTTGAGAAAAATCAATTTGTTAAATTGAAGCCTTGAAATAAAGTTTCAAAAAGTCTATATCATGTATCTTATATGCTCCAGATCCATAAATCCGCATAGGATGGCTTGATCGTCTTGGTGACGTCAAATGAAAAAAGAAGCAATTTGCAATTCTATCTATAGGATAGAATCTTAGCTTACTTGTTTGGTGGGAATAAGTGTAGAAAATCTTTATAATTTGTAAACATTTCATCTTTTTTTTTCGTTGTTTCAACTGAAAAGTGAACAAATCATTATTTCATATATGGTAGGAGTTTTACGGTGTGAATGTAAATCTTAAGTGGATGAATTTATAAAAAATGAAAAAGAAACAATTAATAATTGTCTTAAGTACATTTGGAGATTAACGCAACCAAAATGGTTGGTAGATAGAGGTGATTTCAAAAATTGGAAATGCATTTAAGTAATTACATAAACCTTAATAAAGTTCATACAATTAAGTCTCTATCTAATAAGTGTGAGTGATCCTGCTCCTACCACAACTTTCACACATTTAGATGCCACTATCATACTATGAAGAGAACTAGCCACCAAAGTTATTTATCCAATAATAGATCCTTTAAATTCAACTTCAATTGTACTTCAAACTAGGATCATCAGTGAGAAATATAAAAACTATGCAAATTTCTAAGAAAACATTACAAAGCTCCGATCCAAAGCTTCTGAACATCATAGCTATCTTTAAGTTGAACGAATTATCTTCAATTGATCATTTAGTAGTAGAAACCGAGAGCGCAACTAGAAAAAGTGACATTAAATTTTTATGTAATGGCCCTTAATTAAATTATTTGGATTTCGAAAGTGAAAAGAGTCATTTGGTCAAAGAATGGTGGTCAAATTGTGTATAAATCACCAAATCATGCCATTATTGCTATTGTTGTAAATATAAGGATTTTGAAAATACACCTTATAACGACCAATGTCTAGTTACTATGTTAATAGGTTTTTGCTATAATAGCCAATAATGAAATCATTGTTCTAGCAATGTCTAGTTACTATGTTAATGTTGATTTGCTAGAAGCTAAGCATCTTGAAACATAGCATAAACTAATTTGAGAAAAATTGAAGGAAAGAATCAAATAATTGAGGCAAAACTAGCTCTACAAGCCAAGACTAGAGTAGAGGTTATCAATGCAAACCCATGACTAGTTGACACATTCAAATGATCAAAAGAAGTTTGGGTCAATAAGATTAATAATTTGAGCTTGATAAATGCAATTAACACTCTATCTAATGATAAGATATCATAAAAGTGGTATACAAATCCTAGTTTCTCTATTCTCATCAAATTTGTTAGCGTGTGAGATTCTTCATTCCACATTATATTTCATCTCTCATCTCATTGCATGGATATACATCAAGTGTAAAGATCTGAGGACAAGTATATATTTAAGTTAATTACTTTATGCACATAGCATGAATGTGTATTATTGAATTGGAGATGAAACATATTTTTGTAGTAGGAGATATTACTTAAACTACTAGTCTTATTGTCAATCTCTAATCAATGCACAGATTCAAACCTTATATGATTAACAACTCTTTATTGATTTTAAATTGGTAATTTGTTCACTTAGTTGAAGTTTTATAAGTTACTTCTCCAAATTTCATCATTCCAGCATGCTTTTGTTTCTTATGCATATCTAACAAGAGAGAGAGATTTTCTTAGCAAGAAGCAAAATATAATGTACTATTTGAAGTATAAAGACAATATAGCCTTAAAATCGACCATGAAATAAATAATAAATCCATGCACTTTGCTTCTCAATTTTAAAAACAAAAGCAATTGTTGAGAAACAATGTAAGGTTCATTATTGCTTTATCTAGTCCACAATGTCACTTTCACCAAATTGTATAAATAAGTGGAAGTATTCAAAATGCTTCTAGATGTGCAACATAGAAAATGCATGTGTGGAACTATTGATGAATTAGTTATACTCAACAATTGATGATCTTTTATTTATTTCTTTCTTTATACGTTTTTTTAAAGTGTGCATTTCATTCAATTACATTAATAACTCATGCATTACAAACCAAACTATTACATTATAATGCAAGGTACAAACTAAACTATTCTACCATAATCAAACAAAGAAACTACGCTTAAGAAGAACAAATAAATTATTATCAAAGTAGGAATAAGACCTATTAGAGTTGTGTCCAGTAAACCAATCACTACAGAAAAAATGCCGGATTCCGACGGAATTATTCCGGGGGAAATTTTCCCCCAGAATTTTTATTTTTTTTTAAATCCGGGGGAAAATTTCCCCCGATTTTTTTTGAATTTTTTAAATTACAAATCGGGGGAAATTTTGGGGGAAAAATTTCCCCCAATTTTTTTTTGAATTTTTTTTATTGAAAACCGGGGGAAATTCCGGGGGAAATTTCCCCCTATTTTTTTTGAATTTTTTAAATTAAAAACCGGGGGAAATTTCGGGGGAAAATTTTCCCCGATTTTTTTTTTGAAAAATCGGGGGAAATTTCCCCCCGTTTTGTTTTAATTTTTTTTAATTAAAAACGTAATATTAATAAATAATAAGTAAAATAATAAACAAAGTTGGAAGTAGCTTAATGGCAAGGTATTAGTCTTGCTTCCAAGAGGTCCCAAGTTCGAGTCCACACAAGAGCAAAATTTTCTTTGTTTTTTTAAAATTAAAACCGGGGGAAATTTCGGGGGAAAATTTTCGCCGGGTTTTTTTTTTGAATTTTTTTTTTAAAAATCGGGGGAAATTCGGGGAAAATTTTCCTCGGTTTTTTTTAATTTTTTTTTAATTAAAAACGTAATATGTACACATATTAAGCAAAACAATAAACAAAGTTGGAAGTAGCTCAATGGCAAGGTATTAGTCTTGCATCCAAGAGGTCCCATGTTCGAGTCCATACAAAAGCAAAATTTTCTTTTTTTTTTAAATTAAAATCGGGGGAAATTCCGGGGCAAAATTTCCCCCGATTTTTTTTTTGAATTTTTTTTTAAAAAATCGGGGGAAATTTCCCCCATTTTTTTTTAATTTTTTTAATTAAAAACATAATATTAATATATAATAGGCAAAACAATAAATAAAGTTGGAAGTAGCTCAATGGCAAAGTATTAGTCTTGTATCCAAGAGGTCCCAAGTTCGAGTTTGTACAAGAGCAAAATTTTTTTTTTTTTTAAAATTAAAACCAGGTGAAATTCCGGGGGGAAATTTCCCCCGATTTTTTTTTTTTACTTTTTTAATTAAAAACGTAATATTAATATATAATAGGCAAAACAATAAACAAAGTTGGAAGTAGCTCAATGGTAAAGTATTAGTCTTGTATCCAAGAGGTCCCAAGTTTGAGTTCGTACAAGAGCAATTTTTTTTTTTTTTTTAAATTAAAAACACTCTTTGGGGAAATATATTTATATAATATCAATACTATCTTTGAACTATTATTATTTATACTATCTTTTAATTATGTATATAATATACTTATAGGTATGCATATGTCTATATATTATATATATGTTCATATAGTATATAGAAAATATATATTTATATAATATCAATACTATCTTTATCTTTTAATTATGTATATAATATACTTATAGGTTGTAATATGTCTATATAGTATATAGAATATATATGTTTATATAATATCAATACTATCTTTTAACTATTATTATTTATACTATCTTTTAATTATGTATAGAATATACTTATAGGTATACATATATCTATAGAGTATATATTTTTTCATATAGGATATAGAAAATATATTTATATAATATCAATACTATCTTTTAACTATTATTATTTATACTATCTTTTAATTATGTATATAATATACTTATAGGTATACATATGTCTATATGGTATATATATATATAGTATATAGAATATATATGTTTATATAGTATCAAACTATATTTTAACTGTTATTATTTATACTAGATTTTAGTGTATATATATAATACATGTGTTTATATAGTATAAATACTATATTTTAATTATTTATAATAAATTTATTTTGTTTTTTAAAATTGAAAGAAAGAATGTTAAAATAAGAATAATCAAATACATATATAATAAATATAAAACAAGACAAAATAAAACACAATTTCCAACAATAGCCTGGTGGTGAAGGGTTGGTCATCCAACCCTGAGGTCATGAGTTCAAATTCCATCAATTATAAATATTTGCATATTTTGGGAGTTACTATTCCGGCGGCGGCGGAAGCGGTCCGGTGGGGCGACGGCGGGGCGGGCGGTGGCGGTCTGGCGTGGGGTGGACCGGCGGAAATTTCCGTCGGATTGTTCCGCCGGAATTCCCAATCCGGCGGAAAATTCCGGTGGAAAGCGGAGGTCCGGGGCCATTTTTTCCTGCGGACACGATTCCGCCGGATTTAGCGTTTTCCGGCGAAAATTCCGCCGTATTTTTTCCCTGGTTTTGGCCTTTTTTCCTGTAGTGAATATATTTTAGCTTATAAATTACTCTTTGTATCAAAACTATCTATTCGATTAAATTGTAAATTAAAAGTTTTTTTTAATATGTTTTGGTTATCTTCATCAAATGGAATTAGTTATATTATTTATTTATATTTAATGCATGTGCCTGAATCTCCATGATCACAAAAAAGTTATGGGAATTAGCTTTGCATAGAGGTGGAAGTCTTGAAACAAGTCTCTTCACAAAATTATTCTCTAAGTCTCTAAGTCATTGTGTCTAGGTGACTAGGGTATCGACTTGACTGACTAAAAGACTTACATTTATGATATATTTCAAATGGGAGAATGTCTTGTTTAATAGACATTGAGTGTAGTGACACTCATATGCATAAATGGATGCTTATTAGGGAATGAGTTTATTAAGGATCCCACATGGAAACTCCTAAATGGGAATAAGAGAATTAGGAATGTTTCCACACTTATGATGTGGTTTAATTAGTCCCTAAACTTAAGATTTAACATAGGTATCGGTTCCAAGTGAGTGTACACGCTCCTATTTTGGTTTAGGTCTTTCATATATTGAAACTAGTGAAAGTCAATAAACAAGTCGTTGCTCGCCTAGTAGAGTGAGTGAGTATCCTATATATTTTATTGTAATTAGTCCATTTAAATCCTTGAACAAGATAAATGACAATGATTAGAAAAGGAGTTTTTTAAGTCAATTGTCAAATGTGCTACTTGCAAATAATTATAAGCATTGAGGTTATTAACAATTTTCAAATTCCATGTCTTAGACCTCAATTGAGAAACTAAATAACGAAGTGACCGTATTTGCATAGTAAGTCATAAGTAGAAATGTCCACACTGATACTTCACCTATAGACTAAGTATTTTTGGGTTTGTTGCAAGACATCAACCACGATAGATGAGGACCACTAATTAAAAAGGATTCTAATAAGTTGGTAATTAATTATAGATAATTTTATTACCTAAAATATTGCTTGAATGCAAGCTCATCGCTAATCGATTAGTGAACCTAAAGGGTCACACACAATAGTTGACCAAGCACCTAATTAAATAAATTTATTAATAGTAATAAATTAAATTGAATTGATTAATGAGATCAATTGAATTACAGGCTAATTCAATTGGCATGTCTTATTAAATTGGTAGATAGGAATCAATTTGGGAAAATTGATTTATGAATTAATTGATTAGGAATCAATTGATGAAATTAATTTGAAATTAATTGGATTTCAATTAATTTATTAATTAAAATAAGATTTCAATTTAGAACTAAATTGAAATTTGATCTTAATTTAAGAACTACATTGAAATAAGTTTTCAATTAAGGACCAAATTAAAATATGATTTTAATTTTGTGATTAAACTAAAATAAGAATTAAATTAATTTTAAATTAGTTTAATATAATTTAATTTAATTATAGAATTTTAATTTGACTACGGATAAGTCTTAGGGTTAAAGATGAGTTATAGTAAAATATGAGATAAAGAGAAATCAATTACGACTAGGATTAAAGAGTAGGAGATAAAATACAATTAGAGGTTAAAATACAATTAGAGGTCCTTCTCCCACAAGGATATATATATGGGAGAGGTTGTAAATACCTTCCCAATAGTACACCAACATACATAGAAGAAAAAAGAGTCTCTCTCTCTCTCTCCCCGCCCCCCCCCCCACGTTTTTCTCTCCCATATCTTTTATTCTTTTTGGTTCTTGGTTTATGTTTAAGTCATAAGCAACAAATTAAGAACAAGTTAGAAAAATATCCACCCTTTTTCTCAAAAGTATATACACTAAAGAGTTACTATAAAATTCATATACGCTACGGTTTAAATCCAAGTCTTGCATTGGATTTAATACCGTGGTAAGGTAAACGTGTGGATAAATTTGGAGGAAAGATAATTAGATTCCCGCGAAAGCGTGAATTGTTCGTGAAAATCTAGAAACTTGATTTGTGTATTTGAGTGCGCTCTTTTCCATAAGACAACAAGAGTGCAAAAGGTAATTAGATTACTCATCCTATTAAATGGTTTAGTTATTTAATTTGTGTAATAGATCCGTGTCACCAATAATCACGAGATGATAGAATTTACATATAATATGTTATATGTTTTTAAATAAATTCTTAGCTTTCCGATGTACCTACATCCCAAGACTTATGTGAAACTAACAAGACCCACACTATTTGGTGGGATATCAAACCTAAGACCTCATAGTTTTGGGATCCCAATTTTGCCAATTGAGCTTTGTCTCATCGACAATAATTAATAAATCAATAATTCACATTTTTAATAAGGCCAAACCAATGGTTATATTCTTAACAAATATCCAAAAATTTGATAAGTTTTAAAATTTCATAATTAAATAATTCCTTCCACTTCAATTTACTCATTTTTTCAATTGGCACAATTCAAAAATGAACACTGATTGTGTTTGTGTTAACCTCTTAATTTGGTCTATGTGGTGAGTTTGATGCATCCCAAAACATTTGCTACTTAGAGAATTTATGATATTATCCCCATTAAGATTTCTTTCTTTATTTTATGATCACTTGTTTACTAATTGTTTAGAAAGGATTACAAATTGAAGATATTGTTTTGGTTGATCTTTGATTGATTTTTTTCCTTCGTAGATTGACAGTATCTTGCATATATTAATGGTCAAACACTTTCCTTGCATGATAACATGATTGTAATTTAGGAAACTCTGACATGAATAATATTCTAGTAGCACAGATTCCAATTATGATATCATACAAAGAGCTCATTCTTCTCTTGATTATATTATTGTTATTATCTTTTGTTGTTATTTTGTAAGAATATGTTAATTCATCTCAAAGCATACACATCGAATTTAGAACATCACATATTTAAATAATTTGTCATACACAATTCAACTATTGAGTTGTATTGATGATTACTTGGCTAGATCTTTCTCTTCTTCTCTACGACAAACTTAACAGCTTTTGCTAGAAAAAGCGATTATTAGAAGGCGTAGAGTAAAGACGAAACCTAGCTACTTATAAATAGAAGTCTAGAGAGTCCTCCCATCACGGGCTTCGTAAGATGGGCTTACACTAGCTGTCAAACCGCATTTGAGTAAATCAAAGACCCAACGATAATGGGTAAATAAATCAGACTTTATAAGTCAAGTCCCATTAACCAATATTAATTTAACCCATGTTATTTTATAATGGAAAGGGTCTTGATTGATTTAGAAGAGATGTTAGCATTCAAAAAAGAAGATTTACCATTATTGGAAATTTGTACTAGTTATATAAGGAGTAGGACCCACTCCATGAAGAATTGTCCGTTCACTTTTTCAGTGTGTGTAAATTGAACGAGAGTCGGTGTGTTCTCACACCTAGTATTACAATATAGTGTGGCAGTCTGTTTAGTTGATGCACATCAATGGTCATACTAATTCTACTGGAAGTTATTGTTACATTGGAAGTGTGTTCTTCCAACCATATATCGTTTCATTTGTTTAGGCTTTTGTCGTATTACTTTGTTACTAATATTTATAACTTATTGCAAGTTCTAAATATTAAGTTGAAATGCACTTAAATAGTTGATTAAGTTTTGACCAAACCACTATAAATCCTTGTCTCTTATTGTATGGGTTGGCTTATATGAGTTTCTCACGCATAATTATATTTGATAGAGTATTTTCTGGTCATTTGTAAAGTTTAGGACCAATTTCTTATTCATTTGTTTGTGGGATTGGTGAGATGTGTAATCTAATTAATTGGGAACGAGTTGATAGAAATTGTAATTTACTGTATTATCCTCAAATTTATATGATGGGCGGCATGGGCCCAAAATTTAAGGGGAACATTTGATACGGAGATATGACAGTAAGCTACTTTTTTTGAATACATATCATCGGATTACATCAATGACTCTTCGAGTACAAATCAAACTATTACATCATATTTCAAACAATATCATTCACAAACTATAGATAAACTATTACAATAAACTACTATTAAAGTAGAATAATAAACTACCATAAAGGTAGAAATAAAGTCCACACACTCATCGGTGGGAATTGAACCCAAGACCTTTAGAATCTTGGGGCCTCAGCTTTGCCAGTTGAGCTAGGCCTCATCGGCTACAGTAAGCTACTAAATGCCTTATATATGTGGTTCCCGAGGAGGAGGAATTTGTTAAGCTCACTTGGAGTGGAATTAGTAGAATTATGCACATTATGACTTATTGAAATGCTATTTGATTACTTTGGCTGATTTACTTATGTTAAAGTGATTTTACCAAAACAACCCCTAGTGTACAATTATATTGTCCTTTCTCCAACAACAATTTCAGGGATATTTAAGTAACTGTCCTTCACAGTTTTGTAATCCAAAACAATAATACCACTTAAGCACCCATTGTGATAATTATATAACACTCATTTTTTGGAATTTCAAATTCGGCTTGGATTACAACCCGTCTTGACTCATAAGCAATCTCAAGTACAATCAAACATGAATTAGAGGCATTACCAGGGCCCATAATACGTATAATACTGGAATCAAATGAGTCCAAGAGCTTTTTGTAATTTGCTTCTACTCTATATAGGAAAAAAGAACACTACAAAACACTCTTTGAAGAACATCTTGTGAAATAATACTTTTGCCACCAAACAAATTAATGCAATGAATTGATAATATATTTATGCTATGTCTATTCAGTAGTTTTGTTACCACACACAATTCTATACTATTATCAAATGCAACCTAAAAATGTCCATTCTCTAGACTACAAAGAAATTAAGAGGTAAATATTCCTCCCTTGGATTTCTTTCATGAATAAAATGTGGAAAGTTCTACATATCATATTCTTGTATTCTTTTTCTTTTTCAAAATTATGAAGTATGTAAATAGAAGAAGCACACAATCACTTTTTGTTAATAGCAAATATACAATACTTCTTATTCAAGTATAGCAAAGATATTAATATCTCATCACTAGGCATATCTATTGAAAAGAGAAACAAATGAATATATATATATATATATATATGTATATATAGTTACTCAAAACTCAATAACGAAATGCAACATGTGCAAGAGCATATAATAATTGCTTTGTCAAAAACAAAACAAATTTGCCTTGTCGACACATATTTAATTTGTTGTACCGAAAAGCCTAAAAGATTATATGCATTATTTCTGAGATTTAAAAAATATCTTTTTTTTTTCTTTTTAACGAAATCCACGTATAAATAATGAAATTTGTATTTATTTGTTACCTCTTGGTGAATCACCAAAATTTTGAAAAGATCAACAGAATAAGTAAAATCAAACACAAGTTACAATTACCATCAACATCTCACGAGATGAGTTATAATCGAGTTTTTGAAGCTAATTAATGTTTTCTCGTCTTCATAGTCACGTTTATAGCCCTATTTGGAACCTTCTAGTATCCGCAATTTTGTCTTGACACGTGAGAAAGGTGAACCCTTCATGCCAAACACTCATTTAGAATCTGTTTCACCGCTGGTTAAGAGTTATGAATATTGCTAAGGTGTGTGAAAAAGCATTGGCTGGCATGCATGTACTTAAAAAAATGTCCTTTCATGGCTCTTTTTTGGGTTTGAATTGGGATAAGATGCTCAAACGTTAGGAAATATGATGGGAATTCTTGTAATCATGTTAGTGATTAGTGATAACTAGCCAAAACTAATTAAATTTGTATTTATACCAAAGAAAATGCATGGTAGTTTTTGTATCTCTTTACGGCGATGTTAAGATATAAATAAAATATGAGTTGTGATGAACACGTGAACTTAACGAGTTGGTTTGAAAATAGTTGGACTATAGATAGGAATTTCCCGTACTCAGAGCTCTTAAATCATGAGTAGGGATGTAAACGAGCCGAGCCAAGCCTTGGCCTTTTTTTCAGGCTCGAGCTCGAGCTCGAACCAAATAGATCGAGTTCGAGCTCGAGCTCGAGCCCGACGAGCCAAGAAAAAACAGGCTCGAGCTCGAGCTCGAGCATGTTCGAGCTCGGCTCGGCTCGGCTCGTTTGGCTCGAATTTGTGAGTAAATTATAGGCTCGAGCTCGAGCTTAAATATTTTCAAATATTTTATTATGTTTGAGCTGTAGTCTCGAGCTCGAGCTCGGGCTCGAGTTCGAAAATCAATATATTATTTATAATTATATATATAATTATATAAATATAAAAATAAATATTAAAAAAATCAAGGCTCGCGAGCCTATGAACAAGAGTTATTTGGCTTGAGCTCGGCTCGAAATTTATACGGGCTCGGCTCGAATTATTCAAATTCGAGCTCGAACCTTTGTCGAGCCGGCTCGTGAGGCTTGCGAGCCGGCTCGGTTCGTTTACATCCCTAATCATGAGCTGGGGTTAAGATGAACATGTAATAAAAATTGCGATGACATGTATATTTAATGAGTTGATTCGAGAAAAGCTCGACTGGATACGAATTTCTCATACTCAGAGCTCTTAAATGAGTTGAGGTTGAGCTTTTTTATTTTCCTCATCTGTTATATTTTAATATGTGATTAATAAAATAAACTTAATGAGATGGCTCAAATAAGATTGATCTGAACATAAATTTTTCATCAAGCACGTTAACAAATCGAATTCAAGCTCAAATATAGCTACGTGAAAACTAGTGAGTCAAAATATAGGTTTTTTGTTTTTTTTAATAATACGCACACAACCACCCACACATGAGCATTGCTGGAATTCAAACCCTTGCCAATACTTCTCATGCCTCTAAAGGTGAGGTATATGCCCAATAAGCCAGAAGTCCTGGACACTTACAATTTTTTTCTATATTCTTATATTTTTAATATTTAGTTAGTAAAAATAATTATTGATAAGATTAATTTCATTTAAACATAAAGTAAAATGAATTTGTGATTTTTATATATTGATATTACATTTAAAATGTTTTACAAAAATGAAACACCAATTTTATTTTATTCTTGATAAGTAACAATAATATTATTTCACTACTACTATTTAAGTTGATTTATAAGAAACTAAAACTATATTGGAACCGTGCATAATTAAAAACATATCAAAATAATGATGATAAGAATGCTGAAAAATAATTTAGTTATTTATGTCTAAATAATAATGCCAATTTAAACTCAATTCCAATAGTTTTGAACTTATACTCAAGCTCAAAAATTTCATCCATTATATAATTATACAATTCTATAATTTTTTTTTTCTGATCAAAAATACTATAGAATGCGGAAGTTATTTATTTTTCTTTTTCTGTTAAATGGAATTTTTTTCTTTTATATTCAATTTTATGCTGCCACTTTACATAAATGAAAGATTACTTTTTCAGAGTAAATTATGTAATGTCAAATCACATAAATGCCAACTATGAAAGCAGAATATGCCAAAAGAATAGTTACAACAGAAAGTTTAGTAGGTATTGCAATTATCTTTTTTTTTTTTTTTTTTTCTTTTTGGTTAGGAGTAGGTATTGCAATTATCATTATGTCATATATATATGCATATTTTTAGTTTATTTATTTATATTAGTTGTATGTCATATAATTGTTCCTTCTAATAATGCTTGCACTGTATAACTTTCTTCAATTTTAGGGGGAAAAAATGAAGACTTATTCATCTGACTAACGCGCGATTTTATACTTTATCAGTTAAACTGTTTTTTATGACACTTTATTATACAATTCACAATTTGAAATGTGCTGTCTTTTTTATCAGCAAACTATTTTGACACGTATTTTATTACATGTACAACACTTTACTATACGAAACTATACATGTTTTACACTTTTGCATGCCATGTAATGAAATTTGACGGAATATTTCACCAGAAATGTAATAAATCGCAATGTATAAAGACATCTATAATCTAGATAGTAAAATGTTATAAATAACAATTTAAGTGGCAAAGTATAACAGTTAAAAGTTTATTCAACTATTTTGTAACTATATCTGTGGTTATAACTTGCTATCTATAATGCACGAACACTTCAAAAAATCACATTGTGCAGTGTCGTACGCGGACGCGGACAAGGCTCAGACACGTGTCCGACATGGCAACCGCGTGTCTGAAAAATAAAAAGAAAAAAGAAAAAATCCTACACGGTGTCAAACATTGTTGAGAGCGTGTCTGACACTTTTTTGACACAACTAGACTTTTTTTGATATTTTACAAATCTTATAATGGGCTCTTTTTTCAAATTTTAAAAAGAATAGTGGAAATTTTGAAAATGAAAAAAAAAATTATATTTATCTTAAATTAATTAATTAGATTCAAACTATTTATATATCTGCTTTTGCTTCACATCGTCTTTTTCATCTCTCTCTTTTTCTTTACACATTTTCAATCAAAAATTATTGTCGAAAAATTTTATGGCATTCTATTTTAATGATGGATACTTCTATTTCTCTATCATGCACTCTAATTTAATAAATTACAAACATATAATATAATATAACATAATATTTTAATAATAGTGTCCGAGTCATATCGTGTCCTCAAATTTTAAGATTTTTCGTGTCATTGTATCCGTGTCGTATCATATCCGTGTCCCCGTATCCATGTCTGTGCCTCATAGCTTGCTATACTTTTAACTCAATGGCGGCTTGTTGGTTTCTTAATGGCGAATTAATCCCATAACGACCATAACGATTTTTTTTTTTTTTTCACATATCGCCTTTATATGCCACTTAATCTTTTCTTCATAAAGATATATCTCAATAACTCAATTGTGAAAGTTATATCTGTGGGCGCGAATTGAATAAATCCAAATGATGAAATCAAAAATGAAATGGCAAACATAGAGAAAAAGTAAAATATAAGAGAGAAAATTAATTTTGGGCCCATTTCCATACATCATGTAACGATATTGTACGTAAATTGCAAACTTAGGTGTGGAAAACATAGGATTATTGTCATTAGAATGACAATTTGTGACCCTCTATGTTTGAATGAGATTATAATAAATTAACCTCCAAAAAAATGCATGGAGAAAGTAATAATCACCAGTAATTAATATTTTCGTTACACAGTAAATTTTACACTAGCTTTTAAGTTAAAAAGAAAACATAATTATAATGAAAATCTGAAACATTAGTTTTATTGGTGCCAACACTGTCGAGTTTCACTACAAAAATGCATCCTTTTCAGTCTCAAACCAATTTATGATAAAAATAATTTCTTTGAAGCATTCGTCTATAACAAATTCATTAGTAAATATTCTATGGCGTTTTTTAGTTATATTCAAATTATATTGAATTTTATCACTAATTCATTGCGGATACCATAAATTTATAACAAAATCTCGGCATCATAAAGTTTTCATCTTGTAATGTTTCTTTTACACCGCGTTTGGTAGAGGAAAGAAAACAGGGAAGAAAGAAAATGAGAGGAAAGAAAATGAAATGAAAGAAAATGAGTGGATTTTAATTTTCCACATGTACGTTTGGTTGAAAGGAAAATAGATAGAAGGAAAATAGAAATCTATTTATTTTCTCTTGTTTGTTTGAATGGAAAAGTTGAAGGAAAGAAAATGATTTCTGTACTAAATGACAATTATACCTTTATATCATTATAAATTATAATTATGTTATGAATTCATGTATTAAAATAGATTAATAAATTTGTCTCAAAAACAAATAGATTAATAAAATTAAACTAAATAAGTATAATGTAAATAAAATATATAAATTAATATAATGAGATATTTGTTTACATTGTGTCAAATTACAACTACAATCTTATATAATTATAAATATAATTAAGTTATAAATATAATTATGTCATAGATAATTTAATGAAAATAAAATAAATAAATATGTGAAATATATTTTTAATGTATTATACAAATGAACACGTCGTATTTGCTATTTAAAAAATATAAAGATTCATATTGGTAGAAGAAGCAATATTATTTAAATACCTAGTTATACATGTGGGCAATTTTGGAAATCTTGTTTTATAGATATCCTTGCATTATTTTCCTCTCATTTTCCATCCGATTTTGGGTGGAAAAAAAAATCAGTGGGCCCCATACTTATTTTTCCATTCTCAATTTCTTGCATTCTTTTTTCCTCCCACACCAAACATGGAAAAATATGCATTTTCCTTCCAATGATAATTAATGATGTTATTGATGTAACCTCAAATTATATAAATCTAATGTAATGTCAATAAAAAAGTATAAGTTACCAAAAATAAAAATAAAAAAGTATGTGTATGAACTAGAACAATTTAATCTCAAACTACATAACTTGAAAAATAAAATAAAATTACATTTGCTGCATAGAACGTTGCTCAAAAGTCTTGGCCACGTAAAAATATTAAATAGGATTAAAGCTCTATTTTTGGCGAAATTTATGCTGTGAAAAGCCAAACGCATTTTGGCTTAGTCACACTCACGCTAATAATGCAGTCAAAATTTTCTGATAATTATGATTTGTCAGAAATTTTGTCTTGATCGGTGAGGAGGTTGAGATATATTATGCAGCACAGCTCGCCATAGTTATCTGGAGAATCTTTTTATTTATGGAGGATTCTGAAGATTAAGCAAGAAAGCATCTTCTAAAATATCTTTCGTATAATATCTTTTATTGTATTCATCAATACCTGTCATGTATATTGATAAAAAGAATCTGCAATATTTTTATTAGAGTTTGTTCTTCCTTTAATCTCAACTGCTCATTAATACATGTAATGTACATTAGTAAATAATAATAAAAAGATTAAGAAAATTCCATCTTGTGAATATTTGTTAAAATGAGCAATCTTGGAATAACTACTTAAAATGTCATTTCTCAATATTGTTGTTATTGAATATTGTGTGTTAATCATATTTAATGGCAGAACCAAGAGTGGTTGGATGTGATTGTCCCTTATCGAGTTCATGTTGAGCTAAATTTTTATATTTTTTTTTGAAGAATTTAAATTTTTTCCACCCCACACACCCCAAAATAAAAGAAATACCTGTAATATTTTATAAAAACTTGATCCCCACCCCCCTCCCCTCGAAAAAAAAAATTCTGACTTCACTCCTAATTTTATTGTGCTTATATGCTCAACATTAGGTAATTGGCTTCACTTAATATTCTCTATTGCATTTTTTATTTTATATCCAATTTTATTTTACAATTAGTCTACACCCCATGTTATGCACAGTGTTAATAAAGAGTATAATATTTTTAAAACCTTTCAAGACATATTATAATTAATTATTGAAAAAAGTCAAATATATATATATATGGACTTCGTGAATTTTATATCATATTTAGTCGACACAAAACTTTTAGAGATTGGAGTATATTATAACCTATAATTTACTTAAACATAACGATAAACAAAAAATTTCATGTCTTGATATGTATAAACATTATATTAGTTTGACTATAGGAAAAAGAAATAAAAGGGTGGAAAAAACTACAACTTAGAGATATATGGAGTAGCAAATTGGCATAAATGATCCACTCAAAATAATATTTGAAAGAAAAAATTCTTTTACAAAGAAAAAAATGTATAGAATAAAACTTAAAATATTAATCAAAAAGCTCTATCCCATAAATCTACTCATACCTAAGTCAACAAAAAAAGAAAAGAAAAGAAAAAAAGAAAGAGGAGCAATTCGTACACAATATCAAATCATAATTAACTCAGTTGACAAAAATAAATTTTTGAACAATTAAAAAATAGACCCATTTTTATCATTAAAACATGTATATGACTATATTAAGAATATTTTGCTATTATGTTTTTCTCAAAGTATATTAATTTTTTAAAGTTCAAAAAAGATACAAAAATATTGACATTCAAAAAGCTGAAAATTTGGATTGTTACAAACTACCTGACTTTTTGTTAATTCGTTGACTTTATATTTTAATTTGTAGCATAATTTGAAAATTTAGAAAATAATGATCATATCTATTTTTACAAATTAAATTTTATACATGGTCATACCCAATGGTTGTGGAAAGAGATCTTTATTATGTAAATGTTATGAACGAAATATGTACGATTTACACACCAAGAAAGAACTTTTCGCATAGGTTGTTTCAAAATCGAAATTCAAATTATGTGTAGAAAAGTAGAAATAAAAACAAAATCATAAATTTTGATGATAGTTGTGAACACAACCCAACTACTTTGCAAGCCCATCTCTCGAAATCGGCTCCGAAATTGCATCTGGTGCCTTTCCTCTTTTAATTTTCTTGGTAGGGGACTTGAGAGGCCTACGCCCCATAAAAGTTGTTAAAAAAATATTTTAGGAAGAGAAACTAAAAAAAATAATTAAATAAAAAAATTAAATCAAGGTGAAATGCATTAATCAACTAAAAATATCAAAGACATACAAAATAAACTAAATTGTTGTCCAAACCTTACAAAGGTTCAACAACAAAATAACTCGAACCTAACTCAATGGTTTTGGATTGAGTTGGTTGCACTTTAATGTTGTTGAGATCTCTTATAGGTGAGGTTGATATTAGATTTTAGATAGGTTGGTAATGAGTTGATGTTAAGTCTTACACGAGTTACCTCATAAATATATATATTGATATATTTGATTGTAATTCATTTTAGCATTTTAGAACCATATAATATGTGTAGGAATTAATAATTCTAATTTTACCTTTTCTGATTTTGATTAAACACGCAAGAATCATATAGTGAATCTATTGAAAATAATATCAAATCCATCTACAACGCATGTACAATCCAATCCAATCCAAATCCAACCCGGCTTCTCCAATTGCCACTGGGCCACCTCTACCCCGAACGCACTCGACTCAACCGAGGCTTACGATACAATATTCACCCTGGCCATACTCAATCTTGTGGCTTTTAAACTCTTATCTGGATCCTATTTAGGCCCATATTAATACAAGCGCATGGGTTTTGGTAGGGATTTTACTTTTTACCTATTCAAATCCTTTGGATACTAATAATTTAATTAAGATAAACAACCAAAGGTATTTTAGGTGATCAAAAAGTAGTTCTAAAATATTATGGAGTAATTACAATACATTGATCTAAAATAATTCATCAAAAAACAGGAATAGGAGATGCTTGAGCATTTAACAAAGATTCAGTGATTTTTAGATTTTTTGAATTTTAACAAGATTAAAGTAGGATTATATATAGTTGAACCATTAAAATGGATATCATTTGAATATATTCGTCTTTTTTATTTTCTAAGAGAGATACTGCATTATGATATTATCCTATAATAAATGCAATAAAATTCAATGACCATTCGTAGTTACTTTTAAGCAGAAATTATACATTATTACACGTAAAATCTACTAATCTACCAAAAGTTAACTAATAAAGTTCCTCATGAAGAATATAAGAACACTTTCAACTCTACAGTAAATAATTATAGAAAGAAAGAAATTACATTAATAGTAATATACATGGATGAAAACTTAGCTAAAATTACAACACATAGCTACAAAAGAAAAATAAAATCATGTCGAACATGTTTATAGTTGTAAAATCTAATTTGGAACATACAAAATTACTTTAGGAATGACATAAAAAGTAGAAGTAATTGGGAAATATTATAACACCATACCCTGAAAAAACTAATAATGCAATGTCTATAATACAATATTTAGTATAAATGGTACGAAAAAATAAATAAAAGAAATTAAAACTTGTAAAAAGTCATGGACCTATAAAGTAGGCGAAAATAATTCAATTAATAAACTTTTCGCCTACATGACAATGTATGTAGGGCAATTCTACCATCAGTCGGCTTCGTAGGTGACTGAGGTTAGTCATGCATTGAAATAATGCCACATGTACGAATTTTAATTTTTTAAATAAATTACCAATTAATTAAATCTCATACTCACCAGTTTCTACAAGTAAATAAATTATTTTTCTCTCTCCACAAAATTAATTCTAATCAAATTTCTCTCTCTAATTCTCATTTAATCTTGAATAAAATGGCAATTGTTGGATTCTAAAGAGATTGGAGGATCTCTTAATTATGAATCTTACCAAATATAAAAAATCTCCCTTAATTATTAAGAGCTCTTAAGGTAAATACTTTCTATTGCTATTTAAATGTTAAAATTTAATTAAAAAGAAATCACATGATATTTTATTTCAGTAACAACAAATCTTATTATTATTATTTCTTTTAATTATTCTCATGAATTTAGCTAATCATTCTAGCATTATTATTATTATTATTATTATTATTATTATTATTATTATTATTATTATTATTATTATTATTATTATTATTTCGACGTTCAGTCAGAGTATATATATCTTCTCCAAGATACGATTACAAACATCGACACAGTAGTATAACTTGTTTTATATGAATTCATAGATGTACGAACAAAATAGAAATTCTAGGACAAAAATTAAAAGCAAACAAACTAGTAACATTGACCTATTTTCACATTTATTTTTTTTATTTACAAATAAGTCAATTATTTTTGTTAAAATATTGTATATTTCATCGTCAATTATTATACGAAGAACATATAATACAATTACTAAATATTTTATATCAAGAATGTGAGTATTGAACATATAATATTTAATCGTTAATATTATTATTATCACCGTGTTATTTATTGCAATTAGCTTTATATTTGATTACACATATAGTTATAGTCATAATTATTCAAATTAATAAATGGGTTTTACAATTGTTTACCTTCTCTAAGGAGTACATACTCTTCAATATACAATTATTGTGTTACGTCATTTAGATCTATATTAATTACACTCATACATAAATACTTGTAAATTATTATTTTTTATTCACATATGATTGTTAATATTATAATTGTTATTATTTTTACAGTGATCTCACATTAAATTATAGAATGCTAATATATAGTTATTATTAGTACTATTATTATTCATTATATATTATTATAATCATAATTAGTGAAACGAATAATTGAATTATATATTTAGTTACACTTACTGTGTAGAATATACATTTGAATATACCACACCATATTGACATATATTTGGTTCATCATCATCATCATCATCATCATCATTATTATTATTGGTATTTGATATTAGTATACCCTCCACTAATAATCAAAATATATTTTTTTAACAACTACTGCTTATTGCACTCTCCTGGATATATTTTATATATTTTCACCACTTTTAAAAATATATTACTCAATATCAATACAGATCAATCATTATATAATAAATATATAGATAGTATGAATAATTTAATTAATAATAATATTCAAATTTTAAAATTTTAATTTTTTATTTAAAATACAAATATTGATATTATAGATATAATTTAAAATAAATTTGTCAATAGTATCATATAATTTTTAAAATGTGTTGAAAATTTAAATTAAGAGTAACTTTTTATCAACTATTAATATATTGTTTGAATTTATAAATTACATATATGTTATAAAAACAATTTTATGGGTTGTATTTAGCGGGACCATATATGGTGTAATAGAACAATTGTTATTAATTAAAACCATAGGATAACCTGTGTAGCAAGTAGCCCTTCCACTTTACATGCACAATAGGTAACAGATCACATATATATGGATGGCTTAGATTTTATTTACCATATCTAATGGCTAAGATTAGGGGTGACTAATATTAGTCACCTACGAACCATGACTAATGATAGAATTTCCCATGTATGTAGCAATAAGACTAATAATATGGGAAGTATTTTTGAAATAGTAATAATTTGGAAATTATTTTTAGTAGGAGTATTATTTTGAGAAAAAAAAAAAAAAAACTCTGAAGTAAGAGCTTCATGCCACTAGAAAGGAAGCAACAATGTTACACAAAGGATTGACTGATGAAAAACCGCTACTATAAAAATGACGATTTGCGACGGAATTTGCGATCAATTTTTTCTAAAAATCGAATCGCAAAATTTGATACCAAGTTTGCGACCGATTATCTTTGTGATAGTATGTTTTTTCTTATCTAGTTTTAGGCCACAATTGCATTTTTTTTATTAACTTTGGGCTTTAATTTGGTTAGAATCTCACAAAAGTTAATTTTTACTTGCCATAGGTGAAAATTAATGAAAAGAAACTAAAAATGGGCCTAAAGGTGGTAAAAAGTGCAGAGGTTGTTATGCAAGGAAGTTGGGAGGCTAAAACATGCAAATAAGCATATTCATTGCATAAGGCGTGATCATGCCCTATGGACTGAAATTCCTACGCGGGAATGGAAAAAAAGAATCTCGTTTTGACAAGAGTTCAATATGAAAACAAACTCTCTTCTTGCCTACGATTCCTAGGGCTTTCCAAAGAATTATCCTAGACATATTAGGAATTTGATCTAGGGTTTGAGCCCTATATATACATGATTATATAGCATTGTCTAGACATCTTTATTCTAGTTCAAGTTTTAGTTTTCAATTTTCAGCTTTTATATTTTTACTGTCATTATGGCAATCCGTGGATAAACTTGTTTCTTTAGTCAAGGGTTAATTCAAGCCAACGTTTAATCATGGATTGTGAGATCTAATAGGTTTTGTTTGTTTCTTTATGTTTCTACATCCCCCAAAACATGTTTACATACATACACACGCACAAAATATATACAAATCTCTTATATACACACAAAAAAAAGAAATTCGCCGCTCGCAGTCATCTCTGTCGCCGCTCGCCGTCGTCTCTACCATCGCCAAGAGAGAGATTGAGAGGGAGGGAGAGGGATAGAG
>CM047873.1:12062553-12135178 GCA_026212405.1 Petrea volubilis
ATTCCCTCAACTAAACGTTTGGTGTCATTTTACGTTAATTCTTTTAAAGTTTAAAGCTATTAAAGTTTTTGATCAAAAAAATAGTTATGAAAAATATGCATTTCAGTTCTTTTAATTAAAAGATATATGATATTTTTTTAAAAAAAAAAATTACCTTTCTTCTCAATTTTTAAAAGTGTTGAAGCTTCAAAACTTCATTTGTATATTAAAAGAGTTATAAAATTAAGAAATTGTTTTATTTTATTTTCGTAAGAGATAATTTATATACTTGTTTACTTGTATATCCTACATATTTTTTTATCACATTTCATATTGTATTATAAATCTCATATGGTATATGTGAATATCACTTTTTTTCTAATCATGCTTTATTGTATATCATAAATCAAATAATATTTAACTTTTTCATAAGGAAAAAGATTATTTGAACAAATGATAATCAATTTTTAGCTTTTTTTTTGGTTTTTGTATAGAAAACAGTCTATTAAAATAAATCGGTTGAATAAATATTCTCACTCAATTACGAACTATATTACAATCACTCATCACTAAATATCATCAATACTGCGATTGAGTGACAAGCTATTATTGTGATAGAATAAGAAATCAGTATTAAATTAGAACAATATAACATTTGATCAATTTTTAGCTATTAATATATCTTTTAATGTAAGCAATTAAGTTATTAAGATTGGACTAACACGATACTTCGAGCAAAACTCAATAGAATTAGGAAAGTAATTATTCAATAGAAAATTAATTCTTAAATAAGAATGATGATTGTTTATGATAAATTAAGTAAGAAATTAGACGCTTCATTTATTGTTGGTTAGCTTGGGTGGTTGTTGAAATCAATAGAATTAGGAGAGTAATTATTCAATAGAAAATTAATTTCTTAAATAAGAATGATGATTGTATATGATAAATTAAGTAAGAAATTAAAACGCTTCATTTTATTGTTGGTTAGTTTGGGTGGCTGTTGAATTAGTCGTTTTATATTTATTAATTACAAATAAGAATTTAAAATTAATATTCTTGTACTTTTTCAATCATATTCAAACGAGTGGTAGGTTTGAAAAGTAAATAATTTTATTTTAGTTTGTATGAGTAATAACCTATACTACACATAAAGTCCTAATAAATATTAGCATGTACCCTATGTTATACACAGAAAATCATAATATATTACATTATATAAAAGATAAAAATTAAATATACTATTAATGTAAAATAATATTTACTCTAAATAATTTTCAAAGTAGTTCAACAATTAAACAAACAATAATATTTTACTTATATTTAAAGTTTTGAACTTTAAAAAAAATGGAAAAATATTGTTGAGCCAAAAAAAACCATATCAGACATTAAAAAAAAATTAAAATCTAAATATATGATCCAAACTAAAGTCATAAATAAAATTTTCGAATATATTAAACTTATGAATGTTAAATTATGAGCTACTCTAAATTAATTGCTCACAAAATAATGGATTATTATCTACATTGAAAGATGTGATGCTATGATTTTATTTTTTTACATACCTAAACATATATGGACACGAATCATCATAAAATAAATCAAAATTAAAATTTAGTTTACAAAAAAATAAAAAATATATATAAATATAAATAAAATAATAATTAAATTATGGATGACCAAGTACTCTTAAATCATGATGTGTCTTGGATATTGTGAATCTCCAAAAAAACTTTTCGTCTTAAACTTGTATCAGATGTATCTTGAATGTTGTGAATATTTGAATCTTCTTTTATATTCAATTTATCTTCTAATGAATATTTTAATTATAAACCCATTATTTAGTGAAAATCAAAAACCGTATAAAAGTGGGAATACATTCTTGGACATGGTATTAGTGGTTAAGCAATTTTGTAATAAAAAATCCAAAATTTTAAGAAAACTCTATTTGGTCAAAATTAACCAAATCGCAGTCAAAATTGTTGTGGAATCTATACAAGTATAGATAAATAGATGTATAACAATTTTAAAAAAAATTCAGAATAATAAGTATATTGGTTTGTGGTTATAATAATCTATAATGTACATATAAAAAGTTCACATCTGATAAACTACAAAATGAAATAATAGAATCCAAAAAGAAGCAAAGAACAATAAATAAATAAAAAATCTAAACATGTCAACAATTTAATACCAAAAAAAAAAATGAAGATAAAGATACGGAAATGAACAAAGAAAAGCTAGATAATAAAACTTTGATATAACTAACTAGCGTAGAACCCGTGTTATGTCCGGTATTAATTTAAAAGTATAATATTGTCAAGAATTTATTAATATTCATTAAATTTGTTTATTATAAATTTATAAAAATAAGATAAAAAAGTAAATAGATCACAAATATAGAAAAATAATTATATTTTGACCAGTAGAATAGATGAAAAAGTGACTATGTATTAATATTATCATGAGAACCTCTTAATATTTTAAATATATTTATTCTCAAGTTTCAGATTAATTCTTGAGCATAAACTATAGGATCCAACTTCATAAAGGTATAATAAAGAAAACTTCTTATGAAACTTAACTATAAAACTTCTAATATCTTTTAATAGGCACACTATTCAAAATAAAGAAGGAGAAAGTAATATATTTAATCTACTTAGTTTTTATCTTACTATAATTTAAATCATCGTATTTTATTCCCATTGTTATTAGTAGAGTGACTCATAAAACAAAAAGGAAAATTGCAGAACAAATAAAGAAAAATAAAAATATGAAGAAAAAGCAACATTAAGATGCAAAATAAAAGATTAGTATTGTGTCTATATTCAAACTTAAACTTTTCTTAAGGAAAATATTTCAAAACATGATGAAAAAGCAAAAATATGAGAAATCCAATTAACTGATATAATTATTTGATTAAAAAAAATATCAATATCGACAATTAAGAATTTTCCATCAAATTTAACAATTTTATAAATATTGTAAGAATAATAACATATTGACTTGTTGTAATAACAATATGTAATTACATGTAAAAAATTTATGTCTAATGAATCACAAAGTAAAATAATAATATCCAAAAGGAATTAGTAAAGAACAAATAATAAATTCTTATAAAGAAACAACAATAGATAGATTAAATATGTTGACAATCTATTGTTACTTTCTCCCTATTTATTTTGAATGGTGTGCCTATATATTAGAAGTTTCATAATTAAATTTCAAAAGAAGATTTTCTTTATTATACCTTTATTAAGTTGGATTATAGAGTATATGCTAAAAAATTAATCCAAAATTTGATAATACATATATTTAAAATATTAATGTTATGTTTGGAACAAGGATTTTGATGAGGAAAAATGGGAGGAAAATGGAAAAGATCAAATATAAAAACATAGAGTATTATCATTTGATGATTAGGGGAGACAGAGGATAAAGAGATTAACAATTAATGCACACCAATCAAATAATTCATCATAAAAAAATTAAAATTAATTTAAAATTTTAAGAATTTAGAATTTGATCAAAATTGCATATTGTTGTCAATAGACCTCTTTCAAATATATAATAATATAGATATTGATATAAATATAGATTGGATTACCAACTTAACACTTGAGGCAGTTTTTACGTTTTATCTATTATCCACTCTCATCTGTGCTTTCCCGTATCTCCCATATATGTTTTTTGTACTTATTTTTCAATCATCTTAACTTGAACTTATTTAAATTATTTTCTTTCACGTATTATAAATTTAACAAGTACATTAAGAATGATTAGAAAATACAACAAAAACCTTAAATAAAATTATAAAATATGTTTATACCAATATTTATTGGATACAAAATTTAAGCACGTGAAGTGTGTCAATATCTCTAGAAACAATAATAAATCTTTACTACTTTATGAACTGCCGCGGTGGTGTGGGTCGTAATCGTTTTGGTCTCTTTCATCCGTTAATTACTTTTTGTTTAATTTCTTTTTTATTTTCTCTCTCATCTATTCTCTAATCTTTTTTATTATTTTTTTTCTGAGTCCTCTCAATTATTGGCAGTTTTAACCCTATAATTATTTAAATTATCTATTTATTGTAAATTTTATAAAATATTAAAATTGTTAACAAAAATATTTATTAATGTAAAAGGTATACAAAGTTTTTGTAATTTTATACTGTTAGAGGTTAAGCATATAATTAAAATATATTTTAATTTTATTATACATGTATCAAGTGTGTTCGCTATTAATATTAGGTTCACTAGAGTGCCATTTGCAATTTCTTTTCTTTTTTTAATTTTATTTTTTCAATTTTTTTGTTTTTGTTTTAATAAAGACAGAAAATTACTAAAAAAAGAAAAATTAATTGTGAAAAAAAAACATAAAAGGCCAAAAGAGCAAACAAAACAATGTAAAAGAACGAAGAAACATAAATGGCATTGTTGTGCATTTTTTTTTAATTATTTTTGTTTTTTTTTCATTGAAAATACCGAAATAACAAAAAAATCCGAAAAATACATAAGAGGGAAAAAAAAAAGTAAAAATAAAAAAAGAAAAGCAAGAATTTTTTTTCCCTTCGTTTTATCGCAGTTTTTAGCATTTTTTTAACATGTCAAAAAAAAAATTCAATAAAATCAACGAAGAATTGAAATTAAAAAAAAAAAGCAAAACAATAATAAATAAATACACTTGTTCAGGGTCGAATCAACCATTAATTAATATTAGAGTTAATTACACTTTTTCACTCGAACTATATGCATTTTTACATTTTACAACTTCAAATTTTAGGTGTTACTGAAGTTTGTGTCATTTTATTCGTAATTGTATTTTTTGATTAAAAATCTTACATGGAATTGCGACACGTATTGCTACAAAGTACATTAGCTGACAACTAATAAAAAAATATAAATTTTAATTAGTAATCAATAATATTTAAAATTTGAGATGACAAAATATAAAAATACAATAGTTTGCATGATAAAATGTAGTTAACTCTTGATAATAATAGCAATATCTAAAGATGTACGGCGACGGTTGAGTATTTCAACTTTGTTTATCTAATAATTTAGTCCGAACAACACCGTTGTAGCTGGCTGTCCCTCTTGTATCGTAAGAGCGAATCGTGGGTCATGAAGAACCACCACGTGCGGCCACGTGTGATGATTATTACTATATGTTTATCAAATCGTACGTACACCGCCGCACCGCACCCCAGCCCATCTGCACCTAGCAAACCATGTGCTCGTCATCACATCTTAATTAATGAATAAACTTTTCTATGAAAAATACGTGCAACTCCCACCACATGCAAACATTATTGCTCTTTCTTTAATTACTTAGTTTTGATATTTTATCTGGGAGATGACAAAGTTAAAAGGTTATATATTTGGTGGTGTTTTCTATAAATTTTTGTTTGATTGATATTGTCATATCAAAATTTTATATTATTATATATTGTAATTATAGTTGTATAATAATTAAAAAGTGCACCGCACTATTAATTGTTTCGAATAAAGAGTAATCATAAAAAAATAGAAGAAAAAAACTAACAAAAACATAATTATTGTGTAATTTTCTTCTTATCAAAAGACATCACCAAGGGTTCATTATATTCTCTTCCTACGCGTCTTGTTAATTTTTTTCCCCTCTTTACATGTTTTTGATGCAAGACTTTGTAATGCTCTTAAAGCGACACATCTTTTCCGTTGCTTAACGATGAACGGAATTTGATTTGATTGAAATTCCTCTAACTTCGATAGTGTTTTTGGTTAAATCATTTTCATTAGTACTTTTCAAATATACCCTTTAATTTGTTAGTGGTGCATTCCATCAACTTAAATAGAGATATTGTTAAATACTAATGAAATAGTTAAGTGAAGGATGACAATAATATTAATTATAAAGACAACGGATTAACATAATGCATTTGAGAGATGAGGAACTAAAATGGGATAAGATTTAGACGTGAGGGATTTAATAATGAAATTTGGTATGTGGAAAATCACTGAAATTGTCCTTGAGGTTTCTTGAAATTACGAAAAAAAAATCTTTTGTTAGGGTTTCGTTTGAAAAATTATGAATTGTTTTCCAAAATACCAATCTTCAATATTTTGACAAATTGTTGGACATAAGGATGAATTACGAACACCTTCCTGGAGGTTTGTTGAAATCACAAAAAGGCCACCCTCATGTATCATAATTAAATTACAATTACATCTCTTGAAGTTTGCTTGTACAATAAAAATCTTTTATCGTTAGGGTTTCACGATTGGTAGGGAAAAAATGTTGGTTTTTCCCCCCTTTCTAAAAGGCTTTTATGATGGATTTGATGGTCGAGATATGGAAAAGGGTATTAAAATGAGATTAACGATACCATCAACAAGCAAATCGACAATTGGAGGCGGATGAACCCCTTGGATGGGCGAGGAGGAGGTTTCAAACGTGGTTTGACTCTTATAGACTGGAATCCTTGAAGTCAGGTAGTTTCAATAGTGTTGATATCATCGGACTTAACGAAGTTTGGTGGAAATGTGAGAATTAAGACGCATTGACTAGCAATTAAATGAAGTCAAAGGGCGTTAATTTGACCATCACAGTAAAGTCGAGATTGGTGCAATTCCTAAATGTATATTTTACAAATTTCCGATATGGGGAGGTTGACGTCGTCGTAAAGGTGTGGTTATGAATTCCAATACTTGAGGATTTTTTGTATAATTTCACTAAATCTTAGGATGAGTGTTTATAAATCAAAAATTAGGCAATATCGGGATTTCTCATAATTCGTTAATTTTTACATAATTTTTTTTTTGTAATTTTAACAAATTCCAAAGAAGATAACTATAATTTGCCCGAATAGTACAAATTAATCTGGTATTTTAGTTTTACAAAAGAATTTTATTAACAGAGGTGCCTCTTAGATTTATGCTTAGGGCTGGAGAATGGATTATTTAATCATGGGTAAAGGCTTTAAATTATTGTGACAATAATCATGGGATATAAAATTGGTCGGAGAACAAATATTAATAGAGCGTGTAAAAGTACATTAAGATACTGTTTATGATCAGTAAGGACGAAATTTAAAGTCACCTACATTTAATTATTAAATTAAGTATAAATTCCACATGCACCATTCATTTTATTTTAATTTTCAATGAAGAAAGCGGAGAAAGTGTTTTCAGAAAAATAAATGAGTGGCAACTCTTGCTAAATTAATGATATTAGTATATTAGGCATGTGTATATAAAATAAAAATGAATATAATCTGATTAAATAATTAAATTTAATGGTAATTTTTTTTTGTTAAACTCTATGTGAATTACATATATTTCTTAAATATTTTTATTATTTATACTATCTTTTAAATTATTGAAAATATATGTACTAGATTTATGATGAGTTGAAAAAATAAATTACTCTTTGATTAAAAAATAAATAATAAATTTAAAATGAAGAGTGTGAGAGGAAAAATGGGAGAGAGATATGAGAATAACAAATAAAGGAAAAAAAAAGTTGTTGGGAGAAAGGGAGTCGGTTGAAAAGAGAGTCGTAGTTAAATGGGTATTTTAGACAAGTCATAATTACACACCAAAAAAAAAATCAAAAGCCTTCACATTTAATATATAGTATAAATATTAAATATTTAATAAATTATGTAATATGAATATTGCCAAAAGTAATTATTTAATTTTATACGAGATATTATAAACTAATTCCACCAAATTACTTAGGCTATACTTACTCTTGATTTTATAATTTTCTGACATATAAGTGTATTAGTTTTAAAGTTATTTTTTTAGTCAAAACATCCATGTGAAAAAAAAAAAGTTAAATGCACTGTATATTGCTCACAGTATTTTGGGGTTGATTTTTTGTCAAACACATATGAATGGACTATTTTACCCTCCTTTCAAGTTTAAATAGATAAATAAACTTTATAAATACATATATATATATGTATATATACACAATAGGTGAATAGATATAATATATACATAAAATATATAAACATTACCACTGGTCATCAGCTCCGGCCAGATTTCGTGCCCTTGAACTTTTTTTTATTGTAAATCATACTTCAATTTTTTATTTCACATTTGCAGTAACATTTTTCTAATTACAACAGCAGAAGGAACATCCAAGAGCAACAGACGGATGAATAACTTAAGCAGAGATGTCAATTGCTTTCACCATGGGCTTCCTTACCATTGAGCGTTAGGGATGGCGGTGGTGGGGAAAAGGGAAGCCCTTAAATGGATCCCAAATATCCAATGAAAATGGGTCGAAAATGTTGCTTGGAATTTTTGTTTTCCGTAATTGATGGTTTATATATTCTACGGGATGAAAGGTTTGTTTTCTCTGATTGATTTTCAAGCAAATGAATTGGCATAAAGATTCCGGCAGCGGCAAGTGCCCGGCGCGGGTTGGATTTCCAGTTCAGGAAAAATAATGGGTGGCAGCGCGAGGAGGAGGAAATCGGGGGTGCGACGGCGTGGTGGGTCTGTGGCGGCGACGGCGACGGCGTGGAAATTAGGGTTGGGTGGGGGTGAGAAGAGGGTGAACACTCTGTTCCTTTCCTAAGAAAAAAAAATGAAAATGGATGAAATTAAATTGTATGGGCAAAAAAGTAATTTCAACGATATATATATATATATATATATATGAATTTTCGCAGTCAACGCACGTGTAATCCACGGGAGTTGTTTTATGTAAATTTGGGAAACATGAAATCTTTTAACACAATTTTTTTGCACAAGATCCTTTTAGCAATTTTTTTGCACAGGTTCCTTTTAGCTCTTTTTAAATAATACAGTAAAATGTTATTGGCTTAATTATGTACTAATTCTATCCAATGACTTTGGTTAATTTATTGTTAATTATCTGATTTCCATATATAAATATATTAGTTTGAGAGTTAATTTGTTTAAAAAATAACCATTCGTTTCCACTCCTGTAATGAGAATTTTATTAAGATTGACATAAATTAATTTTAATTATTAAAATTAATATATTAAATTGATTTGGACAAAATGGTAGATATTTAAATCTTGAGCATTAACATGTGAAAGTATAAGTTGTAATATCACCTCAAGGTTCAAATAGTTAATCACTGAACTTAACAATAACTATCAATCAACAAAAAGTCTTACACACACACACACACACACATATAAAAGAACGAAATGTAAATACTAAAACATTAAAGTACCTTATTTCAATTTTAAGGTATTTTGAAAGTGAATATAAACACGAAATTTGTTAAAGATTAAATTTTATCAAATTCGGTACATCTACGAAAATGGATGTTGCTCATGTTCATATTTCAGCTAATCTTTTGTCCCAAAAAAAAAAAAAAAAACTATAATGTATTTGATGTATGTATCTATGTACATCTTGCCAAAAAAAATGCATTTATCAATGTACATTCAAACTTGTCTCTCTCAAATTTTCTTTGAATAAATTGGATATCTAGATAATCCTAAAGAAATGTATAATAATATATAACTCAGGTATTAAAGTGCAATTTTGTAACTTTACAAATGAAAGTTATGTATAATTTCCCACATTTATACATCATTCAAATATAACAATGGATTCATTTTAGCATGAGAAAAAGCAAGCGAAAACATGAACGTGAGGTCAATTTGCTCGTATGAGCTCAGGATCATTATAGGTTTAGAATCATGTACTAAGCTTTTAAGAGATAAATTGTACTATAGTTGTCAATGTCCAAAATGCAAATTTTATCATTCATTGAACTTGCTACAAGCATTTTTGGGAACCGTGTGGTGTTTAAATGAATCGTCCTACCATCGCAGATTTTGAGATTGAAGATGAAATTGACGTTGGAGATGTGGAGCTTGACTTGGCTAGTAGATTTTGCGAATGTGTGCGTTTTCATTGAGTTACTACGGTGCTCTTGTTAATGTATTTATTTTAAAATGTCATTTAGAACCATGATTTTTTTATTTACACATTAAAATATTTAAGGCTATACTCGATATATCAAAAATTCAAGAGAAAATTACGTTTACCTCCCCTGAGGTATGCCTTATTTACAAAAAACACCCCGACGTTTGGAAAATTATAATTGCCCTCCTGAATTAAAGGGGTAATTACAATTCACACCAAAAAATCACTGAACTCCCAAAAATACCCTTCAATGAAATTTGACTATATTGAAATGACTATTTTGCCCTTGTGAGGGTTTTTTGTTCTCTTATATATATATTTAAATATTTTTTTTAAAATTAAATCTTATAATCCTATATATTTTATTTTTATAAATATAAAAAATTACAATATATATTATATATATAATTAAAAAAATTCTTAATTTCTTTTTTTTTTCCACTCTTTCCTTTCTTTTCTTTCTCCTTTTTCGTTCTTCTCCACCTCCGCCGCCGCCGCTCGCCGCCGCCCGCCATCGCCGCCCGCAGCCGCCGCTCACCTCCAGCCCAGAAATCGTTGGGGGAGTGGGTGGGGGGGAAAGGATGGGGGGAGAGAGAGAGAGGGAGGGCCTCCGCCCATCGCCGCCGCCGCTCGTCCGCCGTCACCTCCAGATCTGCAATCGTTGGGGGAGGGCGAGGGCCGGGGGGGGGGGGGGGGGGAGGGGGGAGAGAGAGAAAGAGAGAGAGAGGGACGGGGAGAGAAAGAGAGAGAGAGAGAGATTGAGAGGGATGGCCTCCCCCCCCCCCCCCACCGCCGCAGCTCGTCCGCCATCGCCCGCCGTCTCCTCTAGCCCTGCAACCGTTGGGGGAGGGGGAGGGCCGGGGGTAGGGAGGGATGGGGGGGGGGGGGGGAGAGAGAGAGAGAGAGAGAGAGAGAGGGACGGGGAGAGAGAGAGAGAGAGAGAGAGGGACGGGGAGAGAGAGAGAGATCGAGAGGGAGGCCGCCGCCACTCGTCCGCCGTCGCCCGCCATCCGCCGTAGGCCGCCGTTGCTGCAACCGTTGGGGGAGGGGCAGGGGGAGGCGTGGGGGAGGGAGGGATGGGGGTGGGGGGGAGAGAGAGAGAGAGAGAGAGAAAACCAATTCAAATTTTTTTTATAGGCTAATCAAGATAAAGAGAAAACATAAAATTAAAGAAAAAAGTGACAAAAAAGAAAAAAAAAAAGATGAAGAAAGGGTATTTTGGGGTTTTCATTTTATTTATTTATTTATTTTTTACTTAAATTATTTGAGGGTATTTTTGGAAGTTCAGTGGTTTTTTGGTGTGAATTGTAATTACCCCTTTAATTCAGGGGGGCAATTGTAATTTTCCAAACGTCGGGGTGTTTTTTATAAATAAGGCATACCTCAGGGGAGGTAAACGTAATTCGCCCAAAATTCAATGTTATTATATCACAAATTTTTATTATGAATGAATATTGACTCTCTTTTTTATGTAGTACATATATAGATATAAACACATATATAATGCACTAAGAAGAACAAATATATGTATCAATATATATTGAAATAAGTTAAACATATACACATTCTAATGAGGGGTATTATAGTTAAATTTAAAGAATGCTATTTTGACTAATCAATTTATGAAGGGTAGATAATATTTCTTAAAGTATGTGGGTAAGTAAACATGCTATAGTACAGAATGCAAAGCGTATTTTACCCAAATAATGTCCCCTTTTTTTTTTTTTTTTTTGAGCTTTTAATAATGTTCAAATTTTAAGGAAGATACAATCATAACTTTAATTTTACTAAAACTAAAGTTTAAGGAGACTAGTGTGATTTACCATTCTTCAATTATTTGTTCACATACGAGATTGGAAAAAGATTATGGAGGCTGTTGAGATTCTTTTTCAGAATCGGTTCAGGATTTTCCGTTTGCTAACGGTATTGGGTCGGGTCGGGTCTAAGTAATTTGAAATGGGTCCTTGGGTTAGGTGATCTCCTGGGTTTAGATTGGTTGTGGGCCACTAATGAATTTGAATGAATTTCAAACGGTTCATAGATGGTTTCTAAATAGGTCCAAACTCACAACCAAAAAAAAAAAAAAGTTTCTTATTTCATTTTAAATTTATATTTATATATAAATTCGAGTTAATGTAAATTTTTAAATTTATGATCCAATATATGCATAAATTGAGCTCAGTAATTAGATAGGCCATTATCAAAGCCGCATTTTATAAGTCTAAACTTATTGCTAAGATTATTTATGATATGACGATATTGTTAAATGTGACATGTTTTATGACAACCCCGAAAATTCTTTATTATTATTATATTATTATTATTAGTATTATTGTTATTATTATGATCATTATTATCATTAGTGGTTACATACATGCGTGCATTGTTAATTACAAAACGTACAAGGTACATTACATAACATAAAGGTGCAACTACAAGGAGAGTATCGAGTTGCTAGTTCTACTATATCTACATAGCAAAAGCAAAAGCAAAAACCACCAACTACACTACACAGCAGACATCCTACATCTTTCTTCCTAGTAAAACGCTTCAAAAGGTTCCTCCTCCTCATCGTCATAAAGGCTAACTTCGGAAGCATCTAAATCATTATGTAACATGGAATCAACATACGTTGAGTAGAAATATTTCTTTATGCACATAAGGTGCTCGGGTATCAAGTGCACATTAGTTACACATAGCACACATATAGTTTCACACTTTCTACCTTTTGTCACCTGACAGTGACCCTTATAACTACACGGGCCGAAATAACAACCAGCACATTTCTCCCGCCAGCCTTATCCTCCAATAGTCATATCCCGGGCATACGCCTAGTATTGTCCTACGACCCTCTCTCTTGAGTAGATCCCTCCGTCTACCCAATGGGGGATTAGGAGATGGAAGGAGTGTGAACTCTCCCGACTACTCAATAGTATGTCCCGGTGGAACACCCCCCAGACCATTCCAGCAGATATGGGCCCATTCACAGAATTGCAATTTGTTCACACATGCACATAATCTTTGAAAGTTTATATTATAGTTTAGTAAAGTAAGCTCCACACTTATAAATGAAAGCTTTATATTTGCTTATTAAGCATATTTATTTAAAAATGTTAAATATGTAAATAGCTAGTAGCAAAAATATGTAAATAGACAAAATATAAATATAAATATATAAATATAACTAGTATGAGAATATAAATATAAAGATTAAAATATAAATAGTATAAATATATATAAATATATAGATTATAAATATATGAATACTACATATATATACCAATATAAAGTATAGATAACTATATATATAGATATGATAAGAATTATCTACATATACATATAAAACTAATAAAATGAATATAAGTATATATATATATACATATGCGTAACATATATATATATATATATATATATATCTACATATAATGAACTTACATATGCGTAACATATATATATATATATATATATATCTACATATAATGAACTTAGTTAAATATATATATATATATAATTAACATATAATGAACTTAGTTAAATGAATATATGGTAACACTTTAAATATATATATATATATATATATATATATATATATATACACGTACATAGATGTGTATGTTTATATATATATGTAAAGTACTAAAGTAGGCACAAATCTATAGTATAAAGTAAAATAAAAGTTCTATTTATCAAATAATAGATATGTGGAGCTTTTTTTACTAAGACTTTCAAGAACAACATAAGATATTCACCTAATAGTTCAAATAAAGCATCATGATCTCATATTACTTCATATAAAGCATAAAACTCACATAGTGGTTCAAATAAAGTATAAGAATTCCATATTATAGCCAAAAGGGTACAATAATCACATAGTATTTCCAATAAAGCATAGTAAACACATAGCACTCCAAATAAGCATATTAATCACATAATATCTTCAAGATCATGCTCACAAGTCTATCCATCCTTCAACTTTCTCTCAACAAGAGTTATAATATGAAAAACTAACCATAAAGCTTTAAAGTAACATGAATATGACAAAATAACTAAAATCCTCAACTTGGAGGCATGTTTGGCAAAAGCTCTCACTCTAGGCCATTCAAGCTTGATCTTTTACATTGCTTGGGCATAAGAGTATGGAACCTTGCCTATTCTTCACAAGAAAGAAGAAGAAAACCTCTACTTAAGGCATAAAGAAGTGTTCCTACCTTATGTTCCTCCAAGTAGTGTAGTATTTTGAGAGAAAATTAGAGAGAGTGTAAGTGTGTGAGCAAGGGGGCACGGTTTGGAGCTGTAAAAGGGCTGAAAATGAGGATTGTGGGTGTGTAAGGTTTTGTGTATTGATCCTAGAAGGTATTAGACACAAATAGCTAAATATTAAAATCATCAAAATACCTCTTCCATACAATTATACATGGTTGTCTATACATACACCTCACTTTACTAACCACCATGTATATGTATGTGGGTATGTGTGTGTGTATATGTAGCTATGTATATCACCACTAATATATAATTATATATGTATATGGGTTCAAGAGTGTATTAGTAGAGATATTTTGCTAAAATATAGAATAACATCAACTAAAATCAAACAAAACCTATAAAATCTGAAAACTCTTATTTATTAAGTATTTTTATTGTTTATGTCTCCGCAAAACCGAAATTTGGGGTTGGAGAAGTGAAAAGACCAAAATACCCCTTGTTTTGCCCTTTTTTCGAAAATTGCCAAAAAATAGAAATAAAATTCTAAAAATTCAAAACTTAATTTTTATAAGTCAAATAAAATCTAAAATATTTATTTATATTATTATTTTCATTCTTTGATAATAATTAAGCATTTTAAAAATTAGATTTTAAATTAAGAACTTAAAGACAATGTTTTTCGAAAATTACTAAAAATTCTCGAAAAAAAGGTAAAAGTTGAAAATAATTTATTAAGTAAATTCTGGAAGTTTAGAAAGATTAAATGTATAAAATTTTAAGAATATTTGAAATTTATAATATTTTCTAAAAATTTATGTAGTAAATGCGCATTGTTCGAAAATAAAAAAAAGAAATACTTTTGAAGAATAATTTCTATAAAACAATACTTCACAAAATAGTTCTAAAAGAAAATTATTCAACAAAATAATGGATACCCAATGTATAATATAAAATATTTAAATAAAGAATTTTATCGGATCGTTACATGTTTGAATACAGCGCTCTAAAAATGTTAAGATTATAAGTCTAAAATTAAATAAGAAAAATGTCAGCATGTGTCGCGACTTAGATGAAAAGAAACTAAAGGTAAAATAAGTTTAAGTACCCCAACGTTTGAAGTACTTTGTATTTTGGTATCTAACTTTTGTTTTTATGCGATTGTAGTACTTAACTTTTGTGAGTTGAGTGTGTGTGGTTCCTTTTTGAAATTCTGGGGGAATATTTAGGAATATTCCGCTGGTACCTCCTCATGATTCCATATTTCAATGGCCAATCATAATGAGCAATGCATTGATGAAGTCAATTTTAGACTATGGCCGATAGTGGTGGTGGAATTGGATTGAAGAGATGTAATGGCTGGTAGAATTTGATATAGCTTTTGTCCAATTAAATCCAAACGAATGGAGCATTGGCAAAATTTATTAAGGGATTTTGGCAAATTTGGGGAAATGAAAACATTAGTGTATAGCTTGACTATTTAGGTGGTGGCAATATGATGGAAATGCCGGGTATTGTTTATTTTCAAAATAAAAAAATATTATTTGTAATTTTACCTAAACTTATAGGAGTTGAGTGTAATTCTCCCTTACAAATATCTAAAGGGAAAAAAAGCATATTATAGTCCTTTTGTCTGATTTAGTGACAAGGGGACAAAACTTAGAGGGATATTTATAATTTTCAATATATGAAGAAATTATTTGTAATTTTATCTAAATTTAATGGAGGTAAAGGTAATTATCTCTAAATTTTTATTAATAAGTTCAATTTCCTGAAAGATAAGATATTTTTCAGAAGATCAAACGCAATATCCAATTGGCATGATGTTTTTTGGTTTTCAAAATCTACTAGAAGACATTCATTACTTTGCGGACGGAAATTTTAAAGAAACTTATGGTACAATTTAAGCTTACGAAATTTCATTTGATCTCATCCATATATTGTGTATTATGTAGAGATTTGTGGGTCATATATGCAGTCACCCACTCTTTTCTTGCCCATTCACGTCTAGAGTTTGGTCATTTTTTTAATACATGCCTTGGCAAGGTTCTTCTTCCACAATAGAACAAATGATTCTTTTTCTCTCCCATGAGAACTTTAGAATTTTCGGTCTCTGCAGTGGCTACTCTCCGATCATTGGCTTTGCACTATCAGGAATTTTCTCCTTCCCTTTATCCTTTTTTGTTCCTGTCTTGATAACATGTTCCTTTACTCCCTCTTAGTCCAGTCGTTTTTCTATGTCTTTCTCTCTTCTTTAGCATTTCAGTTTGCTTTCTTACCCTAGTTTACTTCCTACGTTTTTCTTATAATAGGGTGATCTCGGATCGGCTTCGAAGTGATACTGAATTTGCACTCTCTCATGGAGGAGGAAACTACTCGGATGAAATGGGTCCTCACATTGATGGCTGAGGAGGATGATGGGGATGAAGTTCTGGTGGGAACATGGGAGAGTAGTAGATCGGGTGGAGGGTTTTGCTTGATAGGCTGCGTCCTCTCACATAAGTCCTATCATATTGATGCTATACGTCGGATACTTCAAACTTTCTTCCATACCTTGAAGGGATTCTCCGTGAGAAACTTAGTAGGTGTCTGGTTTGTATTGGAGTTTAACCATCCATATGATAGAAAGCATATATTAGCGAGTAGTCCCTGGGCTATCGACAAGAATCTAATGATATTGAATTTCTTTAAGGAAACAGAAGACTCGATGGCCGTTGATATAAACTTAATCGACTTCACCGTGCATGTTAATAGCCTTCCATGGAACAGGTGCACAACAGAGATTGCTCAGTTTATAGGCAACAAAATCGGGAAATTCCGAGAAATCGTAACTGACAATCGGGGAGTGCAACACCTATCTTTGCTAAGATTGATGGCTCGCCTGAATGTGAACAATCCACTCCGACGTGCTTTGAGGTTGCGTAGTACAGCAAGGGATGATCTTATTGTTAATCTTACCTACAAATGTCTCCCAAATTTCTGCTACATATACGGAAAGCTAGGGCACATTAAGAAGCTATGCCTATGTCATATTCAACAAGGTTTTGAGGATCAGGGGATGATCTTCGCTATGGTCCCTAGTTACATGCCATGGGGTCTCCTAGTGATAATGTTCGAGCACTCGGGGCAGCTGCAACTCAGGATTCGATGGGGGATCAGAAGCCTCTGTTCCGTGGTCAGCGTGAGCATCTTGGCTATCCGGCGCGTCAAATTGTCGGGGGCCAGAATATTTTTGGACAGTCCTTGATCCAAGCGGTTGGGGGGGGGGGGGATCTTCTACCGTGATGTTCGGAATAATATCCTCAAAGAATCTCTCTATTCCTGGCATCAATCACGAGACCCAAATTCCTCTCTCTAAGGATGGCATCTTGCCTAATTCTGTGGATCAGTCCCATTTTCACAATATGATGTCATCTTTGGTGGAGATCCTCAGTCAAAGTCCTTCCAAACAAGTATTAATTCTGGAGAATTCAGACCTTAACCCATACCAAAGCCCAACCCAAACTGTAATCAAGCTTAACTCAAACCATAACCCAAGTCAAAATATGACTAAACCTTTAACCCCCTCACACATCACCAACAAACCCTCTAGCCCACTATTTGAAAACGCTCATATTGTCTGGCCCAATCCTATACAGGTGAATCTAGCCCAATCTCCTTCCCCTACCCCTCCCCCCCCACAACCCATGATAGTCACCCAACAGAAGCCCGTGAACCCAAACGTATCACCCTACCTACACAAAAACCACCCAAGTCCAGAAATCGATTTAGCCCTCTCTCCCTCTCCCACTAATACTGCTCCTCCTAACCCACATTGGGCCATGCATGTGCAGAACGTCCCACTCTAATTCACCATAGAAAGTACCTATCCCATATCCTCTTCTCATGTATGTTCCCGCAGGAAAAAGAAAAAGACCTCAAGCCCGAAATCACAACCCAATCTTGAGATTCTGGCGAAGCTAAAACTCCGCGAAAGTTTGGGCTTAGTCCGTACGGATCATGGCTCAAACTCAGCTAAGAAATTTCACTACTTTAACCAGTCGAACATGGACTTCTCTTCTTCAGCGGTGGTACCTACCATGCAGGACCGCCGAGCATAATGAATTCGCTAGTGTGGAACTGTCGGGGTTTGGGGGCCTCACCGACAGTCCATTTTCTTGGATGACTAATCTGAGAACTTAGCCCTGCCTTGATTTTCCTCTCCGAGACCAAGGTTCGCAGAAATGAGTTCGAGAAGATTAAGGAGAGACTGAACTTATATAGTGTTTGTGTGGATCTAATCAGATCTAGCAGTTCTCTGGTCCAAGGACTCTGTGGTCACGCTCCAATCCTTTTCCCACTCTCATATTGATGTAACGATTAGTTGGGGTCAGTGTGGTTCTTCTTGGCGATTCACTAGCTTCTACGAAAATCCCGATCATAACAAACGGAGGGAGTCTTGGTCGCTTTTGAGGAGGCTGGATTCAATTGCTTCTTTGCCTTGGCTTGTTGTTGGGGACTTCAATGAGATTCTAAGTCATAAGGAGAAGAAAGGGTTACAGAGATGCCCTAAGTTGCTTATTTCCGATTTTAGAATGGTTTTGTTGGATTGTGATCTCCGTGACCTTGGGTATTGTGGAGATACATTCACATGGTGCAATAATAGAAAGTTTCCTCATCCTATATGGGAATGACTTAACAGGGCTTGTGCCTCATCGAGTTGGTCCACTTTGTTTCCCCAAGCTTCGATCGATCATATGGATACTATATATTCCAATCACAAACTAGTTCGAATCAATATGAAGGGGTTATCACATCGTCAGATAAAGAAGACTAAACTGTTTATATTCAAAGCTAACTGGACCCGAGCTGCTGAGTTCCGAGAGATGGTCAAGTAGTTTTGGATAGCTCATTTGAAAGGCATTGCTATGGAGCAAGTTCGCCGGAATCAGGAGTTGTGTAAGGCAGGCTTCACATCTTGGATAGGACTAACTTCATGCAGCCCCACAAGAAAATTAAGGGGATGGAGGGATGCATAGCACAGTTGGACAAAGGTTACCTTGAGTTTAAAGAGAAAGCAAGCTATTTGCGCGTAGAGCTTGAAGAATATCATTTACGAAATGAAGTGGCATGTAAACAACGTAGCAAAGTCCAGTGGTTACAAAAGGGTGGCCATAATTTGGCCTTTTTCTATAAGGTATCCTCGGCTCATTATAAGAATAATAATATCTCAAGCCTAAAGGACGAGGAGGAAAACTGGATTGAAGACGCTTCATTTGAGCCCCCTCATCAGGATGTTAATATCGATCGGCTCCTTGCTGCTTTTTTTAAAGGGGAACCTTTGTGGCTCCCTTGTGGGGATCGTGGCAATCGAAACCTCTCTCTTTAGGATGGGATTTCTAGGTGAGCAGCTATAAATTCTTTCAGAAGGCCCTTCCGATGAGCCACTCGATCTTATTTTGTGGGGCATAACAGTCATCAGTGACATGCCCGTGTTGCTCGTAGAAGGCACGATATTTTCCCGACTTTTTAGCTCACTTGCCTTCATGGATATTGTTCGGGATTTTGAACAACTTTCGATTAGTGACCGAAAAGATTTGGCTCCAAGGGGTATTCAGAGGAGCATAATCGGAGTACCGTTTGATCATAGAGTCTTTGTGGCCTCTTTTTATCCTTGTGGTCCTTCTCCTTCTTGTGGCCTCTTGTTTCTTTTTTTTCCTGGGTCTCCATGTTTGATGTGGTGTATCTCCTTAGAGATCATGAAACTGGAGTTCAGAGTCTGAAGTTCCCTTATAGATTGAGGGGGTTTGAGAACAATAGCCTTGGCACAATCCTTGTGCTAGAGGGCTATATAGAGGGCCCAATTGATGAAGTCGGTTCTGGGATCATCGACCTTGAAGACCTTGTTGTTAAAATGGGTCATAAAATCACGAAATAACACCCCTTCTGGTTGGTGAATCCCATGAAAATAGGTGTGTGGAAGTTTGGTGTCTTTCTTGGCTGCGAAATGGTGCAAAAATTGATTTGCAAGCTCTTCGAAAAAGTGGATCGACTCTAGCTCAAGTCGAGCAAACCACTATCGAGCTACTCCAAAAAGCGTGGTGGCAAAGAATTTTGCCATCATTCCATTTGAAAGTTTGTTGACGTCGATAGCATTTTCGAATTGGAGTAAGTGATGATCGGGGTCGGTACTCCCGTCATAATAAAGGAGGTTGATCGGAATTCGGTCATAGAGACCAATATTTTCTTTTCGAATATGATGGGTGAAGGCTCTTTGCCTCCGATTATGGTAGCGATCGGATGAGGACCCCTGCCCATCATAAGACTCGATTCTCTCCTCAGGATGTTTCAGGCCGATGATCTTTTAGGTAAGTTGGTAGAGTTGGTTCTTCATATGTTTGAGTTCCCTTTGAATTAGGTTGGCTCGAGAATTTCCCGGAAAAAGGGTCTCAATGAGGGCATCCAATAACCGGGTACTGGCAAAGAAAACCCTGCCGAGTGGCCTGATTCGGCCTCTTACTCCAATCGTGGTAGCCTCGAGCTTGCGGCCCTATCAGAGTTCTGATGTGATGGGATATGCCGCGTAGTAGAAGCTATTGCAGGGTTGGGGCCTGGTGACGGTCCTAGGACTACACTCTCCGTAAGCCTTTTGAAGGCCTGTAGATTGTATTGTCCGACAAAGTCCCTCAATTGCTCGAGGGGTTTCGTAATCATTTCCTCCGTATTTGGTATGGGGCCACCCGTGCCCATAGGTCGAACACGGGCCTTGCTTCTCCGATCGGTAGCGACAGGTGCTATCGGGACAGTGGCGTGTACTTTGGGCGACCCTAGTAAGTCGACTTGTAGTAGTGTAGGATCTATGACTGGAAAGGGTGGTGTAAGTTAGTGAACCGAATGCTGGTCTTTCCCAACCACCTGAGTAATCCGCGCACTAGAGGGATTTCTTCTAGTTGTTACCATATTACTTCCTTGATTGCAGTGAGTTCCCACAGATAGCACCAAAAATGATGCGGGTCGAATTTGGGAGTAATCGAATTTAATCAGATGCTCCGGTCAAGTAAAAGAAAAAGGGTACTTGATCAAGAAGAGGGGACTTGCAACAAGGGAAATGCAATATGAACTAGCCGAGATGGGTCTCGACTAAGACCTTCGATACTTAAGTCAACTGATTGAGTAGAGTAGAGATTTGAGCAGAGTAAGTGGGTATTTATAGTGTGTCCCATATTTAAGTCAACTTACGTCTTATCATAAATGCAACGGTATTTATAGTGTATCCACGTAGGTCTTCCCATACTTAAGTCAACTTACGTCTTACCATAGATGTAAAGGTATTTATAGTGTGTACACATAGGTCTTCCCCTATGGGACCTTAGGCTTTGTAGACCATCATGTGGTAAAGTGGAGTGACCTATGAGTCTAAAGGTAGGGCCTAATGATATTAGTTGGCTCTTAATTAATGAGTTATGGGATTGTGGTTACACTACAGGAAAAAATACATTTTCTGGCAAAATATTTCGGAGGAATTTTGACGGAATTTCCATCAGAAATTTGAATTTCCAGCGAAATTCCGACAGAAATCGTTCCGCGGGAAAAAATGCCCCCCAAGGGCGGAGTTCCGCCGAAATTCCCTCGGTAAGCAATCCGGCGGAATATTCCGCCGGATTGCGGATTTCTTATAGATTTCGCCGTTGCCACCGCTAGACTCGTTGTCGTACCGCCTCTGCCACCCCCCAGACCCGTGCCACCGCCACCCGCCAGACTTGCGCCATCGCCACCGCTGGAATAGCATCTCAAAATAGTATCCCAAAATATTCAAATATTTGCAGCTGTAGGGATTTGAACTTGTGACCTCAAGGTTGAATGATAAGCACTCCACCACCAGGCTATTCCTTGAAATTGTGATAAGTTAAGTTTTGTTTTGTTTTATACATATTATATATTTGTTTCATTATTCTTATTTTAATTATAATTAAAAGATAGTATAAATAATAATAGTTAAAAGATAGCATTGATACTATATAAAAATATGTGTTATATATACAATATAAACATATATGTATACCATATAAACATTTGTATACCTATAAATATATTTTAAATAATTAAGGATAGTATAAATAATTATATATTTATTGATTATTCTTATTTTAATTTATTGAATAATTTTAATTAATTTTTTGTAATTTGAAGATATATATTTTTTGTAATTTATTCTTAATTTTTGAAGTTATTTCTTGGTTGTAATTTTTTTTTGTAATTTATACTTAGTAATATTCGTCTGATGCTTATAAATAGTTTTGTCTACTAATAGTATTGATACTATATAAACTTATATATTATATATACTATATAAATATATATATATACACACACACTATACAAACATATGTATTCCAATAAAAATATTATAACTAATTAAAAGATAATATAAATAATAATAGTTAAGTATATATACTATATAGACATATATATACCTATACATATATTATGCATAATTAAAATCTAGTATAAATAATAATAGTTAAAATAGTTTGATACTATATAAACATATATATTCTATATAGACATATGTATACCTATATCTATATTATACATAATTAAAAGATAGTATAAATAATAATAGTTAACAGATAGTATTGATACTATATAAACATATATATTATATATACTTTATAAACATATGTATACCTATAACTATATTATACATAATTAAAAGATAGTATAAATATTAATAGTTAAAAGATAATATTGATACTATATAAACATGTATATTATATATACTATATAAACATATATATACAATATAAATATAAGTATACCTATAAATATATTATACATAATTAAAAGATAGTATAAATATTAATAGTTAAAAGATAGTATTGATACTATATAAATATATATTCTATATACTTGATAAGGTCAATTTTTGGTCCGACCACGTGTCGGAGTCCGAACAGCTCCTGATGATTATGTTGGTGGCCCACCTGTCAAAGATGGAGGAACGCATGTGAGATTAGCCGATTTTACCCCGGCATAGGCTCTCCGATGCTGAAGTCAGTGTTTGGAAAAGATGATGAATATTAAATGAAAGGTTCTCTTGCTTATCAAGAATGAATGTGAGAATCCTATGATTTTTTTACCCTTGGGTGGGGAGCCGATTTGGTATATATATGAGAGTGAAGTAGTCGGATGTGACATGGTTGGTGGGAGGCGGTCAACTTTCTGACATAAGTCGAACTAGCATGTGCTTTTTGCCCCTTTTGTGATTCCCATTGGCAGCTGCTCTTACGTCTCATTAATGGGGAGCCTTATTGGTATTTAATGTGTATCTTTAGCATTTATGACCAAGAATTACATTTATAACTTGGCATTTTAATGCACTGGAGACCGATTGGATGGACCTATGTGCTACTGGGACGTGTAAGGTGGCGGTAGGTAGGACCTGCCATTGGTCGCCAGCTGGATTCATCCTTGTTAGGCATCAAGCTGCGCAACGACTAAGTATGGGATTCCGTCCTTGACACGGACGTGTCCGAGGGACCTTATGCCAACAAACTTCTCGTGCTCTTGGAGCAGGGCAGGATGTTTTCAAGGGCCATGGGTTGTTTCGAGGGTCCATCGTGTAGCGTACTTGTGTCTTGACGCAACTTCAAGAGCAGCCAGCTTAAGAGCTAGTTCGAGGACAGTACGTCATATCGTGGGCTTCAACTTTCCACTTGGGTTGCCTAGAGACACCTGCTAATGTGGCGCGATGAGGTAGCACCTGACTTATCATTAGTCCCTCAACTCTTGATTGTGACGAGGACGTCAGCTTTCAAGAGTGACTTATATTGTGGGGTGTCAGGTGTCCTTACACGTTTTGAATTTGAAATGCCAACTGGGTATGAAAAGTCACACTTTTCTAACTTTGACGGCCCACGCGCCTGTTTGGGAGACTTGGCACACCTCTGCCCATTAATTTCTTGTGGCCGAAAGGTCATGATGGCAGAGGGCTTGTCTAGTCATAATTGTTGCAGGCTTTATTGTCACAGCGGCCGAGGCGTCATAATGGTTGGTGGCGTTTCCCGTATCCCTTATAAATAGTTGAGGGTTTCGCCCCAAGTTGATTTTTCCTTTCACACTCACCCAAAGCACTCGTACGGGCATTGGAGGTAAGACTTTTAAAGGATGCTATTGTCGTTTTTTTCAGTCGTTCATCCTCTGTAGGTGAACTCTTTTCTCCTTACTCTCTTTCTTAACATTTCCAACCCAGAAACCCTAGCCGCTATGGGTCCAAGAAGGAGGATACTGGACCACTCAGATCCGACGCCTGAGGACATGGCGGCGGAGAGGAAGGTCCACCTCCCTCCCAGCCGATTTCGGCGCTGGGGGAAGCCGCGCTGTAGAGACCATTGGGGCCACCCAAGCCAAGGCATTGCAGAGTGGGGCCTCAGAAGGGAGGTGCCGAGCAACGCGTCAGAGAGGGTCCGCCCAAGGCAGAAAAAGAAATCACAGGACCTGCTGGAGGGGACACCGGGCCTAGCGGGTCCCCCGCTAATAGCTCAAAACCACGGGGTGGAGGAATGGGCATATTTCAGACCTCCTCGTTTCCTCGAGATATTTCCAGCAATATTACTGCATCGGAGATAGATAGGATTTGGGAGGAATTTGGGGTTCAATTTCCCATCCACATGCTTGGCCCTAATGAAAACATGGCTTTTAACCTCTACCATTTTGAAGTGGGGTTGCGCCTGCCCCTCTCTCTTGAAATTCGAAGGCTGTTGGAGTTTTCCGGCGTGTGCCCTAGCCGACTAGTGCCTAACTCCATCATGATCATCATCGCCTTCGTGGTGATCATGCAATGCCTCAAGGAGGAAGCCAGGCCGGCCAATTTTTTGGAGTTCTTCCGATCAAACGAGTCGGTTCGGTCCGACCTAGGCGAATCGGCTGAGGATGAGCCTGGCTTCCTATATTTGTCTGCCCGTTCGGCTTCCTCGAAGGTGCTGGATGACTTTAAGTCCTCCCATGGATTAGGGTGAAAAAGAAAGTTCGTGTTCATAGAAGATCGAGGGCAGTTGGGAATGCCCTCGAACTTGCACCAAACCCCCGTACTTAACAGCAACTTCTACCATGAGGAGCCTAGTTTAAACGAGGGGAAAGTAGTGGATTTCACTAAGATGGGGAGAATGTGCGCTCTCTTCCTGACCTCGGAAGATATACTCCGGGCCTGCCGTCTCTCGAGTGCCTCCGGTGACCTTGGCCTAAGCGAGCGCCCCAGTACGAGGCGCCATACTTATGCAAAGAGCGAACCTAGGGCCTAAAACCCTTCCCCCCCCCCCCCCAACCTTTTTTTTTTGGAATTTCAGGGTTCCCACTGCTACTGGCTCATATCTTTTTCCTGTGCAGGTCTCTACATCTTAATGGACGCATACAAAGCTTTGTTGGCCAGACTCGATCGGCAAATGTGCCAAACCTAACCTCCTCACCCTAAAGTATTCGCCTTCCACAAGGCAGTTACCCAGAATCACGACGGCCGAGGAGAGACTCTAGCACCGGAGAGGAATCAAGCCAGAGTGCCGAGGCCTCCCGCATCAAAACTGAGGTGGAAAGGGAAGTTCCCCAAACTGAGGACGCTAGGGCAACCTCGGTCGAGAAGGTTGCGAAAGGCCCGAGGGGGACCGAAGGGGGTCAAGAACCCTCAAACCAAATTGCTATCCTCCCGAATCAACCTTCCACACTGCCGGGGGCCCCAGCTACTACCAGCATCTCCACTCCAACCGCAGCTCCATCGAGGCCCTCACCAACCGAGGTATTGCCCCCACCTCGGGTAGAGGCTCCGCTTGGCAGGGCCCCCACTGTGGCTCCTTAGGCGATCCCCACAGCGCGACCAATTCCCCAGCCCGAGAGGGTTAACCCTCGAAGGGCCATTCCCGGGGTGTCTATTTGCGAGAGCGACACTGAGGGCTCTTGAAAGAGGGCTGCGGCGGAAAAGGCTTCTCGGGGGGCCAAGAAGCAAAGACCCGCTCCCACGGGCAAAGGGAAACGTACAGCCAGCCCCGAGCCCTCAGATTCTGATGAGGAGGAAGAACTCTTCAAATGTGCGGATGCGGAGCCCAGCAACCCCGTTAACCTTCAGGACCACCATTCCAACCTCCGCATAAACGGGGTGGGAACCAACGAGACTAATACCAAGATGAACTTCGTACTCCTCTGAGGTCTCCAATTGCCGGCTGACCAACAGGCGTTCCTAAAGTGCTCTATTGCGGTGCTTGAGATGAATCTCGCTAAAGCCTTAATTGGGGTTAGAAAATTTCTGCTTTCGCCTTCCATTAGGTTCGTTGTATACTTTGTCTAAATTCTCTCGATGATTTTGGATAGGTCGTCGTCCCCCTTTCCCATCACTTCCTTTTATGCGCCAGCGTTTTCTGCCGGGGGAAGAACAAGTATAAGAGGATGTTCAGGGAAGAGAGGAAGAAAAAACACCAAATGCCTGCCGAGATGGAGAAGTGCCTCAAAGAGATTGATGTCCTCTTCGAGGAGCTGGCCTCGACCAATGATACTCTTCGAGGGCAACTGCAAGAGAGCCAGCAACTTCTCGAGTCCGCTAGGACCCGTATTACTGAGCTCGAGAGGCAGTGCAAGGACTTGGACGACGAAGTGAAAAGGACTGCCAAGGCTTGGGAGGAGACTTGGGCCTTGTGCGAGGAGACTGCCCTCGATCGAGACTTCGCCAAAGAGCGCCTCGAAGTAGTGAATCAGAAAAAAGCTGAGGTCAAGGCGAATGCCTTCTGGAACTACGACGAGGGCATCAAGATGGGGCTTTGAAGAGCCGAATGGACTTTCCCAGGGCGGTGTCACAAGAGGATCAAGCGTGCCTTCTCGAGGTTCCTTGTGAGTGAGGCGTTCGACTACATTCGGACATTCCTTAGCTTTCAGGATTCTGTAGAGGCGGTCGACCTCGTTCTCGACCAACTCTAGGTGTGAGGCTATCTGGACGAGGATTTTGATCGAGGCTCCGTTGGACTCTCCTTTAACCGCAACGGGATGCCTTTGGAAGAAACGTCGCCCTCGTCGGGAAAGTCTAAGGAGTTTGATTTCTAGGGAAACGAATTCAACTTCGTCTTCCACCACCTCAATATCCTCCCTCCTAAGAGCGCGAAAGGCGAGTTGTCGGGGGAAGAAGACCTTCCGCTCCCGTCTGCGCCAACTTCTAAGTCCTGGAAAGACCAGATGACTGGGCTAAGTTCCCCCAGTAACCCGGAGGGCGAAGACAACGGCGGCGATGAGGCGGGGGCGAATGCCGACGCTGGGGGCTAGGGTGGAGGCCAGGATGAAGGATCCGTCGAAGTTAGCAACTAGTAGAGCCTCATTCACTATAATCCCCCAAGCCTCTGTAACCCCCTTTTGTAAATCGGATGCCCTTGGGCTCATTAATGAAATTCATTCTTTTCAGGGCATTTCCTGATTCATGAAGCATGTTATCAGTTTTTGCTTTTACTAATAAGTTATAATAATGTTTCGGAAAATTCGAAGATGGATCCCCTTGGTTCCATGAGGGCACTGGACTGCGTGTTCAATAAATAGGGTGAAGGGAGTACGGAATTGACTAATGGAGTGCGAGAACAATTTAAACAAAATGAGAGGAAAAAGAATTTTTTTTAAAGATTAACATTGGAATTTACAACATAAGTTCGTACAACCCTTTTTTCCCTCAAAAAAAAGTATCCTCGACACATTTCTTAATGAGCTGATACAATAATTAAACGAGGAGAGAACAATAAACTTATCTTATTTTAAACATAGAACTTTCTGAGATTTGAAGCATTCCATGGTCGAGACAGCTCTTTTCCATCCATGCCCTCGAGCCGATACGCGTTGTTTTTTGAGACCTTTACAACTTTGTAGGGCCCTTCCCAGTTTAGATCCAACTTTCCCGCATGCTTGGATACCTCGACCCTCTTGAGGACCAGGTGTCCAAGTTGGAAGTTCCTAAGGCGTACTCCTTTATTATAAGCTCGGGCCGTGGAGGCTCGATACTTTTGCATCCTCGATCGGGTTTCATTCGTTTTCTCCTAGAGCAAGTTCAACTCTGTAGCACAATTCTCCTTGTTTCTGGACTTATTGCAATGCGCTACCCTGGTTGTGTTGTGTAATATTTCGACTGGGATCACCGCTTCAGATCCGTACACTAAGACATATGTGGAGTCCGTTGTTGTTATTCGAGGGGTTGTGCGATAAGCCTATAGTACCCTAGGCAACTCATCTGCCCATTCTCCTTTAAGAGCGCCCAGTGACGTCTTCAGATTTTATAGAATGATGCAGTTAGTGACCTCAAGTTGACCTTTTGCTTGGGGGTTTCCCACCGATGTGAACCGTTGTTCAATGACGTGATTCTGGCACCACTCAGTCGTGGCCTAACTCTGGAATTGAGTGTCGTTGTTCGATATCAATACTTGAGGGACCCCGAATCGGCAGATGATATTCTTCCATATAAATGATCGAATCGAGGTATCTGTAATCTTGGGGACTGCCTTCGCTTTGACCTACTTCGTAAAATATTCCACTGCCACTATGGCGAACTTTCTATGACCCTTGCCGGTAGGGAAAGGTCCTACCATGTTGATTCCCCATTGATCAAAGGGCCAAAAAATTTCAACGTTTACCATTTCTGTAGCTGGTTTGTGTGGGAGGTTGGCATAAAACTGGCATTTCTGGTATTTCTGGGCATGCTCAGATGCATCCTCTAGGATCGTAGGCCAGTAGAAACCACTCCTCAAAATCTTCTTGGACAGAGACCTTCCTCCTGCATGGTTCCCACAGCTCCCTTCGTGGACTGATTGCATTATCTCCCGGGCTTCCGAGGGGAGAAGACATCTAAGTGGGGCTCCGAGGAAAGATTTTTGGAACAACCTTCGCTCATTGTCTAAGGTGTAACTCGCGCACTGCCTCCTCAGCCTCTGTGCTTATTTTTGTTCAGTTATTCCCTCTCCCCCCTCCAAAAAAGCACGGATTTCATCCTGCAAACTAGACTCGAGGGGTTGAATGGGTAACATGCCGGTTGTCTGCTCTCGAATTGAAGGAGAATCGAGGATATTGAAATTGACAATTTGGTCCCTGGTACCTTTGAGGGCACTTGCGAATTTTGATAAGACATCCGCGTGCTCGTTTTTCTTCCTTGGTATTTGTTCCAAAGTGAAAGATTTGAAACTTTTCTTCAACTTGGTGACGTGCTCGAGGTATTTGGTTATCGCAGTGTCTCTGGCTTCGTATGTTTCGCCGATTTGGTTGGATACCAGCTGAGAATCGGTGAAGGCCCTGATATGGGAGACCCTTCTCTGATTGCCAATTCGAGGCCAGCGATAAGGGCTTCATACTCGGCTTCATTGTTGGTGATAGGGTAATTGAGTCTGATGGCGAACTCCACCATATCGCCTTCTGGGCTCTGTAACATAATCCCGGCTCCCCCCTTGCGTGGTGGAGGAACCGTTGACATGTAGGATCCATGGGCCTGTGGTGGGTGGGTCTTTTTCTTCCGGTAGTCCAACCCTCTCGAGGAGGAAGTCGGCCAACACCTGGGCCTGGATGGCAGTTCGTGGTTGGTACGAGATATCAAACTCTCCGCCCTTTGTAACATTTTGTTGAGGTAGTAAACAGGAAGATACTTCCGCTCCCTCACTACTACGATCATGGAGCAGACTGCCTCCAGGGATACCTCGAGATACAGGTATAGTTTCTTTCTTGGATTGGGTTTGGCTAAAAGCGGTGGAGTAGCCAAATACTCATTAGGTTCTCGTAAAGCCTGCTCACACTCGGGAGTCCATTTAAATTCAAGAACCTTCCTCAGCTTCTCGAAGGAAGGCAGATATGAACCTGTTAAGGGAGACAATCCGGCTGTAGAGCCTCTGAACATCCTTCATCGACTTGGGAGTCCCAATCCTTTGTAGTGCCTCAATATTTATGAGATTGGCCTCGATTCCCCTCTCGCTGACCATATACCCCAGGAACCTTCCCCTTCGAACTCCGTGCATTTCGAGGAGTTGAGTTTGAGGCCAAACTCTCTAAGCACTTGAAAGACTCCCTCCAAATGTTCGAAGTGGTCTTTCTCCTTTGTGCTCTTGACGATCATGTCGTCCACATACACTTCAACAATGCACCCGATCAGTTCTTTAAAGATAAGGCTTACTAACATTTGATAAGTCGCTCCCGCATTCTTAAGTCTGAAGGGCATGACCAAAAAGCAGTACACCCCCATCTCTACCACGCTGGAGGTTTTGGGCTGGTCTTCCAGGGCCATTGAGATTTGGTAGTATCCCTAATAAGCATCCATCATACTCATCATTTAACAGCCCATCGTGGAATCCACAAGCTAATTGATTCGACAGAGCGGGTAGGGGTCTTTTGGGCACGCCTTGTTGAGATCTGTGAAATCATTGCACATTCTCCATTTATCTTGCCCCTTGGGGACCGCTACCACGTTGCATAGCCATTCGGGAAAGTGTATTGGTATATACCCGACTTCCAATGATTTGTTTACTTCTCCCTCTATTATTCTATTCCTTTAGGCCTCGAAGACTCTTTTATTTTGCTTGAAGGCTTGAAGGTCGGTTCGATATTTAAGTGGTGCACGATAACCTTGGGACTAATCCTGAGGAAATTCGAGGGCTGCCACGCAAATACATCCTTGTTCTCTTGAAGGAACTGGATGAGCATCACTTCCTTCGCCTTGTCGAGTTGCACTCCAATCTTGGTTCTCGGGGTTCCCCGATTCTAGCTCGATAGCATTAGATTCTCTAGTGGGCTCGATCCTGCTGTCCTCGAGTTTTCTATTTTTTGAGGATGTTCATACTGGTCCTTTAGAATCGCTATCAGAGCCTACTTCGGGAGACTTCCTCTTCCCAGACCTAGGCTTCATTCCTAGCGACACTGAGTAATAGGTCCATGCGTCGACGACATCACATCGTACCTCTCCGATCTCAGCTTCAGTGGGAAATTTCATCATAATAGTAGGTTGACACCACCGCCCTAAATGCATTGAGCGCCGGACGGTCCAAAATCATATTGTAGGCAAACGGGGCGTCAACCACCAAATAATTTACCATTAGAGTCCTTCTGGTCGGCTCTTGGCCGAGAGACGTCGGCAGCTTGATCTGCCCAATGGGGTGATTCAGGACCCCCCGAAGCCTACCAAGGGCATCCATACCGGCTCCATATCTATCTTGCCCATGCCAATCTTCCTTAATGTTGAGTAGAACAGGACATTGGCCGAGCTGCCATTGTCAATCAATATTTTGGTGACGGAGAAGTTGGCCATATCTGTCGTCACCACCATCGGATAATCGGGTTACTCGACTAGACCTTTCGGGCTCTGCACTAGGATCCTGTCCCTCTCGTTGAACTCTATCGAGCATCCCTCGATCGTGTTGACCAGTTGAGGGTGATCCAAATCCTCGAGGGCAAACCAGTCATACTGGAGCTTTTTGCCCACTCTTTTGCACGAGGACTGGGTGTCTCCCCCCGCTAGCCCCTTAGCGATCATGAGGATCGTGCCATTGGTGGGATGATTGCTACTCATCGGTCTCTTCCTCGCATTCTTCGAGGATTCTGGGTGTCTGGAGGCTTTGCTCCCTAGGGAACTTCGACCTTTCTCGATGGATCAGGGAGGCTTGAGCGTCGTAATACTACAGCTTTTAAATGACTCATGGAGCTTCCCGCCACGGATCAAAGTCTCAATCTCATCTTGCAGAGTATAACAATCCTCCGTGTTGTGCCCGTACTATCGACGATAAGCACAATACTTCCCGCTTTTCCTGGCTCTCCACCCCTCGGGTAGCCTCTTAGGCGTTGAAAACGCATGGCACCCAAGAAGAGTGAAAATTTCTGCCGGGAGTCTTGGTGAGGGCGGCATAATCCTTGTACTTCCTAGTGGGCTTTTTCTTCTCCTTGCTCCTCAATTTTTCTTCCCGGGGCTTGGTACTCCCTTAGTTTTTGGCCTTAGGAGGATGCTTTATCAAGTTGAGCTCCTCCACCTCTATATACTTGAAAGCGAGCTGTTGGATGCCGGCAATAGTTCGGAGGGCCTACATAATGATGGCCTCCGCACAACTCTCATTCTTTAGAGCTTGATAGAGTATATGCCTTACGAACTCAACTCCGACATCCTCCACCTTAAGGACTTCAGGGTTTCTCCTTCTTTTTGGATGATCCCATATAGGTGAGTATGGGACAACTTGGTAGATATCTTGGCAGCGAAATGGTTCAAAAAACCGATCTGCCAGTTCTTCATATGAGGAGATGCATTGTGGTTTCATCTTTTTAAACCACGTAAGGGCAATTCCCTGGAGGGTGGTGGAGAAAAGGCGAGCCCATACATGCAGGTTACTGGTCGCTACCCCCACTACGTCCTCATAGTAAGTCAAATGTTCAACTGGGTCCGTGGTGTCATCATAACGGGGTAGGCTGGTGGGCATGTGCTCGTTAGGGGCTACGCGCGATTTTGCGATCTCTACGACGAAAGGGGACCTCTCCAACCGGTGGTTATAGGGAGGCATGTACCGCGTAGCATCCACCTTTATGCTATTCTCCCCTTCACGTCACCTTGAGAGTCGCTCTATTTCAGTATGTAATTCGCTGACCTGCTGGCGCATATAGGCCAACTCCTCCGGTCCCTTCTCCCTTCGTGAGCGTGGACAATTACCACCGGTCCTGGACTTGGTAGGAGCATCCACGACATTACGTCTAGGGGGGACCCAGTGGGTGGCGTGATTACCGAACTCTGCTACTTCTTCCTGATGGGAATGTCAGCGACTCCCCTCGCATGGGGAACGACTCCGTGAGGGGGCAGGATGTCTATTGCGGCGAGAGACAGCGGGAGCCCCTACCTTGTTTGGCGATGGAGATAGTCCCCCAGACAACAAACAGATCAATGTCTGGTCATTGCATGCCCCCAGCAACTGCCTGACGCGACTGATGGGGAGGGTGATCGTATGCTCCATCTACTATGTGTCCGCTGCATGGGCCGGTAAGTGGTCGTGGGAAGGACCTAGCCCGAGCCCTACAGGCAGCACGAGGGCGGCGTGCCCCTTGCCTTTGTCTGTAACATTGGCATTTTCCCCTGCCCGTTGAGTTACTTCGGGAGGGTCACAGTTGCCCCTTTCCGACAAAGTTCCAAACATATGGGTTCATTATGTATTCACCATTTTTTCTTCTCCTTTTGAAGAGCACCTCTTGGACAAGAAGGCCCTCCTTCTAGCGCCAAAATGATGCGGTCGATTTTTGGTCCGACCATGTGTCGGGATTCGAAGAGCTTCTGATGATAATGTTGGTGGCCCACCTGTTAAAGAGAAAGAAACGCACGTGAGACTAGCCGATTTTGCCCCAGCGTAGGCTCTCCGATGCTCAAGTCAGTGTTTGGGGAAGATGATGAATAGCAAATAAAAGGTTCTCTTGCTTATCAAGAATGAATGTGAGAATCCTATGATTTTCTTACTCTCGGGTGGAGAGCTGATTTGGTATATACGTGAGAGTGAGGCACCCGGATATGACATGGTTGGTAGGAGTGGGTCAACTTCTTGACATGAGCCATACAGACATGTGTTTTTTGTCCCATTGTGATTCCCATTGGCAGCTGGTGTCACATCTCATTAGTGGGGGGGCCTTACTAGCATTTAATGTGTATCTTTAGCATTTATGACTAAGGATTGCATTTATGACTTGGCATTTAATGCGTTGGAGATTGATGGGATGGACACATGTGCCACTGGGGCGTTTTAGGTGGCGGTAGGTAAGCCCTGCCGTTGGTCGCCAGCTGGATTCATCCCTGTTAGGTGTCAAACTGTGCAACGGCCAAGTATGGGATTCCGTCCTCGACACGGATGCGTTCGAGGGCCACTTACGCCAACAAACTCCTCGTGCCCTTGGAACAGAGCAGGACGTTTTTGAGGGCCATGGGTTGTTTCGAGGGTCCCTCGGGTAGCGTACTTGTGCCTTGATGCAACTTCAAGAGCGGCCAGCTTAAGAGCTCGTTCGAGGACAGTCCGTTATATCAAAGGCATCAACTTCCTACTTGGGCTATCTGGAGACATTTGCTGACGTGGCGCGATGAGGTGACACCTAACTCATCAATACTATATGAACATATACTATATTAACATATGTATATATTCTTTTAATTTGTTAAAAGAAAAAATATTGAATATGAACAATCAAAATTTTTAAGGAAACAAAATAGTAGAAGTAATATTAACATCATTTATATTGAAATTATATATATTTTCCCAAAGAGTTTTTTTTTAAAAAAAAAAAAAGAATTTGTAGTTAGTTGGATTTGAACTTATAACCTCTTGGAAGGGTATATCATGCTTTGCCACTAAGCTATTTCCACAATTTTTCAGTAGTGTTTTTATTTTTAGTTTTATACATACACTATTATTATTTTAAAAAAAAATTGCTCCGGCAGAATATTCCGCCGGAGATCCCCGGTATTTTCCGGAGGAAATTTTCCACTGGAATATTCCGCTCTTGCATGGACTTGAAAAGTGGAATATTCCCTCGGAAAGCTTTCAAAAAATTCAAATTAATTTTGCTTTTGCATGGACTTAAACTTGGGACCTCTTGGATACAAATCTAATACCTTGTCATTAAGCTATTTCCAAGCTTGTTTATTGATATGTTTTGGCTAAATATATAGTAATATTAAGTTTTTAAATAAAAAAAATTAAAAAAATGGGTGAAAATTTTCCCTCGATTTCCCCCGATTTTTATTTAAAAAGATTAAAAAAATTAGGGAAATTTTTTCCCTGAATTTCCCCTGGTTTTTAATTAAAAAAAATTAAAAAAATTGGGAAAAAGTTTCCCTTGAATTTTTCTCGATTTTTAAATAAGAAAAAATCAAAAAAAAACTAGGGGAAATCTTCCCCCAGTTTAAATAATTTTTTTAAAATAAATTGAAATATTATTTCCGGCAGAATTCTGGAGGAATTTTTTGCCGAATTTTACTTTTCGCCTCTCCCACTGGAATTCCCTCGGTTTGACTCCGGCGTAATATTCCCCCGGAATAGTTCCGCTGAAATCTGGCTTTTTTCCTGTAGAGTTACTTCACACCTTGAGCTAGCGGAGTATTTAATTCCCGTTGGGGTTGATTGGACGGATGATGGTCCCGGTCAATAAAGAGACATGATCAAAGATCTCGACGGGCTCGATGAGGGCCAGTTGTCCCGGTCAATAACGTACGTCCAATCGATAGCCCTGATCCGGTTGATAGCCAATGCTTATTAACTTGAACATTTTGGGGAGGTGACATGTGGCATGCGTTGGCCGGTTGAGAACACGGGTTATGAATACACCACGTTACATATGCATTATATTTATTATATTATAAGATATATAGAAATAAAAAATAAGTAGTTCATATTATGTGAATGATAAATAATAAATTGTTGTTTCAAATAAAATATATGAATTTTTTAATGGGTATCATATTTTTATAACTTATGATTATATTAAAGGAATAAGTAAGTAAATATATATGAAATTTAGGTTTTATTGATAAAAGTGCATGGCATCTATGTGTGTGTGTGTGCATGTATATATATATAATATTTTATAAATAAGTGGATAATATATAAAAATACGACTAAATTGTATGTACACAAATTCAAATATTCCATTAATTACTGCTGAATATCAATTATTTACAATTGAATAAAATACTTGAAAATTAACAATGGGACATGGATATTCAAACATCAATAATTGAATTTAATTTTTTTTAAATTACAATCGAATATTGATATATCCGATATCTATTTGATACTTGGCCAATACGAGTATGGATATTAATTTTAAATATCTGTTAATATCTGTATCTGTACTGATATCCAGTAAAATCAAATGAATATGAATATGAAAATAATATATTTGATCTGTTTAATATCCGTTTACACCCTATGATGCATGGACACGGATACGACACGACACGACACGGACACGGTGACACGAAAAATCTCAAAATTTTAGGACACAACACGGCTCTGACACGGTTATTAAAAAATATTTTATATCATATTATCTATTTATAATTTATTAAATTAAAATATGTGAAAGATAAATAATAATATTCATCATTAAAACAAACACCTCTTAATTGAGTTATAAGATTTAAATATTAAAAAAATTATTTGTTATTTTCAGTGTTTTCACTAAATTTTTTAAAATTTTAAAAAAGACCTCATTTAAACTTTGTAATATATCAAAAAAGCCACAGCCGTGTCCTAGCCGTGTCGGACACGTCCTTCAGCCGTGTCCGACACTATGTCGGATTTTTTTCTTTTTTTTTTTTTAATTTTTGGACATGTTTTTGCCGTATCGGACACGTGTCCGTGTCCGACACTGCACATGATCATTTTTAAATGTGTCCGTGCATCATAGTTTACACCCAAGATACAATAACAAAAATGCCCCCCAAATATTTTTGAAGGTTCATATAATTTACTCTATTTCTTTATAATGTATTTAAATTTATTTGAGTGTATTATTTGTCTTTATTGCATAAAAAGTATAATAATATAATAAATTAAACTCCATTTCAATCATAACAATACGATAAGAAGTAATAAAACAAAATAACATAATAAATTCAAGACTGCAAAAGATTGAGAAAAGTCAAAAAAAAACTGGGCCGAATTGAATGTAATTAGCTGATTCCAGCTCATGTTACTCATGTATGTCTCCCTTTGTGTTGCTATCAAACATCACAGGGTACACTACTGTTTTAATATTTACTTCGCAAAAAAATTATACTGAAAATATGTGGGCATAAATGGCCTAAGAAGTCTGCAGGGGTTGCCTTAAATGCTGCAACATGTGAAGTGCGTCAAGTCTCTTCGCCTTCTCCAAACTCACGCAAGACAAAGAAAATCATAATTTAAAAGAAACAAATTAAAAGAAATCGACAACAGTATCGACTTATTGAATTTTTTTTTGATTTTCAGAAATTTATTAAAAAGTTATAAAAAATTAATTTTTTAATAAAAATCAACAGCCATTATCAATTTTAATTAAAAAATTATTTTTTAAAATTTTTTGTAAATAAATTTAAAAACGTAACAAAAAATAATATTTTAATAAAAGTAACAATGACATTGTCGACTTTTAGCAAAATCGACAATATCATTGTCACCTCAAATTACTTTTACATAAAATATAATTTTTGTATCAAAAAATTAATTAACACACTTTTTTTTGGTCGAATTTGTTAGAATATTTACAACACCCTAACGCACTTTTCTACCGACGCAGGGGGCTGAGATAGAGAGAGAGATATGAACGCTGTATGGCACTAGAGGTATATATTCCTCCAAGCATACGATTCTAATCTAGTCATCTATCATGACGTGTATTTTGTCTTTTGGCCACACTGTTTTTTTTTTTTTAACTGAGAGAGAGAGAGAGAGAGAAGAATGCAGTATGGCACTAGAGGTATATCAAGCATAGGATTCTAATCTAGTCGTATCGTGACTTGTGTATTTTGTCTTTTGGCCACACTTATCACAGAAAAAGGTAGGCATTTGCAGGGAACCTTCCCCCTATTGGGTGTAAGGCGTTCTAGGTTGGTGGGGGGTAATTGTTTATTGGTACAAGATAATGAAAGAGAAATATGATATATATATATATATATATTCATAAAGCAATTACAAAGCACTCAAGGTTATTATAATATTGCTTTGGACCTTATCATGAGAAGACTTGTAAGTTGTAACTCTGATCAGCTTTGAAATACACTATGTACCGTCCAACAAAACTTTGAGAGCCCAATCAATCTTTTGCCTTTTGCCTTGCGAACTCCCAAAATGGCCGAAGCTGTCTCCATTGCTATAGAAACCCTTGGTGATTTGTTGGTTGAAAAAGCTAAATTCTTATCTGGCGTGAGAAGTGAAGTGAGGGGTTTGCAGAAGCAGTTGAAGGAGATAAAATGTCTCCTTAAAGATGCAGATAGAAGGAAATATGAAAGCGAAATCATACGCAACTCGATCGCTGAGATTAGAGATCTTGCACACACAGCTGAAGATGCTATTGAAACATATGCGGTGGAAGTTTCTTCAAAGAGAGGCCCGGGCTTCAAAAAACTACTTGTCAGATTTTCTTGTATTTTGAACGAGGGCCTCTGGCTCCACCAAATAGGCATGGAGATTTCAGAAATCAAATCTGAAATTGCGAGGGTCAAAAAAGACATGCAAGACAATGGCATTACAGAAAGTATTATTCAAGGAAAAAGCTCCATTGCTGATGAAAACCAAGAATTCCAAAGGCAAACCCATTCCCGTGAGAGTCATGATGATTGTTTTGTGGGAAAGGAGAAGGATTTAAAGAAACTAGTTTCTCTTGTAGTTGATGACAAACAACACCGAGTTATTTCAATATGGGGCATGGGTGGTTTAGGGAAGACTACTATTGCTAGAAAAGTCTTTAATCACGAGAAGACCAAACATTCTTTCCAGTGTTTTGCTTGGGTTTGTATTACTCAACAATGTAAAATAAGATCAGTTTTGATGGAGGTCCTTAGGCAACTAACCGGACGGAAAGGGGCGGTTATTTCGTCTTTGAGCAATCCAGAGTTGATTGAACAACTATGCCAAATCCAAGAAGCTAAAAGATGCATGATTGTTCTTGACGATCTTTGGGAAGTTGTCCACTGGGATGGTTTAAAGTCTGCTTTCCTTGTTGCGGGTTCAAATAGCAAACTCTTACTTACAACTCGTAAAAAAAATATTGCAGACATGGGATTCGCGTTTAAACTTGGTCTTCTAAATATTGATGAAGGTTGGCAGTTACTCAAGAAGAAAGCATTTCCACACAATATTATACCAGGTTAGTCGTTCTTTACCGGTATCATTACTCCAAAAATAAAAGGGTAAAATGCATAAAACTACTCTACTCTCACAAAAATGTGAACATATCCCTATATGTCTATCATTACTCCAATAATAGAAGGGTCAAATGCATAACAGTAACTAAAAACTGAACTGTCATTTCATTGGCAAACTTATTAATTAAAGTTTTATTTGCAAATCACTTTTATAAATGATGGATCTTCTTGCTAAGGTCCAGTTTCATTGAAAATGTCTCATGTCGAGCAATACATATATTGTTAGCATATTTTTTATTGACCGCTACTTGATTTGGCTTTTATCGTTTTACAGACGGCTTTGCAAAGGAAGAAAAACTCCTTCAAAAAATAGGGAAAGAGATGGTAGACAAGTGTGGGTATTTGCCACTAGTACTTTCTACACTTGGAGGGCTCCTGAGTAAAAAGAAATCTATGGAAGAGTGGATGTTGGTCAATGGAAATATTGATGCATACTTATATAGGAGTACTCATGAAGAGGAAAATGAGATTCCTGGAGTGTTAAGTTTAAGCTTTGATGATCTACCTTATTATTTGAAGCCATGTCTTCTGTACATGGGTTTATTCAGAGAGGATGAATCCATACGTGCTCGGGATTTGTATAGGTTGTGGATAGCACAAGGCATGATTTCACATGAGAATCGGGGAAAGGATGAGAACCTAATGGACGTTGCAGAGGTCTATTTAAGTGAGTTGGCCTCTAGATGTCTTGTTGAAGCTGAACCTTTAAGTGTCGTATGGGAACATAAATATTTTCATTGCACACTTCATGATGTAGTGCGAGAGCTATGTTTGTTAAAAGCAAAGAACGAGGGTCTTGGTTTCCAGGTTATGAACTATCGAGGTGGTAAATTGACTAAACTGTTGAACGAATCATTAGAGGGTACTAAAGTGCGTCATTTAGTTATTCATTTTGAAAGAGAAATAGAATCAGAATCTGAATCTGATGGATTAACAGTCACTTATGAAGATACTAGCAAACACATTCGATCACTTCATTTCTACAATGACAAAGATCAGATGAAAATTGAGTTCCCACCTAGTATCATCGATTTAAATAAATTCAAATTGCTCAGAGTTTTGGTTTTTGCAAGTATTGCTTTTGTGGATAGAAAGTTACCAAGAGGGATTAGTAACCTAATTCTCCTTAAACATTTAGGTTTCCAAAGTTGTGAATTAGATGAGTTGCCGTCATCCATAAGCAATTTGAAATATTTACATACCCTGGACTTATTTTGTTCATGGAATGTCCGAGTGCCAAATGTTTTGAAGAAAATGCACCGACTAAAGCACTTGTTTCTTCCTTCATATTATAAGGAAGATGTTGGAAAATATCATTTGACATTGGTAGGTATGGAAGAGTTGGAGACACTACTTGATTTCAACAGTTTGGTGCATGATTTAAAATCAGTAATGAAAATGAAGAATCTTCATGTTATTTCAGTAATAGTACATGACAATGAAAGCTTGTCAACCATCATCTGTGCTAGTAAAACAAACTGGACAAAGCTGAGGAGATTAGATATTGAGATCGAGGATGGTTGCCAGCTTACATCAATGGAGGAAGGGTCAACTATTCTCAAGAATCTGTTTGCATGTCACAATCTTCACTGGTTGAAAATAAGAGTGCCCATAAGGAAACTATCAGAGGAGTGTGTAACCCAAATAATCACCTCAAGACTTCTCTATTTGTATTTGTATGATTGTGAGTTCGAAGATGATCCGATGGAAATACTAGGAAAGCTTCCTTTCTTAAAAGAATTGTGGTTAAGCAAAGGAAGCTTTGTTGGGGAAAAGATCAAATGTCAGGCGTCAAGCTTTCCTAGTCTCAACCAACTTACACTATGTCTTTTACCAAACTTGAGAGAGTGGACAGTGGAGCAAGGAGCAATGCCCTTTCTTTCTTACTTAGAAATTGACCGTTGTCGGCATTTGGAGATGATTCCAGATGGATTCAAATTCATAGTTAACCTTCAACATTTGGAGATTAATGGAATTCCTGAATTGGCAAAAAGAGTTGATGAACAAGTAGGTGAGGATTTCAACAAAGTCAAACATGTGCCTTCCATCATCATCTATGATGACTAATGCCACTCTCAGGTAATATGTACATACACTTATACATTGCGTGTATCATTCTCCCTATAGTCTATGTTTCCTAACACAACATAATGTTACCCATTTGAACACAATAAATTGAAAACCTCTTTTATCCAAAAGCTTCTACCGAATTGCTCAAGTTTTTCAATATTTTAATCATCTATATATGTTTCTTATGCTTATTGAAGGTTGTATATCCTATGGCAGGTAAATGTCAAACGCATTGGACTTTTTCCTGGTAAAGCTAAGTTAGCAGGTACTTATTTCTTTCCTATTAGATTTTATTGGAATCTCTTTTTTTAAGATAATTATGAAACATCACTATTTCGAAATACTTGGATCTAGACGAAAGAACAAAGAAGAGAAGAGAAAAGAAAAGAAAAGAAAAAGGCGATGCTAATTGAAATTAAAAAATAGTATATGCATGGCTATTGAGTGAAAATAATGGAGAAATAGCATGTTTACCTTTATGTTTAGTTGCGTAAAAGAGACATACAACGCTTAAAAATTAAGCATATTTTGCGCCTATTGGATTTCGGACCCTAGTTTTCACTTGAAGAAGAAGAGAATCTTACCACAAAATTATTATGAGAATTTTTTTTTTTTTTTGACTTCATATATCTTTGTGAAATTATATTTATTTTGTTAGCATATTTTAATTTATTTTAATAAAACTTTGTAATTATGTAATTTATTTATTATTTTACTTTTATCAATTTTTTGTTATTATATAATTTATTTATTTTTGTAATTTATTAATTTTGGTATTTATTAAATTTGTTAATTATTTATTTTTATAGGTATAATTTTTTATTATTTTTTGCATATTTAAAGTCAAAATTTAAATTAATTTAATTTAAAGTATTTTTATTTAATTTTTGCAAGAAAATCTTTTTTTTTGATGATTATGTCCTTTAGCAATCATCTAAAAATTGGTTATCTGTAATTATTTTTTTAGCCACCATATAAAGTTGGTCTCTATATAAATATCTATATATATATATATATTGCCACTAAATTAGTTGGTTGTTAATAATTAATTTACAATACTTTTAGTAACAGCTCAATATATGGTTGTTAATTTGATGACAAATATTTACAATGACCATGAAAATTTTCACTAAAAAGTCACATTTTGATCACCATAAAAGGGAGGAAAGACATTGATTAAATAGAAAGAAAGGTCAACTCTTTCAATTGGTATGACGGATGTGTGAAAGCGCATCTGCGACTATTCAATAGTCATTCATATAAGAGACTCTATTTGGGTAGAATCTATATAAGACTAAGATAGTCTTATGATTAAAGAGGAACTACTCATAAAGATGCTATTTGACAGAAAGGCGCAAGACTTGCCAGATAATAACTACTATTTATAGCTGCCAAATATTTATTGGTCATAACAGACTTTACACAACGTAACTCTAGCAACCAAGTAACTTTTGATCACTAAATCTGTATGGTTAGCAACCATGTTATTATTATCGCCGAGAAATTAGTTGTTAAAACTAGTTTTTCTTGTAGTGATCAGTTTGTATCATTATTGAAATATCAAAATAATTATCATGAATATTACAACACCAAATTGAATCCTTAACTGTCTCTTTTCAATATCAAATAGGCTAAGAAATAAAATATAATGGCCTAATAAACAATATTAACTAGACTTGTGTGGCGAAATTAGAATTCTAAAAATTTTACAAAATGAATGAGAATCTTATTTTATAATCTCTTATTAAATTCTTGATATAAAAAAAAGATGTTTATTGGTTGTTTTCTCACTATTGTTTTAAGTTTAGATTAATGGTGAAAAAATAAGTAAAATTTGAAAATCTTATGCTGCTTGTTTCTAGGAAATGGTGAGAAGAAAGATAGGAAATTCTATTAAACTAGTATAAATGATATGAAAAAGAAAAAAAAAAATATATAGTTGCCATTGGGTTCAATTGATTATCCCTATTTACCTTGAAAGTCTGAATATGGGTTCAATTGATTAATTCCCCTTTTCTATTTTCATTAACTTTTATGAGTTTGGACAATCTTAGAAATCCCTCATTTCATCTGTAAAGATTGATTTGAGTATTGCCTTGTATTCTTGTTTCTTGTAATCCCAAAATTGTGATACTTCATGAGATTTTAAAATTAGAGAAAGACTAAACTCATCTTTCCTTCGAATTTATATGCTCAATCATATTTTCCTTTTGGCTTAGTATCCCTAGTGACACAATAGTATGGTATATCACAGTTGGAAATAGTATTAAATGTTCGTATTTTTGTTCAGATATAGTTATATATTAGAATGGTATTAAGTATTCATATTTTATTTTGTGAGAATCAATTTTCATATCAAAATCTTAAGATTAGGGGAGAAAGGCTTAACTTTGCTTTCCAGTAGGGAGGCTATTCTCAATTTTAATAGTTTGCTTACACATATAAATTCATTGTCATTGAAACCAGGTGATATTGAAGAGGAGAGTTTGGGGTATGAACTGATAAATTCCTAAAACTCACGCAGTTGAAGGTGAGTGTTGCTTAAAAATATGAATTTCGGAAAAATTGGAGAGTTTTACATCTATATGTGTATAAATGGAAATTATATTTTATGGAAAACTAAGAAAAGAATGAAGCTCATCTTGCATTCATATATATGGCCTTGTGTTTGCATTCTAAAAGTTCTTGCATTGTACAATCTTGAAGAGAAAATGTAGTTTTGACACGATGTCTTGATGTATCCACCAACTTTGTACTTTATTTCGTCGGTGATAATTATGGACATTATGTTTGACTTGTGATTTCATTGTTGTGAACTTGAACTTGTTGGGCCCATTTTGGTGGGGGATGTTGTGACCCTTACGGGACAACATCGAGTTTGTCGTATTGGTTGGTCGCCACTCAATAGTTCCAAGTCCCTTCTTATGTATATACGGAGCGTACTATGGTGATGGGGTCATAGTTAATAGGCATGTACCTAGGCATGCCGATCCACAAGGTGGATTCTTGCATATGGTGGATAAGGTAGCGTCATATCATTAAGGAATTTTATTGTCCACCTTGTTGTGACATGACATAGGAGACACTTTTGAGTCATTGGCGTCTAGATGTTATGGCATTCACTGATGATACAAGAAAGCGTGCTAGATGAACAGTTGTTTTCATGCCTTAAATTTATGGCTCAATTAAAATTCTACCTTAATAAACAAAGCATTTGTGATCTAATTAGTCTAAAGTGGTTTTGTATTTCTTGTGGGGTGTGACATTTATTATTACACCCATTATTACATTATGCAGAGCAAGAGTTCCTTAAGATGTCTACTTTTGATTTGGCAATCCTTTTTTATTTTTTCTTTCTTTTCTTTTCTGTTTTTTTTTTAAATATTTTGCCTGTCACTTTAATTTTTTCTTACTTTTCCTCTTCTATTTCTCTCTCACCCCTTCACTTTGCCACTGTACGTTTTCTTTTCACTTTCAGAATTTCTCTATTTTATCTTTGACATCATGCTATTAAATAAATTTTAACTCTTATTTAATTATTCTTTAACTGTATTATTTCATCTTGAATTAAATTATTTTAGTTTTCATTTATTTTAAATTTAATAAATATAAATAAAACTTATTTATTTTAAAAATATAATAAATAATTATAATTTAATTCATCAAATTTCAATTAAATAATTTATTTTGCAAACACATCGATTGTGCCAACAATACTAATCATAATAATTCCGGATACATCTCCACGGCATTGAGTGGACATCTTGACCGTGTTGGCATTTGTGCCTTGAGCTAAATAGTGATAACTGTGATCGGTTACACGTGGTTGGGAAATTCCATTTACTTTTTGAGTTGTGTCCATGGTTATTCAAGTATGTTGTCCGATATTTTTACATTAGTTTTTCATTCGCTCAGTACCTCTCCCTCAGTCCCTCCATATAAGGAATTTAAAAAGTGTACGTATAGGCATTTCTGGTTACTTCTCGAATAATACCCATGATGATTATCTGACACTAAATTTGTTTTGTATTCTTAATTTTGTTTGAAGAATGGTAGGAATTGGTTTGGTTTGGTTTTTGTGACTTCGTACAAGGAGTTGAGTGAGAAATTAACACCATGTGATTCTATATATATATGTGTGTATATATATATATAATGCATAAGCATGATTCTTGATTACATTTGAAGATTTGTCCCATTGATTGTTTAAAAGATTTACGGCTAATAACAATTATATAATAACAATTATATCATAGTGAATTCTATCAATGATTAATCGATATTAGTCCTTACTTCTGGACATGATAAATATCGATCAAGCTATTAAAATTTAGAATAATTATATCTTTTTTTTTTTTGAAAGGTGGGATAGTTATTAAGAATTACGCCATTATTGGATCCATTTATGCTGTGGGTTTAAATTGAACATGCACGCCGATATGTGTGTATATAAATATTTGGGTATATGTTTGAAACATAAACCATTTAAAGCCAGTTTTGATCTGTGTATAGGGGGAAGTGTCAATTTTGTTTCCATATGTTAGGTTTTGTTTTGTTTTGTTTTTTTTTTTGAAATAAAAACTAGTATTATTATTAATTATTAGAAGTGTCAATCATGACAATTGAGTACATAAAAGTAGTACAATAATTACAATGCATGAAATCTAATATAGAATTAGACTACCTATCAATTACATAAGTGAGGTGATTTGCAGACCATTTTACAAAATATAGAGGTAAGTTGTTCAAATCTTTTAAATTAAACGATAATCTTCAATAACTAATCCATAGTTCATGTAAAGATGTTCTGATGAATTAGGTCTGTCAATGGATAGGGTTTTACCATACTTTGATCATAATCCTAAAAATACCCGATTAAATATAATTTATATCCTACTCTACTTTATTTAAATACTTATTCATTGGGTATGTGTATTGGGTTTATCCTATTTTTAGGGTAGGGTATAGACCCTACCTAATCATATATATTTTTTTATTTGTTTTTTTTTTATATTGTGTTTTTTTTAGCTCACACACAGTTAATACATATACACACACTGCACACACACACACACATTGCACACACACACACAGTGTGTGTGAAAACATCGTTTCACACACACACTGGCACACACATACACAATTTTCGCGCGCGCACACACACACAAACACACACACTCTTTAACACACTCTGTGTGTACAGTGTGTGTTTTCACTGTGTGTGTGCGTGCGCGTGTGCGCATGAAGTGTGTGTGAAAATTGTGTATAGTGTGTGTATGTAAAAATTGTGTGCAATGTGTGTGTGAAAAATATTTCTGTGTAGTGTGTGAAAAATGTATGTGCAGTATGTGTATGTGTGCGTGTGTGAAAAATGTGTGTGGTGTGTAAATACCCATTAGGTAATGATGTGTGTAGTGTGTGAATACCCATTGGATGTCATTATCCAATGGATAGGAACGGGTAAGGTCCTATCCTAATCCATTCATTTGTAGTAGTATGAGTTAGGGTAGGGTATGGGTAAATTTTAAAATTTTAGGGTATGAGTAGGGTATGGGTAAAAAATAAATGAGTACGGATAGGATAAAATCCTACCTATTGATAGGGCTAGGCCTGACTTTGCAAAATTTGGCTCGGGAAAAGAAAGAAAGACCTTAGTTTCTTTCACCAAAGAGAAACCTATTATATTTGAGTTTATCCATGTAAGAATTATGAATTCCAACTCTCAGATACCAATTATCAGCTATGATGCACGAATACGCCTAAAAATAATCCCGTGCAGTGTCGGACACGGACACGAACACGACATGTGTTCAACACGGCAAAAACATGTTCGAAAATAAGAAAAAAAAGAAAAAAAATCCAACACGGTTAAGGACGTGTCCGACACGGCTAGGATACGACTGGAGCTTTTTTGATATATTACAAAATTTAAATGGGGTCTTTTTTAAAATTTAAAAAATTTAGTGAAAACACTGAAAATATCAAATAATTTTTTCAATATTTAAATCTTATAACCCAATTAAGAGATGTTTGTTTTAATGATGAATATTATTATTTATCTATCATATACTTTAATTTAATAATTTATAAATAGACAATATAATATAAAGTATTTTTTAATAACCGTGTCAGAGCCGTGTTGTATTTTAAAATTTTGAAATTTTTCGTGTCGCTGTGTCCGGGTCGTGTCCGTGTCGCTGTGTTCATCCCCGTGCATCATAGATTATCAGAGGTTTCAAAAGTTACTGTTACCTTCTTCAAAATATGGTACTCTCAAGGAGTAAGCAATGGGAACCATGTAAATCACTTCCAGACATTAGATTACCACTTGCTTTTGATTTCGATCTAGTTTCAGCAAGTACACCAGAGCGTAAAACAATGATATTACCAATATCACTTGACAATGCCACGTGATGAGAAGCTAAATAGCAACATTAGATTCCTTAAAGAGTAGTTCAATTGAATAGATAGTGAACTGACACGCTTCATAAAATTTTCTTTCATTTTTAGGGAAAGAAAAATAAATCTTTAAACAAATCAGATGACAAAAATTCCATATTAGTAGATGAAGGTTCACTAGTTTATAGATGACGCAATTCACCTACAGTTGAATCTAATCAAGACAAGTAACATAAACTAACTGAAAATTCATGGAATCAGATATTGTCAGAAATATCTATTCGATATATCAATTTTTCTTAACAATTGGAAGAATTAAGCACTATATCCATATGGGTATAACAATTAAGCAAAGATCCATTGAAACTCTGGTTTATGTTTATTTGATGTTCTCTGAGTAACTACAAAGTTTTGGAGTTCCCACTATGCCAATCTGCAAATTGTCATTCGACTTTAAAATTTGGTTTACCTGGGTTCGTATGTATGTGTTCATAATACGATCCATCTGAAAATACAGAAAAACTATTGCTATTATTGTGACTTGAATTTAATGAAGTAAAGTTCAAATTCGATTTATGCAATGAAGTAAAGTTCAAATTGAACTCATCCTCTTATGAAGCAAAGTTCAATTTGAACTCTTCCTTTTAGGAAGCAAAGTTCAACTTGAACACCTTTTAGGAAGCAAAGTTCAAATTGAACACTTCTTAGAAAGCAAAGTTGAACTTGAACTCATCCTCTTACATTTAATGTACCTTGACGGCTTACGTATCTATAAATGGATGAGCTTGGCCATTCATTTGAGGTAGGAGGGAGAAGTGAGAGAGCTTTCAAGACAAGTGAGGTTATTTTAGAACTTTGAAAAATAGATTTGGGAAACACTTGAGAGATAAATTCTTTGTGAGAGAATTGTGAGACTGTTTTCTTGGGGTTTCGGGTTTATTTAGAGAGTATTTTCTCTAATTGTTGTAACTCTCTATAAATCTTCTTATAATGAAATCTCTCTTTGCCCGTGGACGTAGGCTTGTTATTAGCCGAACCACGTAAATATTATGCCGTTTTAAATTGTTGTTCGTTTTATTATCAAATTATTGTCGTGTATTTAAAATAAATGTACTACTTGATTCGGGTGTTAGCCTAACAACTGCAAATAATATAACTAGTTTCATGAATCATTGTGGATAGGATGTAGTAGATACCACACTGTCCACACTCTACATTCTACCTGTAGTAGACGCTGTTGTGGGATAAAATATCACAACATAAAGAGTCCAACAGATTGACAGAGGCAACATAAGATTCACCTTTCAGTGATTGAGATCGCTATGAGGATCGAGTTAATAAAGGCTTATGTAGCGCAATATTTGTTAAGGGGCAAATTGCTCCAGACCCCCTATGTTTTTCGTAATAGGCAAAAAAAACCTTATGAAATTTTTATTAGCATAAGAAACCCTGTGAAAATATATATTGAGCACCTTAAACCACCCTACAACCTAGGGAGGTGCATCACACGCTCATATTGCGAAATTTTATCAGTTTTTTGCTTGTAAAAGGTCTTTTTCACCCTTGTTTTGATTGAATAAAAATTCTAAGGTCTTTAAAATTTGCAAGAAAAACACTGTGTTTTTAAAAATTGGCAGCATAAACCCTGCATATATGTACTATAGAAACTGTCACAGTAGGCCAAAAAAGGGAATCTAACACTGCAAATTTACACCATCAACCATTTACTTTCAATCACAACCATTCAAAGCACCATCAATAAATTTACGGCAAAAATATCATCGCTTTATCTCACAACCTAGAGCACATAAACACCATCAATTTACTGTGAACATAAATTCAGTAAATGTCAAAAGTATTGAAAATATCCAACAAAACAAGCATTCAATGCATTAAAATAACCATCACAACAACCAGTAATTCATTTATACATATCTATCCCAAAAAATATATCAACACCTGAGGTTCATGGCTTTCATGTCTATTGTGTTTCATGGCCTCCAAATCCACTTTGTTTTTGTTCTTTCCTTTGTATTTATAATAACTTGTGCTTCGGTTGGTCTTCTCACTCTTTGCTTTTTTGGAGGTTGAGTAGCTTGGACAAAAGGATTTGGCGCTGCAAATGTTGGAGAAGGATTTGCTATTGCTTGATCTAGAAGTTCTGATGTTGGATCTGGAACTGTAGCTATTGGGTTTATATTTGGTGTATTCCTTCCACTTTGCACTCCGGCTTGAGGATTCTGTAAAATGAAATTTGAGGTGAACTTTTACCACTTTGAAAAAATTGAACTCAAAATTATTTGAACATACCATTGTTCTAGATCTTGATCTTTTTGCATTAGGTTGAGAATTCCATCTTTTAGTTTGCGGTTGTCCTTGAGCACTCTGTACAAAGAAGGATATGTATTTAGCAATAGATAATAATGAATTATAAATAATTTAAACATATCAATTGATTTGTTGCACTATGTTGTGGACCACTTGATTGATTGCTATGAGGAGGGTTGGTGCAAGTTGTTTTATTATGACCTGTTTCTTGACAATTATTGCAAGTATGAGTCAACCCTTTCCTTGTACTCACTCTTTCTAGTTCTCCAGGTCCTTTTCTTCTAAGTTTCTTAGGCCTCCCTCTCTTTCTCTTGTATTCAGGTGCAACCAAAGGATCATAAGGAGTTTGAATGTAATATTTCTTGCCTGGAATTGCATGTATCATGTAGGAGTAAACTTTCACATACATGTCCTTTTTGTACCAACTATACACGAAATCCTCAACTTTCATTCTTCTTTGCGAAATTGCAGCGCATGCATGATTACAAGGATACCTGCATGATTGAAACATCCCACATGAGCATATTTTCTGATCTAACTGGACAACATATTTATCCTCCACAGTTTCAACCTCCAACTCTGGATGCCCACACCACCTAGGCACACAAAACCTAGCGAACTCTTCTTGTTTGTTAGCTTTCTTTAAGATGTTTTGACAAATTCTTCCATTATATTTCTCCACCCCTTCTCTTTTAATTTGAATTCTTACCACAAGTCTTGCTCTAATCCACTCAAACATTGACACAATTGGCAAGTCTCTTGCAGGTAGTATCAAATTATTAAAAGATTCACAAAGATTGTTCACTAAAATATCATATTTGCAGTCAGTCATAAACGGGAGGGATTCCCTTTATCCATTCTACTGCAGTATCAATTGTGTCATTAACTTTAGGATCAACAACTTCAATTTTCTTCATTATTTCTTTGTGCTCATCCTTGTTGCCGACAGATGCAGCTCTACAAAATAGTCCTTTCAATTCTGCACTTTTCCTTTTTGACTAAAATTCTGATACACGTGCCTCAAACAGTACCTATTGAAACCAAAGCGATAAAGTAAAGATTAGCCACGTACGTAAAAGTAAAATAAATAACCAAAAAATGTGCGAATTACCTATGCTCACACTCAGGTGCAAGGTCTTTCAATGCCTCAATCAATCCTTTTTGCTTATCTGATATAAATGTTCAAGTTCTTGATTCTGCTCCTTCAATATCTTCTAGTAGCTCAGGAATGATCCACGTCCATGTTTCTGTATTCTCAATAGGGACATACGTAAGAGCTATTGGCAACAGATTTCAATCTCTTCCAACTGCACTAAGAAGTTGTACACCATGTATAGTTTTTATGAAACAACTGTCTAGCCCGATAATAGGCCTACACCCTGCAAGGAAGCCATTCTTCATAGCTGCTAAGCTAAAGTACATTTTTTCAAATACGGGGGGTGTTTTACCATCCTTCTTTCTTAGTAATAGCTTGCTTCTAGGATTATGAGCTCTCACAATTTCACAATAATTCCACAAGATTGCATACTCTTTGTCATCCTCCTTTCTAGTTTTTGCAAGTGCCTTTTTTTTGGCCTTTAATGCTTTGTCATAGCTTACTTCCAACCCACACTTTCTAGTAATTATTCTTTGGAAACTTTCAATATCTACATTAGGTTTATCCCTAATAGTAGGTTCCATCTGTTGGAATTCATGCACTCCTTTAAGAATATTAAAGGTTATGTTAAATTCAAAGGTTCAAGAATCTAGCCTATTTCCAATGAATCTAGTTCAAAGTATTTTTTAATGCATTTAGTCAAAAATGTTATTCGATGTATGATATCTTATCTTTTCACATTCCTATGTTGTTCTAGACTACTCCATATAGTAGTATAAATAGGAGCATTTTCATTTTTGTAATCAATCAATCAAGAAATACAAATTAGTTTTCTCTAAACAAAACTCTCTCTAAATTCTTTTTGTTTGAGCTATGCAGTAGCAACTCAAACTAAGCATCACAAAAACCTTCAAATTGGTATCAGAGCCTAGTTTGATCACAACCGGGGTACCTTAAAAAGTTACAATAGAAAAGGAAAGTGAATGGCATCTAGCACTTCCAATCCTTCTCTTTCTCTCATTCCAATATTCGGAGGAGAGAACTATGATTTTTGGAAGATAAAAATGAGGACATGGCTTATGTCTGAAGGATTGTGGAATATAGTTGATAAAGGCTACGACGAGCCTGAAGATGAAAACGATCTTTTAGATGCCGAAAGGAAGCAACTTGAAGAAAGTCGTATTCTTAATGCTAAAGCACTTACAAAGCTTCATTCTGTAGTAACGACCTCAATATTTCCTAGAATAATGGCCGCTACAACAGCAAAAGAAGCTTGGCAAATCTTGGAGCAAGAAGTCCAAGGAAAGAGTAAGGTGATTGCAATCAAAATTCAAAATCTTCGAAGGTAGTTTGAGAATTTGAAAATGAAGGATTCCGAAAGTATTCATGATTACTCCTCACGAGTAACTGAAATAGTTAATCAAATGTATTCTCTTGGCGAGAAGCTCTCAAATCAAATTATTGTGGAGAAGGTTCTTAATAGCCTTCCAGAACGGTACGATGATATGGTAGCTGTGATTGAGGAAACTAAAGAGTTGTCCACCTTGACCTTGCAACAGTTGATGGGATTGTTAAAAAATCATGAACAAAGAAAATTGCGGTGCAATACACAATCGTTAGAAGGAGCATTTCGAACCAATGTCACCATTGGATCGTAAAACAAAGGTGGCCAGTCAAGAAAAAGCACAAGTTCAAAAAAAGAAAAATGGCATGACAAGAAGGCGAACTCCAAACAGGAGAAAGGTATGCATTCCAAGGATTCCAAACTTTATTGCAAAATTTGCAATAGAACAAATCATGATACTGCAGATTGTTACTTTCGAGACAAGCCAAAATGTCAATCTTGTGGTAGATTTGGTCATGCAACCAAGTACTGCCGAAATAAAGATAATAGGCAGGCAAATGCTGAAAATCATGTGAATTTTTCTAAAGAAACAGAAGATGAAGGACATTTGTTTTATGCTTGTCATTCTGCTGTGCAAGAAGATTCCAGTATATGGCAACTGGATAGCGGATGTAGTAATCACATGACAGGGAATAAACAAATATTTCTTAACATGGATACTGCAGTATCATCTAAAGTCCGTTTAGGTAATGGAGCTGTTGTACAAGCCAAAGGAAAAGGGACTATTGCTGTGGAGACCAAATGTGGTAAGAAATAAATCAATGGTGTCTTATTTGTTCCCGACATAGAAGAAAATCTCTTAAGTGTTGGTCAATTGGTTGAAAATGGTTATCATCTTCTTTTTGGTGATAATGCCTGTAAAATTTATGATCGAAAGGATAAAAACCTTTTGATCGCTCCTGTGAAAATGCAGAGGCAAAGAAGTTTTCCAATTCAATTTCATTATGGAACACATGCTTTGCAAGCTAAAGTTTTGCAGGATTCTTGGTTGTGGCACAAACACTATTGCCACTTGAATTTTCATGGTTTGAAGCTTCTCAAAGAGAAAAACATGGTGCGTGGATTGCCCGAAATTGAGCTAAGTGACAACCCATGCGAAGAATGCCTTTTGGGGAAACAAGCCAGACAACCATTTTCGAAGGGAAGATCATGGAGAGCTAAAGCACTGTTGGAGCTCATACACACAGATATTTGTGGGCTGATGCGAACACCATCATTCAATCATCATAGATACTTTTTAACATTTATTGATGATTTTTCTCGGATGACTTGGGTGTATTTTTTGACAGAAAAATCCGAAGCATTTAAAATTTTCAAACAATTCAAAGCTCTAGTGGAAAAGCAAATCAGCTTCAAAATTAAAACAATTCGAAGCGACAGGGGAGGTGAATATACTTCACAGGAGTTTGAAAAATTTTGCAGGGATGAAGGCATTTGGAAGCAATTAACTGCGGGATACACTCCCCAACAAAATGGAGTAGCTGAAAGGAAAAATCGTACCATAGTGGACATGGCTACATCAATGATGAAGGAGAAGGTTTTGCCAAAGAATTTCTGGGCAGAAGCTGTCAACACAGCTGTATACATCCTCAACCGATGCCCAACAAAGGCCGTTAAGAACGAAACTCCGATTGAAGCCTGGAGTGGTGAAAAACCAACGGTAAATCATTTCAGAATTTTTGGTTGCATTTGTTATGCTCATGTTCCAAGTGAGAAAAGAGGTAAGTTTGATGATAAAAGTGTAAAATGCATTTTTGTTGGGCATAGTGGTGAAACAAAGGGTTATAGATTGTACAATGCCCAAACTAAAAAACTACTCATAAGCAGGGATGTAGTTTTTAATGAAAATGATGCTTGGAATTGGAATGAGAATAAAGTGCAGGACACTCTGGAGGTTACCACTTTAGTACAGTCCACTGATACAGCAGAGTCACCATCACCACCACCAAGTTCAAGCTTTACTGTAGATGGCACTACAGATTCTACTCCAAGGAAAATCAAAAGCGTGAGTGATGTTTATGAGAACTGCAACTTTGTAGTTGTTGAACCTACCCGCTTTGAAGAGGCAGCAACACAAGAAGGGATGGATGCAATGAGAGAAGAATTGCATATGATTGAGAAAAATTGTACTTGGGAACTGGTTGAACGTCCTAATGAAAGAGAAGTTGTTGGAGTTAAATGGATTTACAAGATCAAGCTGAATCATGATGGAGCCATTCAACGCCACAAAGCTAGACTCGTGGCCAAAGGGTTCACACAAAAGCCAGGTATTGACTTCTTTGAAACTTTCTCCCCCGTAGCACGCATGGAAACAATTCGAATGTTGATTGCACTTGCGGCTCAAAAGAAGTGGCAGATTTTCCAACTTGATGTCGAATCTGCTTTCCTAAATGGAAAACTTGAAGAAGAAATTTTTGTGGAGCGGCTACAAGGATTTGGCATACATGGGAAAGAGGATAAAGTATATAAGCTGAAAAAGGTACTTGATGGGCTAAAACAAGCTCCTCGAGCTTGTTACAGTGAAATTGATGGGTACTTTATCAAAAAAGGTTTCCAAAGAAGTAAAAATGAATCCACACTTTATGTTTTACATAAAGATGATTCCATATTGATTTTGTGTCTGTATGTAGATGATTTGATTTTCACAGGAAACAATTTAAAGATGATGTATCACTTCAAGCAAGAGATGATGCAAGCTTATGAAATGACTGATTTTGGGCTTACTGCAGTACTTTCTAGGAATCCAAGTATCCTAATCGGAAGATGGAGTATTCATCTCTCAAAAGAAGTATGCTAGCAGCATGCTGAAAAAGTTCAAAATGGAGGGATGCCGGTCAGTCGAGACTCCTTTGGCAATAAATGAGAAATTGAAGAAGAATGATGGTTCCAAAAGAGTTGATGCTTCAACTTATAGAAGTCTTATTGGGAGTTTGTTATATCTCACTACAACTAGACCGGACATTATGTTTGCTGCGAGTTTACGTTCTAGATTTATGCAGGAGCCTACTCAAATTCATCTCGGAGCAGCAAAAAGGATCTTGCGATATATTCAGGGTACTCTTGACTATGGAATTTTTTACAAGTCTGTTGAGGTACCAAAGCTAACTGAATACTCAGACAGTGATTGGGCCGGAAGTCTTGATGACATGAAGAGCACATCTGGATACATTTTCTCAATTGGTTCAGGCGTGTGCTCCTGGATGAGTAAGAAGCAAAATATTGTAGCACAATCTTCAGCTGAGGCAGAATATGTTGCTGCAGCAAAAGCAACTTCACAGGCAATATGGTTGCGAAGAATTCTTGAAGACATGATCAATGTGAAGGAACCGTGCTATATTGTGATAACAAATCAGCTATTGCAATGGGAAAGAATCCTATCAGTCATGATAGGACCAAACACATCGCTATTAAGTGCCACTTCATCAGAGAAGCAGTTGAGAAAGGTGAAATCCAACTTAAATACTGCAAAAGTCAAGAGCAATTGGCAGATATCTTGACAAAAGGACTACCCAAGGATCGATTCTTTTATCTACGAGAAGCACTTGGAGTCGCAAAGAAAGTGCATTAAGGGGGAATGTTGGAATTCATGCACTCCCTTAATAATATTAAAGGTTAGGTTAAATTCAAAGGTTCAAGAATCTAGCCTATTTCCAATGAATCTAGTTCAAAGTATTTTCTAATGCATTTAGTCAAAAATGTTATTCAATGTATGATATCTTATCTTTTCACATTCCTATGTTGTTCTAGACTACTCCATATAGTAGTATAAATAGGAGCATTTTCATTTTGTAATCAATCAATCAAGAAATACAAATTAGTTTTCTCTAAACAAAACTCTCTCTAAATTCTTTATGTTTGAGCTATGCAGTAGCAACTCAAACTAAGCATCACAAAAACCTTCACCATCCTCTTTGCCAAATATAGTGAACTTGCTCGATGGTTTACAGTTTTCCTTGCACATGTATGCTCACCTTTAATAGTTTTTATCTGAAATCTTGTAGAATTCTGAATAACTGAGGCATGGATCCTCCACCCACACCCATTTGCTCCACACTCTGCTGTAACTCGTCTCTTCTCACATTTAACAAATTAAAGTTCATAGCCATTCCTAACACTCCAATCTGTTATAGCATTTTTGTATACTTCAACATTAAAGAATTCATGCCCAACTTCTAACTTTAATTTTTTGACGTTATCTCCATCTTTGAAGACTGGAAATCCTGGTGGCTGTTCACTTGAGTTTGGTGCTTGATCAAATTTTTCGTCAGTATCTGCATAACTGTACCAATCTTCAGTGGGCAACTCACAAGTTACTTTTTCAGTAGTTCTGCGTTTTTCTTTGTTCAGCATACTTCTCAACAAAATTATATTCTCCGCCCTATTCCTCTCTATATCTTGAAATATGTTGTCATCCTCGGATCCTTCAATATCTTCAAATGCCTCAGATGGTGCATCAAAATCAATTTGTTCATCTTCTGTACTCTCACCATCCGATTCAACGTACACTATCGGAAAAATGGCAATTCCGGTGGAATATTCTAATTCTGGCAGAAATTAGTCGGAATTCTGGCGGAATCATGCTTGTCGGAAAAAAGGACCACGAAAAGGCATTTTCTGCCGTATTTTCGCCGGAAAGCACTCCGACGGTAGAAATTTCCGCCGTTGATTGGTCAATCAGTCGGACTGCCACTGACCTACCGCTGCCGGTTGGACCACCGCCTGAACCGTCACCGCCGCCCAACCACTTCTAAAAATTATCTCCCAAAATGTGCAAATCTTTGTAGTTGAGGGGATTCAAACTCATGACACCAATGTTGTATAACGAACCCTTCACCACCAAGCTATTGCAAGAACTTGTATTGCATTTTGTTTAGTTTTATACTTATTATATATTTATTTGATTATTCATATTTTAATTTATTGAATAATTTTAATTAATTTTTTGTAATTTTTAGATATTTATTTTTTGTAATTTATTCTTAATTTTTAAAGTTAATTCTTGGTTGTAATTTTTTTTTGTAATTTATTCTTATTAATATTTGTCTGATGCTTATAAATAGTTTTGTCAACTAATAGTATTGATACTATATAAACTTATGTATTATATATACTACATTAACATATATATATATATATATACACACACACACTATACAAACATATGTATTCCAATAAATATATTATAACTAATTAAAAGATAGTATAAATAATAATAGTTAAATATATATACTATATAGACATATGTATACCAATGAGTATATTATACATAATTAAAAGATAATATAAATAATAATAGTTAAAAGATAGTTTTGATACTATATAAACATATATATACAATATAAATATATGTATACCTATAAATATATTATATATAATTAAAAGATAATAGAAATAATAATAATTAAAAGATAGTGTTGATACTATATAAGCATATATATATATATATATTATATAAACATATGTATTTATATAGTATAAATAATAATAGTTAAAAGATAGTATTGATACTATATAAACATATATATTATATATACCGTATAAACATATATATACTATATAAATATTTTATAAATAATTAAAAGATAGTATAAGTAACAATAGTTAAAAGACAATATTGATACTATATAAACATATGTATGCCTAAAAATATATTATACATAATTAAAAGATAATAGAAATAATAATAGTTAAAAGATAGTATTGATACTATATAAACATATATATTATATAAGCATACGTATTCCAATAAACATATTATAAATAATTAAAAGATAGTATAAGTAACAATAGTTAAAAGATATATAGTATTGATACTATATAAACACATGTATTATATATACTATATATATATATTATATAAACATACGTATACCTATAAATATATTATAAAATAATAATACTTAAAAGATAGTATTGATACTATATAAATATATATATTCTATATACTATACGAACATATAGGGCGTTTTTGGTTTGGGTGTTCGGATTGGATTATATTTGGTATGTTGGGATGATAGTGTATTTTGGGTAGCTGATTATTTATGTCTGAAATAGATTAATATATTGTAATATGAGTATCCATTTTTTGTGATGTATGTGTTTGATTGTGGGTAATATATATTGTAAACAATATATATTTACCAAAATATCCTTAATATTTTACCCTTGTTATCAAGATTGGCATTTTTGATCAAGTTGCTGGATATTTAAACGACGTTGTTGACCAGTTGGATGCAATTGAAATCCCATCTTGTTCTGAAAACCTAAACTTCATTGCATCACCTCCAATTGGTTGGTAAAGTTTAATTGGTGAGGTAGCTTTAAGGAGATTGTCGACCGAATCTCTTTTCTCTCCGAAATTGACATTGCCGTTCGTTCCTCCAACAAAAGTTGTATCAAATTTTCAGATTGCAATGCGTTCGACATCTGCAATTTAGAAGGACGTCTGTAGAAGGTGATAGTTAAATGCTATACTTCGGTCAGTTTTACTGTTGCATATTTTTTTTTCCATTGGGTTACTGATGGTTATTGGTGGTGCTTTAGTCACACTAATTTGAACATTGGTTAAATTAATATAATGTCCAATATTCTCATCGTGTTGTGTTTCAGTCCTGACATGATGCTTTGAAAGTATTCTAGATACTTTTCATGATTACAAGTGTGGAAATTGGTGGGTTAGGGCCGAAAAAATTTGCATAGACTGATGTTCCTTTCACATGAATGTTTCGTTATTTAAAGAGGATGGTTCTCCGTACTCTTCGCTACTACAAAGAACAACACAAATTTCGTTTAGTGAAATAAAAGCTGAAAACCGATGTCTCCGTCCGGTCCATGCCTGCAATCCGATTTTTTCTACGATGTGTTGTGGACGAGAGAGGTTGATATGGAGTTTATGAAACAATTGAAGGATGCTGCAGAGGACTATAAAAGGCCAATCTGTCGCACCGACAACAACATTCTCTGAATTGCCATTAACATAGTTAGTCGAAAATTTGGCACGCACTTTACGTTTGACGACGCTTGTGCACATTACAAGAAGTTGCAGTTGCGTCATGAAATATTTGGTTTCATCACAACCTTGCCCGGTGTCGAGTATAATCCAAGAACAAAGGTTGTTACCACCACTGATTGGTTGTGGGATTACATTACTATTGTAAGCAAGCTTTGTGTGTCTTTGTTGATGTATAAGTTGTAATCGTTAATGATGTGTTGTATGCTGATTTGTCACAACCTATGTCCTATATTGTGTGAGAGTAAATTACATGATCAAACCAATATGTATAATAGAAATTTCAACGTTGGCAGAAATATGCCGACGGCGAGGCGTATAAGTGTCGAGGTGAGCCGAAGTGGGATGACATGCTAAAAATATTTGGACCCTCGAGACCAAATCAACCACTTAGGCAACGATACATGGTACAAATTTCTAATGATAGCCGTAGCGCGGGACAAAATAGAGACCGAAACGATGAGTCGATAAGGATGAATGAAGGGCATAATGGGCTGCAAAAAACCCCATTCATTGGTTCATCGTTTTGGAACGAACTACAACCATTGGATGATTTTGAAGTGTTAAGCAGCCAAGAATCAGTTAAAAATGAACCGGACCTTGAAGGAATGGCTGCACATCAATCTGGTTTTGCCAAGAACTTAAGCAATGGAAATGGACCTAGTTCTCCTTATATTAGGAAGGATGGCTCGAACGGGTCTTCTTCTAATGATCCTCATTACTATCATAATTATTAAAATGTATTAACCGTACTTTTGTTGGGTTTGGATTGTAGCCTTTATGTTATATATCCCGGTTGTATTGAATTCTCTTGTTGATTGTGAACTATTGTATTTCAATATTATGTAGGGCTTGTTGCCTAATTTTACCTCATCGTGTTCAGGGCTAGGTCCATGATTTGCTTAAGTAGTTAGGAGTCCACCTTATTGTCATTTGTGTGGTTGGATTGTTGTCTACCTATTTAGATTGGCGTATAATTATTGGGAATTTTTAATTATAGTATGTGTTATTAATAGCTTGAGACCATTTGTATATTGATTTGTCTCGTGACCAAATGAATTAATGGGATGATACTATGCAAATAAAAAACAATCTAAAACTCCCCTATCCACAAGTGCAATCGAGAGGAATAAAAGACAAAGATGTGAACTAAAAAATTTCCAAATCATGCAATTGTAAAAAGGGAAAATACATGAGAACTGGGTTTTGGGTGGAAGCCGAATGAAGTAGTGCATTTTAGAGAATCTTAATTAGACGGAAACACAACCCCACTCATTACAAGCATGTATGTCGCTACAATCAAGAGTCACAATTTTTTTCAAAGGCTGCATATTTTTTTTTCTGAAAAACAAGTTTCTAGCGTCCACAGTTGAAGAATCTAGCTGAGCAAGATTACATCTGATATGACTCTAAAGAAGTAGACACTGAACCATATCTTTTGGTGTATCCAAGTATATCCAATCATTTTTTTTTTGTTTTTATATTTAATTTTTCCGTGTAATGACAAGAACTGAAAAGAGAACTGGGCTAGTATTGGAGTCAGAGACGGAGGCTGATATTTCAAACTCCAAGTGAGCAGGATTATTCACGAGCGAAATAGTATTCTAACTTGTACAGTCTTATTTTTTCTTATATTATTTGGAAATATATATTACATGTGTTCATTCCCTATTAATAATTGACCACTCCTATTTAAAGGATTGGTTGGAATTATTTTCTCTACACAAATTAAATTACGTGATAAGGTTTAATCTGGAACTCGTTAAGCAGTGCATTTGTAAATAGTGAGTAAAATGAGTCGATTCCAACCTAATCAACAAGAGAGCATGGTTTGGAACGAACAATGGACAAAATCTGTAGAACGTACTTTCGTGGATTGCCTCGCCGAAATAGCTGAGTACGAAGCATTTGAAGGAGGAGTACCCGACAACTTTTCCTTAAGTCGTGCTCGCAATGAGGTTCGACACCATCATGATGTAGATTTGTCGATGGATCGATGTCGTAAAATCATTTGCAAACTTCGAGCTAGGTTCGAGACGTTTAAGTGGATAATGAACCATTTTGGCTTTAGCTACGATGAAAACAATGGAACATATGAAATTCCCATTGATATGCGTCCTACATTGTTGCAGGTTACTTGTTTTTTTGTGAAAATATTGAGGTTCCCATCTAAATGTGTGTGACATTCTTCCAATTGCATACAAATATGGCCCTTTATGTTTATATCCTTCTTTCCCTATGAGTATCTCGTAGATAAGGAAAAGTTACATCTTTTTCCTTTTTTTGATTTTTTTGTAATGGGTTTATTGTAGGAAAAGCGCATGGCGGCTGCATATTTCGAAGCATCAGAGCCTATCTGGACTCAGTTAAAAGTAATCTTTGACATATCGAATGAACTGTTGGAAGATGGAGTTCCAGATGATACATCGGCGAGTAATGTAGTTAATGTGGCCCGACATGATGTGCCATTGCAGAATCATGAAACCATCCAAAATCTTTCCAGCCCCAACGACAATGACGACCGTGTAAATGCTGCGTTCTGGCAGTACGTAGCCGGTGGCCATCCCAACAATGAACATTGATGTTTCTGCATGCTTTTATGAATATAATGGTATTGTTTATCATCAATTGTCCTTGCTAAATAATAATCATCAGTCGCAAAGGGCATGTCGGTTGGGGTTATTTATTCCTTGTGGTTGTTTACATTGTGCATTAGTGTTTGTTAATGGGTTCATGAAAAAAGTACTCGTTTGTTATGTAACACAAATTAACCAATCCAAGTAAATTCTTAAGTTCTGGCACACGTTGGTGTTAAACACCATGCAACATACTCTACTTATAATAGCAAATATTCAAGTGTCTATACAGAGGACACCATCAACTGTAAATTACCCATCCTGTCTTAGTACAAAAGGTGGGTTAGCACAGGTTTCCCAGACTATTAAGTAAATCTAAAATATTTGTCTTCAATCTATTACATAAAGCCCAAATCAGGAAATTAAAATTAAGCAAAAGCCAACATATCGAAAAATCTGGACAATATGTGAAACATGCAGTTGCCAAATGGGGTGATAAGTCACCCTAATATGATTATGCTGTTCATAATCCCTTGTTGGTTTCTGCGAAGGGACTATGCTCGTCGAAGTAGCCATCGAGCAACATCTTAACGAACTCGACGCGGGCTTCTTTGTTCATTCCCCAAAACAAATCCATATCTCCCTTATTTTGGGATAAATAACGAGCTATATCAATTTATTCTCGAAGGGACAACTCTTTCATCCCTCAAATCTCATCGAAAATGGCTCGTCGAGATAATGATTCAGCATCTAGCACAACTGTTGGGGCAATCCCTTGTGAGTTTGCAGCAATAGTTGGAGAGCGATTCTGCTGTAAGACCTCTTTTATGTTTCCATTCATAGTTGATATCCAACTCCCCATCATGCTCTCAAATTTTTCAAAATATGGTAGTCGTTTTCATTTGCTGCTGAAAGACTGCATAGCATTTTTAACAGGTCCGACCGGTTGTGTTTCCGTGACATCTTCTACAGGGTCAATCTCGTTCGGAATGAAATGTACTGGGCCAACGAGCATGTACAAATCTTCCTCAACAATGCAATCCACTGATTCATTGTGCCTACTATTGAGAATGATATTCGCGGCATCCCCTAAATCCAATGCATCACGACCATCTACATGATCATTGCCGAATATTATTTTCCACCTTGGATAGTAAGGCCGAGACTTGTCCCTTAACTTGGCTATCTCAGCATTCCCCTGCAGAGGAAGACATAATTTGTCATAATTCAAAGTTCAACTTATTTAAAATGAATATATGAATCAGTAATAAATACCTTTGTCAAATCGACCCAAAGCTTTTCGTTGGCGACTGTAATTTTATAGGTGACGTGGTTAAACTCAACCCCACCACCGCCCGTTTTCTGAGCACAGTCTCAATTGCATGATAAGTAGGCTTCCAAACTTGAAGCTTCGACTTGATATGCTTTGCCTGAATGCAACATGTTGGTAGCTTTTGTCGAATCATGTTCTCTAATCGGACTAAATATCCACCTTTGAACTTCCCATCACTCTTTTTGCCGATTTCTCCATGCACGACTTCCAAAGCTCCCAACAATGCCTCTTCCTCATCATCATCCCAATATCTTCTAGACAATCTTGAAAGTTGAGACGACATACTGACCGAATAGGGATATGATGCAGAATGAGCCATACCCCTAAAAACTATAACACAATGTTAGGCTAGCCAAAGATGCAAAATATTAATTCCATACAGTTGTGACTGCAAGATTATGCGACAAGTAGTGACAATAACACATGAAATAGTTCAACTTAGTCACTCATTCACATGAACTAGGATTGCTTAAGTAGCACTAATCATTAGACACATTGTTTCAACACCAACAGAGAAGCAACATTATTTGTCTTTATCTAACAACTAGCCAACCAAACATAATGTCTAATCCATCCATAAATATCATCACAGTCATATTAATAGAACATCATAAACATAAGAATCTTAAAATACAAAGCATAATCTAAACATCCGCATAGGAATGCTAAGAAAACCCTCTACTCAATCTCCATTCATGGAACATATCATTTGCCAATGATTCGCGCCACATGTTCCATTCGGTACTGGCCTCGACTGTGTCAACGTAATCAGCACCATGTTCTATTTTCCACCTCATTTCTGAAAATCTCTTCCTCCAACGGATCAATTTCCATATGCCTACCTATGAAATTGTGCAACAATGCACATGCCAAGATGATCATGTTCATTGTTCTCAATGGATAGTACGTCTTGCCCTTTAATATGCCCCATCAACCTTTTAGTACTGCAAAGGTTCGCTCGATGATATTTCGAGCATGACAATGCCTCATGTTGAAATACTCCTTATAATTTTGTGGTGCACGAGCTCCGATACCCAAATCAACGACATGGTAACGCGTACTTCGGTATGGGGCAAGAAAACTTTTGGAATTTGTGTAACCTAAGTCACACAAGTAGTAGTTTCTTGAAATGTAACAGATCACCACACCCAATATCAATAATTATATAATGCCATACGGAAAGTATATCACAACAAAATAGCAAAGGGAGGTGATTGGTTACCTTCGGGGAATTGAAGTCTATTCGGACACATGAGCGCATCCTTCAAAATCCAACTATCAGCAGCGAATCCCTTCCACCTGGACAGCACGTACACAAAGCTCATGTGAATATCACAAATGCCCAATACATTAATAGTTATGTCTCCTTTACGATTAATATATCATCCCCGATCGCGGGAAAGAGCACGAACCTCAACGTGTGTACCATCGAGAGCCCCCAAGCATCCCTAGAATCCACAGGTTTTGACATTGCAACGGTTAGTAGCATTATTGAACACACCAAACATTATACGTTCACAAGAATGGTTGCAATCTTTTGTAGGAGAAATCATGTAAAATTAAATTGTGAGTAGATAATTTTTGGATTATAATAATATATTCCTTATTAATGTAAATGATTATGGAGAGATGTAAAGCAAATAACATGAAAATGTAACTGACCTTGAAGTACTTCCAAGTGGGGTGTGTACAGTCAACTGCGACCGGTTCCGGACGTACAAGAAGTAAATTATTACACTTAATCAAAGCACACAACGTTTGCCTGAAGTACTTGCTAATTGTGTGGCTAGACCGTTGAAAATCTGTCTGAATTGTCACATTATTCTTGTGATGACCCAATATAGACAAGAACAACGCAACCTTCTCTGGTAGAGAAACAAACCTCTTCCTCTTCAACCCACCAACTGTTTCTAAAAGATCACAAAGCTTCGAAAACAATTTCTGTCCATTCTCAAATTTTTAATATATGTTTTGTCTGATTTCTCTACAAGCTGTCTCAAATATTTTAGTTGATCGGGTATTTTATGAATCGTACTCCACTTTCAGCTACTTGAACGGGTTGTGGCATCATTATGCAAATACCAATACTTAAACGCTAAATACGTGATGCACATACAAACAACGTTGCGGTAAAAAAATAAGTAAACGTGTCTCCTATTGTTCGCACATTGTCGGTCAGCCATGGATGAGTTGAAATAGTCTACTACAAAATGAAATTTGCCTCAAATCCAATGCACAACTAACTAGTTGAAAGGAATTAATATTGTATATTCAAGCTCATTTCATTGTAAAGGCAATAAACCCATAAATTTTAAAAAATACATACACACTACATTTAACAAAATACTAACCCATCACAGAATATTGCAACATAAATTAGACAATATCATTAAATATTACAAAAGCTTAGGGCCGGGATAACATCACCTATTTTGGTCTTTCGGGACTTGATTGATTCGCTAGATGTATGACCAAACTAACTGGGAGATAGGTTTCAGATTATCAAGTTGCAAAATACTGTGCTTGTTGGGTTAGATTTCATTTCAGAACCCAACTAAAACAATGAGAAATTCATGGGAAAAAACAAAACACGCTCGTTCGTTAATCACCGGCCAAGCTATCATACTCTTCTTACCGTGTGTTGGTCGGAGGACTCTTCAAACGGTATCAAAACTTGACCTAGGTGAGGGAAAAGTGGAAAAATTGATTGTACGTGTACGTGTAGATTAGGGAAGACAAATTTTGCAAAGCACTGTTGGGGGTTATAAAAGTAAAATACTAATTACTATTAATGAACCTCCACAAATTCAATCCCAATCACACGTCAAGGTGTGAGATTGCCAACTCCAGGATTACGCGTTTATACGCCGGACCATGTTGAATATTTGGTAGGCCCATCCTACACAGTATAGAAAATCAATTGAGAATAGAAGGTTGTTCAAAATGTATATTATAGTGTATACCTTCAAAACAAAAAGGCCCATATACTATATAAATGTATGTATATATTTTTTTAATTTGTTAAAAGAAAAAAATATTGAATGAACAATCACAATTTTTAAGGAAACAAAATAGTAGAAGTAATATTAATATAATTTATATTGAAATTATATATATTTCCCCCAAAAAACATTTTTAAAAAAAAATTGGAATTTGAACTTAGGACCTCTTGGATGGATATGTCATGCTTTGCCACTAAGCTATTTCTCCAATTTTCCAATTATGTTTTTATTTTTAATTTTATACATACACTATTATTATTTAAAAAAAATTACTCTGGCAGAATATTCCGTCGAAGATCCTCCCGTGTATTCCGGGGGAAATTTTCCGCCATAATGTTCCGGCTGAATATTCCGCCGGAAAGATTTTAAAAAATGAAAATTAATGTTGGTTTTACTTGGATTCAAACCTGGAACCTATTGGACACTAAACTACTACCTTGCTATTGAGCTACTTCCATATTTGTTTATTTTTTTAATTTCGTCAGATATATACTAATATGAATATTTAAAAAAAATTGCTCTGGCGGAATGTTCCGCTGGAGATCCCCCGATATTTTCTGGGGGAAATTTTTTGCCGGAGTTCCGGGGGAATATTCCGGCAGAATTCAGGCGGAGTATTCCCCCAAAAAGGTTTCAAAAGTTTTAAATTAATGTTGCTTTTGCATGGACTCCTCTTGGATGCAAATTTAATACCTTACTATTGAGCTAGCTTTTTATTGATATGTTTTGTCTAAATATATAGTAATATTAAGTTTTTTTTAAACAAATATATAAACTCCGGCTGAATTTTTCCACCGGAGTTCCGCCGGAATTGTTCGATCCGGCGGAATTCTAGCGGAATTTTCGCCAGAATTCTGGCGGAATTTCCGCCAGAATTCTTTTTTTTAATACAATCTGGGGAAATTTTCCCCTGAAATTCAGTGGGAAATGGCCATTTTTCATGTTGTCCGCCGGGTATTGTCCGCTGGAAATGGCCATTTTTCATGTTGTGGTAGTCCACATCATTAGAATCTTCATCCCAAGTATAGCTTGAAGAGTTTTCATCTTCCTTTATGATTTTATTTTTATCAAATTTTATCGATTGACCAGTTACTAAAGTTGCCTCTTGTGTAACAATAGGATCTTCAATATTTGCTCTACTTGGATGACTTTTGCTTGAAACATAGGACTAAAATTCATTGAATAAAATCTCCTCATTTGAAGTTTATACCATCCACCAACATCTTGATTGAATTGTCTTCATTTTCTTTATTCATTCTGTAACAGAAATGAAAAAAAAAAAAAATTAAAGCCACATCACCTTTGTCAAGGTTCTTTTTTGTATTAAAGTTGACCCACAACAAATTGACCCATGAACCACACCATAAAGTTGATTCACAAATTTTAAAAAATACTATAACAAACATATCATTGCAGTTGTAGGAACCCACAAATATGAAATCCCAATATTATAGTGTATGGATGGACCATATTTATGTTCAAGAACCCCATCATCATTCTTTATGTTACACATTAAAAGTACAACTTCTACGTCATTTGGCAATTTTCCATTGGAAAATCAAAAAATTAAGTTAAAAAAAGAGAAGCACAACCAAACGATAAAAAACTAGCACAAAATACAACCTAAGTCAAGAATGAAATCCAACCAAGTCAAAAATATACCCAACCAAGCAAATAGCAAAAAGAACTAAAATGCCCAATACTAATTTCAAACCCTAAAAGAAATGCAAGAGGAAAAATGAAATCCCAAAATACCCAAAGGAAAAAAAAAATGCAAGAGAGAGCGAGAGAGAGAGAGAGAGAGAGCTTACCTTCAAGTTTGTGTCTAATAACCAAAAACACGTTCTTGCTACAGAAATTTGGGAAAATTTTAACAATTTTGATTTGGAATTCAAATGGGTGGAAGGGTTTGGTGAGAAGATTGAGAAGTCTTGTACGTGAATACTTGGTTTGAAGACTTTTGGAGCATAGATTTTTGGTCTCCTTTTTTTTTGGGAGAAAATAATATATATAGAGGAGCAAATTTGGAAGTTCAAGAAAAAGGTATGGTTAAGAAACTTAAAGAGAGAGTGCGCCAAAATTAAATTACACAAGGGTTTTTTTGCTAATTAATTTTACACAAGGTTATTTTTGCCTATTTTAAATAACACAGGAGGTTTGGTGCAATTAACTCATTTGAGAAGTGACTGCCTATACTCAGCTATATAAAACAAAAATAGATGTAATATATGTCCAGGGCATCATCCTACTGTGTACCAAATGAAACAGGGACAGGGCTACCATTATAAAATCTGTGTACTGAAACGTTATTATTTGTATACCTGCACTAGCATATTGTTTGTCATGTAAATAGATATCAAAATAACAAAAACCATCCACACATAAAGTGAACTAACCTTGCAAATAGAAGCCTCCATGAGTTGGTAGGAAGCATGTTTCCCCTCAAGAGAACGGCGAAAAACCAAGATCGTGTATGTTCGGTAACATGCTTTAAGCCACATTGGAGATAGAAATCATGAAATGTCCAATAGATACTGAAAGATATGGACAAAATGGTAAGCATTTAAAACTTGAGCATTAACTTACAACTCCTCCAATGTGGAATATGTCAAATATATAAAATTTCCATCTTCATCCCCACTGCACTGCATCTCAAACTTTTGATGAGAAGACTCAAATAGCTCTCAAAACGATTCGTCATTTGCATCCATGAAATACCCACTATCCCCAGGAACAAATCCAGTTGGAAAATATACCAGCAGTTTGATCTTCTTATGTTGAATTATACAAGTTTCCATCCTAAACCAATGAAGTAAAAAATTATATATTTAATAAAGTGTAAAGGATATGAAGATTCTAAATGCACTCATTAACCACTATTGTAATGAAGTTCTTTTAGTAAGAGAAAAATACCGAGACTAAGAGTATGGATTGTAATATCTCCCCAAACAGAGACGCTGAGAGAGAGGAATTTGGGCTTATTTCTTTTTCCATTTTTCGTTAATGATCCAACACTTTAGTTGCCTTTTCAAAAATAGATAATTCTGTATCAAACTTCTAAGATTCAATGTAGACCAACAGCTTCTTTCCTTAAGCCAGATCTTAAGTGAAATAAATTATTCATTAACTTTATTTTCTTTTCTTTTGATCAAAAATCACTTATTTCAATTATTATGAATCAAATATGCAAGTTTTGGGTTTGCCCAAATTACAAAATTTATATCATGCTTTATACTGACATTTAACACCCAAATCAAATGAACATATATGCTCTCTAAGAATCTCACTGAGGAAAAACAATACAAAAGTTAAGTAGCTGTACCACTATTTTAGTTCTATCTCCCACGAGTGAAAAGAGTCTAATAGGAAATTTATCTAATAAATTAAACTTAAAAGTTCCGCTTAGCACATTTGAATCATTACGAAGACAATCTAACCAATTTATCACTACAAATTCGCTTTGAGACCAAAATTTCATTTAAGTTAAATACCAGCAATCTCTCACTCCTGAGTCTCATTGGTATGAAACCCGGAGAGTGTCACTTACTGGTAAGCTTACAGAAACCTTGATATATGCCCGCGTATATGTTGAAGCGATGGAAAACAAGCTTTGAATCCTCGGTGACCATGGCTATTAAATCCTTTTCCGGGTGTCTTAATCTGCAGAATTGGAATTTATACCAATTACGCCAAATAAATTCTTACACTGCCTCGTCCCAATTTGTGTGTGTGTGTGTGGGCGTGAGAGAGAGAGACAGAGAGAGAGAGAGAGAGAGCAATCCAACTATCCGAGGCGGGTATTTTATGAGCTCAACAAGTTCGTCAAAGCTCTGACCCTTCGTTACTTCTTTATGCAAATTGGCTAGCCATCTTTTCGAAGGAAATTGATATGTTCTCTGTCTCTCTCTCTCTCCCTCTCTCTCTCTCTCTCGGGTGGGGTGGGTGGGGAATGGGGAATTGAGAGGTTTGTTTCAGGAAACATTGTACTTTTGATTTTTTTTTTCTCTTAAAAATATTTTTGCAGTTACATCAATAATTTGTATAGTAATCAAATATTATGATGAAATCCAAATTTTTTGTTTCGATCATAATCCAAACAAATACATCATCGCCACACAAAACAACTAATACCAAATTTCAAAATGATATATTAAAATGATATAAAAAAATATATAATTTTTGTCTCAAATATTTTTTTAAAGGGATAATTACTCCCACTACCCCTGAGTGTTTATTTATAGTGTTTATAAATATACATATTTACACATAATATATATTTATATATATATATTTGCACATTTTTTAAATTTATATACATAATATAAATATATATAAACATAATATACAAAACATATAATATGAAAATTATTTATAAATATATATACACACAAACAGACGGCCGGCCGCCGCCGCCGGCCTCCGTCGCTACCGTCAGCCGAAGACAAAGGGAGACAAGAGACAGAGATACAGAGGGAAAGGAGTGAGGGGTACCTCCTCCACCGCATCTGCGCCCGCCTCCGCCGGCCTCCACCGCCTACGTCCGCTGGAGACAGAGGGAGACAAGAGAGAGCGATACAGAGGGAAAGGAGAGAGAGAGAGAGAGAGAGAGCTGGAGAGAGAGAGCGAGAGAGAGAGAGATGATGAGGGAGAGGAGACAGAGATACAACTAAGGGGGTACCTCCACCGCCATCTGCGCCCGCCCCTCCACCGCCTCCATTTGTTGCCGCCGCCACCACTACCGCCGCCCACCGTCCAATCTATAGTGAGAGGAAGAGAGAGAGAGAGAGGGAGAGAGATACAGACGAGGGAGGAGGTCGAGAGAGGGAGAGGGGGAAGAGAAACCACCGCTCCGCCTGCCCCTCCGCCGCCTCCATCCGCCGCAGCCGCCTCCCACCGCCCGCCATCTCCACCCGCCGCCACTAGAGAGAGAGAGAGCGAGAGAGAGAGAGAGAGAGAGCGAGAGAGAGCAGTCTTAGATCCAAATCTGAGAAAAAAGAAGGAAAAAGAAAGAGAGGAAAAAAAAAAAAAGAAAGAGGAAGAGGAAGGTTGGGGTGGGGGGCGGCGGTAGTGGTGTGAGTGACGGAGAGAGGCAGCGGCGGCGGCAGTGGCGGTGGAGTGAAGTGTGGCGGCGGTTTTGGGGGTGGTGGTGGTGGTGGGGGTGGGGTGGGGGGTGGGGTTAGGGTTTTGTTGGAAGAAAATGATAACTTTTTTCTAAAAATATTAAAGAGGGGTATTTTGGTCTATTTAATCATATGCCTTATTTTTTATTTTTTAAATAAAAAATATTTCAAAAATTTAAGGGGTAAAATGGATATTGTACTACTTTCGTCTATTTTATCAATAAATTCACAAAATACAGGAAGGTATCGATAATTTAAGATATAAGGGGATGTTATTTGAAATTAGATCAAAACTCAGGAATAGTGTGAGTAATTATCCTTTTTTTTTTAAGATCTTTCTCGTGCGTCCCCCACATGCAATTCATTATCATATTTCAACTGTTTAAAAATCGACGAATCGAAATTGGTGCCACCATAATTTCCGTATTCCAACACAGTTGCCGACCCCCCAAGTAGCCAATTCAATACCAAAAAATCAGGTACCTTCGCCAAACCCCAACCATTGGGACCCCCTTTCCACTTAACACATGCTGCACTCACTCACAGACCTTTCATCTCGAATGGGTATCTGATGCTTTCTCTAATATATTTTATTCTCGCTTGAGGAATTTTCTTTCTTGTGCAATGAGAATTCCAAGTTTTCTTATAACTTTTCTATATGAACTTGAATATTAATATTCTATCCCGTTATAACTTAAGTTTCGTTTAATTAAGTAAATTGATTAATTCAACGAAATAATCAAATTTACAATTAATTAATTATCCTCATCAAATAAATTATTTGTCTTTGCTTGTCTTAATTTAATAAAATTTATTTAATCAATTTAATAAATAACTAAAATAGGCTTGAGAAATCTCGTGTCTCATTTACATATTATATATATATATATATTCGAAATTGCTACCTTCTGTGAAATTTGTTTGTAATAGTGGCATTTGCTCAGTGGCGGTGGGAGAGTTTTTTTAGTGGGTCACCACGAAAAGTGCAAACGACTTAAGTTAAGTCGAAAGCTAGTCTTTTTATTTTTTATTTTTTCTTTTTAAAGTTTGGGCTCAAGTTTAAACTCAATAAGTCAATAAAAAGAAGGTGCAAACTCAACACAACTCTTTCGGCTTGAATTTGTGAATGAATTTTAGGTCTGGATTTTAGATGGAGATTAATCTTGAAATTTTCAATTATTTCACTCGAGAGTTCAAAGATTAACATATTATTTTGTAATTTTTATATATAATTATGTAAATATAAACATAATATTTAAAAAAATGACTCCTAAGTGTATGAACAAGATTATTAGGCTATACTTCTTCAAACTTTAGCTTGA
>CM047873.1:12135678-12178243 GCA_026212405.1 Petrea volubilis
AAACCGAACATAAATAAATATATATATATATATATATATGTATGAAGAGAAAAATATATATAGTTCAAACCGAACATATATAAATATATATATATATGTATGAAGAGTATATATATATATATATATTTTATACGTATAACACACACACACACACACACACATATATATATATATGAATGATAAATATATATATGTGTGTGTGTGTGTGTGTGTGTGTGTGAATGAATAAATACACTATGTATACATACAAGTTATCTGTGTAAAATAAACTTTATTAAAACTATAGACTTATATAATAAATATATTTATGCAAACCATATATATGTTATATTATGTAGTTTGTAAAAAATAAAAAGTGTAAAAATAAATAAATATATATATATAAATAATAAGAAAAAGAAAAAAGAAAAATACAAAAAACTTTTTCAAATTTTGGATTGGATAAGGTCGGTTAACTACGCCAATATTTTTTATCATAGGGTCTTTTATGTGAATTTTTTAAATTCTTTCTAATCAATTCAAGTAAAAAATAAATAAATAAATAATCATTTTCTACACCAAAGCAAACTCCTACTTGCAAGAATGGCACATGGGTATCACAAAATTTTATTATGTAACCTTATAGTTTCACATGGTTGATGGTGTTAATTAAAACTAGCCAGCATTGGCACACTCTATGTGTGTACGAAATAAGCATGAAATATAATTTAATCACTTATTTGATAAATTTATAATTTTATATTAGGAAAATTTAAAAAAAAGATTGAAAATTAAATTTATGTATATTACAGAAAACAAAAAAATATTTGAAAATTAAATTGAGGTTTGTTGTTGAAAAAATAAATAAAAGATAAAGTAACTAAATATTAAATATAAGGCTATAAGAAAAGAGAGAGAGAGAGAGAGAGAGAGAGAGAGAAGAAAATAAAGAAAAATAATATATCACGTTACAAGTAGAGAAAGAAAAGTGAGAAAAAATAAGAAAGGAAAGAGACAAAAAAAATGTCAGACAAAAGACACCAAGTAGTTATTAGAGAGTGTTGGTACATAATAAAAGAGTATGAACATGACAAAATTTTTCCAATAATTAGTCCTAGCACATGAGATCCAGTGCAAAAACCCTACATGCATTATATATTTTGTAAATTGATATTTGATATTTGATATTTGATATTTGGTATAGATGACCTCGACCATGTATTGATCAGTTGCCAGATTATAAATCTCATTTTTCAATTGGTATAAATTTGTTTTATTATTAATCCCTTGCTTTTATTTTATTTTATTGACTTTTTATTCAAAATCCCTCTTTCACTTTATTTTGAATACCAAGTTATCTTGAAAATTTTTTAATAAGCAATTTCCTATGAGATCAATCTTACTCACCCTATTTATAATTTTATTTATTTTTTGAACAATACGAATTATTTTGGTAAATTCGACACCCATTTATCATAAAAATCGAAAAGTACTACCTTTTTACAATCAAAATGAAAAAGTTGAGCATTTTAAGTTTTTGTTGAATCGTACATCATGGATATTTGTTGACCTCTTTGGTACAACTAAGGTATGTTTTGATATTTCCAAGATATTTGACGTATTCTTGATTTTCGAATTCAAATGATTTCCTAACAAAATATTATTTTCTTCTTTTATATTATTACATATTTGGAAAGAATAAAATTTGATTTATTAATATCTTTTCTTAAAACCGGAAAGATATTTGATGTACTCTTGATTTTCAAATTCAAATGATTTCCTAACAAACATTATTTCCTTCCTTTATATCATCACATGTTTGTTTGGAAAGAATAAGATTTAATTAATATCTTTCCTTAATATCAATTCCCATATGTTCTAAATCTTGATGGAAGATTTAGATGGAAATTGACTGATTGCCTTTCATATTATTATACTCCACATCTTTATTATTTTGTAAGTTTGACCTATAATGATTTGAATGCATTAATTACATCTTAAATTTGCCTTAATTATAATATGAAACTTTATTCATTTTGTTGAAATTAAGATCATATCTTTATCATTTTAGTAAGTTTGCCTTGGAATGATTTGAATATATTACTCACGTTTGGAACTTGTTTTAATTACAATTTGGAATTGTAGTTTCCGTCTGTAACTTTATTAATTCTGCTAGAATTAAGATCATAACGGCTCCTTCCACTTTTATCATTAATATAGCCATTTGAACTTGATTTGTTAGGCTAGAATCAAGGCCACAACCGGCTCGTTCCTTTTTCGCATCAATATAGCCGTTGGAACTCTCATTATTTAAAGGGGAACTCTCATCCCTTTTGAGGGGGTGATTGTGAGAGAGTCTTATAGTTGAAACGAGAGTATTGAGTTCAATATCAAGATTCTTACCATCATATAATTCTTATTTACTTGTATTTTCTTTTCTCAAGGGACTTTTGAGGTAAAGAGTGAGATTCCAAGCACAAGAATTCCTTGAGAGTAAGTTGAGTTGTGAAGTGTTGCTGGGTCGTGGAGTTGTTGTTGCACTGAAAGTTCCAGCTAGGTGTTTAGTGGACGCTTAAGCGTGCTACACTGAGGTCTTGGTAGAAGTGCTCAACTACGAACTAACCGCCAGAACCAACTACACTATCTCGCTTCAGGGACTATCTCGCCAGAACCAACTACAACTACGAACCAGGATAAATATCTGTGTCGTTTTATTACTTCTAGAACCAATAACTTACTTGCCCTGGTACTATCGTTGGTATTTCCAACAGCAACTATCTTTTAAAGCAAAGCATTAATATTTAAAACTTTAAAGTTTCCATTGCGTTTTACAAAAATCTTAAAAAAGGTTTTAAGGCCTAATTCAATCCCCCCCCCCCCTTCTTAAGCACATCCTATCTATCAATATTGGTTTGGGTTGAGGACAATATTAATTAATTTGAACAATTATCATGTTTTTCATGCATGTGTTGTATCCGAATCAATCACATGCACTTTAAAGTTGAATTATAAACAACTCATTTCAAACAAATATCTAATGTATGCATTTGAATTCTTTAATCAAATTTGATGAAGTGCTCATTAGTCTGTTATTTGTCTGAGGTGAGATGCAATGTCACAATATTGTAGATTTGTTTTTTTTTTAAATCCATTTGATTTTGATGTAGGAGCCATGACTCGACACCCGTATTTTTTTGAAGTACATATCATTAAATTCCATTAATAACTCCGACAATACTAATCAAACTATTACATCACACCCGACCTTTATCATTTACAAATCAAACCATTCTATTACAAATAAACCAACAAACTACTATCAAAATAAAATAATAAACTACCATTATAAGGTAGGAATAAAGATCCACTCATGCATCGATGAGTGGAGAATTGAATCCAAGACCCTAAGAGCCTTGGGGCCTCAACTTCGCCACTTGAACTAGGCCTCATCGACAACCGCCACAAGAAAAGGGCAATTAGCCACGGATTTTAATCACGAAAAAAATCTGTGGCTAATAGCCACAGATTAGATACGGCTGGACGCAATCCCACGCAAATATTTAGCCACGAATTTTCCGTGGCTAGTCTGTGGCTAATATGTAGCATAGTTTATTTTATTATATATATTTATTTATTTTTTTAAGAAGTGCTAGCCACGGGTTGGCCACGGAAAAATCCATGGCTAACTTAGCCATGGATTTTTCCGTGGTCAATCCGTGGCTATATTTTTCCGTTCATTAAAAAAAAAAGAAATATTATTTAATTATTTAATTATTTAATTATTTTATTTGTATTCGATTTAATATGTTCTTGAATACAAATGTGTTAATTTATTTTCTTAAGTATTGTATTACATATAACAAATAATCACCCTCATTTAATTTACTATTATTATTCAAATAAATCTTTTAAATTGATATGTACTTGAATGATACAATTGTGTGCTAAATATCAATTCGAATGACCAACGATCATTTCAATTATTTGATAATATTATAATGGTCTATTAAGTTAATAGACAACTTAAGTTTCATAATTATTTATTTAGATTTTGCCATTTTATTATAATATCACAATATATTGGATTATACTATATATATATGTGTGTGTGTGTGTGTGTGTGTGTATTCCTGATCAGTTCACTTCAATATTTATGATCACTTGTAAATATAAACAAGTTAATTATCTAGTTTTAAAAGTTTATAATTGATCAATTGTCATAACTTATATTATACTTTTATCCATAATTCAATGACATGTAATGTTATTGATAATTTACAATATTTCAGTATAAATTAGCCACCGATTAGTACGATTAGCCAATTAGCCCTAAGGTAACCATGGCCACGGACTATAGCTATTTTTTATAATTTTTTTTGTTGAATCTAATGTGGTTCGAACTCTGTACCTCTTGGTTGAGATTAAAGTATCAAACCACTATACCACTTTAATTTTTTGTTTAATAATTAGTTTTTGCAGTAGTTAACTAATATAAATTGTGCGAAAATTCTAAATATAAATTATCTAAATAAATTTTGTGATAATTTTTGTATTCGCTACTAATTTATTAAATATTTGTTATAATTAACAAATTATTAGTTAAATCACTAAATACTATTTCAAAGATTAGGAAGAAAATAAAGGACTGGACCATAAAATATAACATGATATATAGTATATTTTCGAAATATTTGAAAGCTACAACCCTAATAAGATCTCCTATTTCAGATGGTATTTTATCTTTTATTTTATAATACACATTTACGCTATACAACTATGTGCTTAAAATTATTTTCTACACTTGATAAAATCTTTACAATTGAAGTATATTCATGCAATGAAGAAAAAAATAAAACATGAATTTGGAATATAAGATTAAATGTGGCTACAACCCTTTCGATGGTCCTGATACTACTTGTCAAAATAAACAATTTCATTAAATTATGAAAGTTACCCCACAATATAAAGTTAGAACTATACTTGATTGGGCTATGAACCAAAAGAATAAATTAAGTTTGATTTAACTAATCAAAAATCATTTGATATAACTCGTCAACAATTAATTTAAATAACTAATTCAATTAAATAAATTTCAATATTTGACTTATGAATTTAAATTGATTTAGGGTTATTATGTATTTTACTCAATAGAAAAATAAAATTAGTATTTGAAATTGTCGAAATAAATATCTTTGGGGTACTAATTTTGATAAAAATCAAAGGTAAATATTTTTAATTAAAACCTTAATTGGTTAATAAATTGCAAAACTTAGTGCAACTAACAAATTATAAAAATAGATAAAATTAATGACATTTATTTAGTTAATTTACATTTTAAATATATTTCAAAAAAAAATAATTTACATTTAAAATATTGTATAGATATAAGTTAAATAAAAGAAATATTATTTCACAACCAAAGATATTAAGTAGCTTGGTAGTTTGATGTGATAATTACAACCATAAGGTCCATGGTTTAAATCGCATGAAGTGCAAGAAATATTACAATAATCAATATGGCTTTTGGGGCTGGGGTTTGTGATTGTGAAACCTGGTCTGGGTATGGGGTTCCATTGTTCAATTTTTATTTTTTTTTTTATGGATTAGCCACGGCCTGACATTTTCAGGCTTAAGTGACCAAAATTGGCACTTCTGTGTTTGGAATTTAGCCAAGGATTAGTCGTGGCTAAAAAAGGCCATAGCTAATTTGTGGCTAAAAAAAAAAGTCGTGACTAAAAAGTTGTAACTATTTTATTTTGCAACGGATTTTTTTCCAAATCCATGGTTAAAAACTAGTTTTCAAGTAGTGAACTCAACACCTATATTAATTTATGGTTTTTTGTCTTTAATATGTATATAATGGAAACTGGAATTTTTGAGTAAAACAAAAAAATTATTTTCCAGGCTTCTTAAAAACATAAAAATTATTTTTCTGGCTTCATAATTTTGGGTGAAGGATCGTGCTTCAATAAGGGGTGAGTATAAATTTTTAAAAACTATTCGAATCGTCTGTACTGCATCAAATTGCACCGTTTTCGTCAATTTTATTTTTTAAAACCATGGAATTAAATTCAAAACTGCATCGCAAAATTAGTTTAGTTCTAATTTTCCCCTAAAACCACACCACACCAAACCACTCACATAGATTAAATATATATATATATATATATATATATGTAAATATATCCATTTTTAAACTTAAACTCTTCAATATATAAGATTGATGTGGCCAAATCTGCCTTGGCCACGTACGCACCTCCTCAGCTCACACGTCGGATCCAGCTCAGCACATGCCGCCCTCCTCCTATTGCCGCGTGTCAGACTTATCTCGATCAGGCCCATGGTCTTTTTCTTGACGGCCTTGTTCGGCCAGAGTTCACCACATCTCCTTGACTCGATAAAATGACATGATCGATATCGACAACACTTCATCCTCGGAGTCAACACCTTGACACCCCCCTTGAGCAAGGAATGCACCCCACGCGCCCACAGCGCGTCATGGGGAACGCCCGTTACCAGCAACGGGATTGGGCCAACCTAATTCTGGTCCGGCCCACCTATTTTTTATTATTATAAATAGTACGGCGATACTATTCATTGGGTAAGACATCTTTTATCTACCAATACGCTGATTAATACTTACCGTTCACCTGCCCGAATTCTGACTTGAGCGTCGGAGGGTCTTCGCCGGAGACACTTCCGGCTAGTCTCACGTGTGCTCTATCCTTGCAGAATAGAACCCGACCAGCATTCAGACACTCTTACTCGGATCTACCTGACCGGATTCGGACACTTACTCCCAGATCGAAGTGACGTGTACCGCAGGCCAAAATCCGACCACATCATTTTGGCGCTAGAGGAAGGGGGGCTCTATTCGAGCAAGTGAGGAAATGGGAAACACACGAAGGACTGGAACAGAGTCAGGGGCCCCACAAACCACCACCCATCCTGTTCCCGAGACTCAAACCGTCCCACCTCACGCTGTTCCGCAAGTCATCGGGCCAGCCCCTACACTTCCCGCTGGGCAGAACCTCGTGGTTCTGACGGCTGATCAGTTTAATACGCTCTTACACGAGATCAGGCGGGTGAACCCAGTCCCCGCCTCGGCTGCCACTGCTGAAGACCCTCATCCGATGAGGGAGGAAATTCGCCCCCCGCGAGGTGCTCGGGCAACCGACGCCGAGCGGGATGGCGCGCGGGCGCGCGAACGGATCCCCACAACAAGGGAGGTCCGCAGAGAGAGACGGCCCTCGCCTCCTCGACTGGTGGAGGAAGTTGACGAATCCTCTGTGGGGGCATCCTCCGGGCATCCTGTGCGGAGTCACAGAGAACGGTTGGAGGAAATCTCCCACCAGGCCACAGAGATCCAGCGGAGGATCGATGAGGTCCGCCGCGGCGAAAGATCCCGTGATGATGTTGGGGAACTTTCGCATCGGATGGAAGACCTTAACCAGGGATCGGCTCAGCGATACTTTGTGCCGGACGAGGCAGACCTACTCAGCGCAGACCTTCAACGAGCCCGAGCACCCAAAGGGGTCCGAATCCCGACCGACTTGCCCCGATACAATGGAGAAGCGGATCACAAAGAACACCTAATACAATTCAAACACGCCATGCGCGTGCACATGATCGACGATTACTTCGCCGCGAAGTTGCTGGTTACGACTTTTCAGGGAGTAGCCTCGCAATGGTATGTCCGCCAGGCCCCAGGTTCGGTCAGAAGCTTCGCTGATTTGGCAGTGAAATTCGTCAACCATTTCCAGACGAAAAGTCTAGCAAAGTTACCCCCATCCCACTTGCATAAGATTCGGCAAAAGGATGGCGAGTCTCTGAGGGACTTCTTTAACCGATTCAACACCGAGCTGCTCAAGGTCGAGAGCGTCCAGATGGACTTCCTCCTCGACGTAATCATGGGGGCCATCCGAAACCAAGCGTGCTCGGACCACTTGGCCAGGAAGCGTCTCGCCACCATGGAGAAAGTCATGTCCATCGCTCAACAATACATGAATGTTGAGGACATGAGGTTTAAAAGGAGGCCAGAGGTCGGGGAAAGGAAAGATCGCCGACGGGACAATGATCTCACCCCATTGGTGATGTCGAGGAAAGAGATCTTCGCCACAATCAACGCCAGCGACCCAACGGTTTTCCGGAGGCCGAGGAAGATCCAGGTCGCGGATGGAGCCCCTCCGAGAGGGAATAAGTATTGTGCATTTCACAAGCAAGTGGGTAACCACGACACCAAGGGCTGCTATGCCCTCAAGAAGAAAATACAACGCCTCATCGATATGGGCCGACCGGAGATCAAAAAATACGTGAAAAAGCAAGGACAGGGCCACAAAAGTGAGGGAAGCCGCCGACGCAACTCCCCGTCCCCCACGGACGATGAACAAGGTACACCGAGGAGAGCTAGATCTCGCTCTCCTCGAAGGGGCTATACGCCTTCGACTCAAGCCGACAAGCAACCTGCCACACAGGACAACCTCCCGGTCAGGGGGATGATCCACACCATAGCGGGAGGCCCTAGTGGAGGAGACACTAAAAGTAGGAGAAGACAGGTGGAGAGGCGCCTCGACCAAGCCAGATACCGTATCGAAGAGCGCTACTACCACGAGAGGCTGCATGTCAATACCATATCAGAGGCAGCGACGCCGACGTCGGAGTCACTTGAATTCTCCGACCGTGATCTTGCGCACATCCCGAAGACAGAAGGCCTCGAGGATACACCGGATTACCCAATGGTCATTAATTTGGACGTAGCCAACTACTCCGTGGCAAAGACCCTGATCGACAATGGGAGCTCCGCCAACATCATTTTCGCCAACACCTTCGCCAAGATGGACTTAGGAGGATACACGCTCTCCCCCGTGCAGACCCCTCTCGTCGGGTTCGGGGGCTCCGAGGTGGTCCCTCTCAGAATGATTCAACTCCCCACCTCGTTGGGGGAGGCCCCGAGAAGGAAGGCTATAATGGTCCAGTACCTGATAGTTGACGCCCCGTTTGCCTACAACATCATCCTCGGGCGACCCGCTCTTAATGCGTTTCGGGCGGTGGTGTCCACGTATCACTTGAAGATGAAGTTCCCCACGCCTGCGGGGGTCGGGCAAGTCACATGTCGGATCTTGGACGCCTGGAAGTGTTACTCGGCCTCCGTCGAAGAGAAGAAGACTCCGGCACCCCGACCAGTCGAAGCAGCCACGTCGCGGATGGACATCCCCGAGTCCTCCGAAATCGACCCGGCAAAGCGGAGGAGGCTAGAGGAAGAAAAAATGACGCCAGTGGAAGACTTCAAGACAATCCAGCTCGAAGAGGGCGACCCATCCAATACCACCCGGGTAGGATTGACCCTCGAGCCACATCACGAGGTCATGTTGGTCGACTTCCTCCGGACAAACGCCGATGTCTTTGCTTGGAAGGCCTCAGATTTCTCGGGAATCGATCCCGAAGTCATTGTCCATCGCCTCAACGCAGACCCATCGTTTAGGCCGGTGAGGCAGAAAAAGAGGATATTTTGTGAAGCACGTAACCGAATCATCGAGGAAGAGGTCAATAAGCTCCTCGAGTCAGGCTATATTGTGGAGATCCAGTTTACCGAATAGCTGTGCAACGTGGTCATCGTTGCCAAGGACGATGGCCGATGGCGGATGTGCAACGACTTCACCGATCTCAACAAAGCCTGTCCCAAGGACCACTACCCCCTTCCTCGGATAGATCAACTCGTTGACTCAACAGCGGGGTGCGAGTTGATGAGCATGATGGACGCTTTCCAAGGCTATTACCAGATCTACATGGCCGAGGAGGATCGAGGGAGGACGTCGTTCGTCATCTCGACGGGGACGTATTGCTTCCTCGTGATGCCCTTCGGGCTAAAAAACCCCGGAGCTACGTATCAGAGGCTCGTAAATCTCATGTTCAAGAAAGAGATCGGGAGAACCGTCGAAGTCTACGTCGACGACATGATAGTCCGCAGCGAGCAGGAGTCCGACCATCTCGGACACCTTGCTCGAACATTTGAGATTCTAAGGAAATATGGCCTAAAACTCAACCCGAACAAGTGCACGTTCGGCGTCCGAGAAGGTAAGTTCCTCGGGTACATTGTCAGCCATAGGGGGATCGAGGCCAACCCCTCGAAGATTCGCGCCATCCTCGACATTAATCCGCCTAGCTCGGTGAAGGAAGTACAGAGGTTAGTGGGGCGCGTAATCGGCCTCAATCGGTTCATATCCCGCTCAGCGGACCGGAACCTCCCATTCTTTAAAGCGGTAAGGAAGGTGCCGGATTGAAAATGGACGGAGGAATGCCAGCACGCGCTCCTCGAATTAAAAAGATACCTGACCGAGCCCCCTCTGCTGTCGAAACCAATTCCGGGACGACCCCTTTATGCCTACCTGGCGGTATCCCCAAATGCGGTCAGCTCGGTCCTAGTGTACGTGGAGGATCGGGTACACCGCCCGGTGTATTACCTCAGCAAGCTCCTCCAAGGCCCTGAACGGAACTACTTGGCCATCGAGAAGCTCGCTCTTGCTTTGGTCCACTCCGCCCGGAAGTTGAGGCAATACTTTCAGGCCCACACCATCGTAGTCCTGACCAGTGAGCCGCTGAAGCAGGTATTGGCCAAACCCGATGTCTCTGGACGGCTTGTGAAGTGGGCCGTCGAGCTCGGCGAGTTCGATATCCAGTTCCAACCATGGACAGCGATCCATGCCCAGGTCTTGGCGGACTTCTTAGCGGAAATGGCCCCGAGGGCGGAAACGGAGCCAAAAACACCGTGGACCCTCATGGTCGATGGGTCCTCCATGAACTCAGGTGGGGGAGCCGGGGTTTATCTGCGGGATGAGTTGGGCAACGAGCTCGACTTCGCCATTCGCCTTGAATTTTCGGTTTCCAACAACGAAGCCTAGTACGAAGCCCTCGCCGCGGGGATGAAGATTGCCCTGGACAAGGGCGTGGACGAACTTGTCGCCTTGACCGATTCGCAGTTGGTGGCCGAGTAGGTCAATGAAAATTACGACGCCCGTGAAGCATCGATGACGAAGTACCTTGAGGAGGTCAATAAGTTGAAGAAAAAATTCGCCAAGTTCTCTCTCGAGCAAATTCCCCGGACAGAAAATGAGAGGGCGGATCAATTGTCGAAACTAGCCAGCTCGGTGAGAGGGACCAAAGAAAGAAGGATAACCATGTTGAGTTCGCCAACACCCTTGACTGGGTCGGGGACGCGACAGTACGTTCTCTCCGTCGAGCCCCCGGAGGATTGGATCGCAGAACTAATCGCCTACCTGAAGGACGGAACACTCCCCGAGGGACCCATCGAAGCCAAGAGACTCCGACGGCAGGCCTCTCGATACGCCCTCGACGGGCAAGGGCGCCTGTTCAGGAAGAGTTTCGATGGGCCTCCTCGACGATGCTTGAACGCACAGCAGGCCAGGGAGGTCATCGAAGAGATACACCAAGGGTGTTGCGGAAACCATACTGGGCCAAGGTCCTTGGCCAAAAAGGTATCACGGGCAGGGTTTTTCTGGCCTAATCTCATGCAAGATTGTTTTGACTTCGTCCGAAGATGCCGAGCCTGCCAACTGCACGCCAACCTAGTCCACCAGCCTGCCGCCCCTATGGTGAATGTGGAGATATCTTGGTCGATCGACCCGTGGGGAATTGACATCCTAGGACCGTTCCCTCAAGCCCCCGGGCAAAGGAAGTTCGTGATCGTTGCCGTCGAGTATTTCACAAAGTGGGCCGAAGCGGAGGCCGTTGCCAAGATCACCGAACTCGGTTGTCAAGATCTTCATCTGGAAAAACATCATCTGCCGCTTCGGACTCCCCAGGGTCGTCATTTCTGACAACGGAACCCAGTTCCAAAGTCATCGGGTGAGGGAATGGTGCTCTAGCCTCAAAATCGAGCAGCGTTTCACCTCAGTAGGGAACCCTCAGGCAAACGGCCAAGTTGAAGTCACCAACCGAACGATTCTCCACGGACTCAAGACCGCCCTGGCCGACGCTCAGGGCAATTGGGCCGACGAGCTCCCAGGCGTGCTTTGGGCATACCGGACCACTCCTCGAACTGCGACGGGCGACACCCCGTACACCTTAGTTTATGGTTCCGACGCCGTTATACCTGCCGAAGTGCTGCACCCATCTGCTCGGGTCGCACATTTCGATGAGATTGCCAACGTCGATGCTCGCTTGACAGAGCTCGACTTCGCCGACGAGAAGAGGTGGGCCGCACTGCGAAGGTTGGATAACTTCCGGGCATCCACAGCACGTGCTTTCAACCGCCATGTCCATCCCCGGACATTCCAGATCGGGGATCTGGTCACCAAGAAGGTCGAGGTTTCTCGCCCAGTGGGAAAATTGGACCCCAAATGGGAGAGTCCGTTCAAAGTAACCAAGATTTGCAAAAACAACGCCTACCGCCTCGAGGACATGTCGGGAAGGGAACTACCCCGTCCTTGGAACGCCACGAACCTCAGATGGTTCTATGTATGATAATGGCCCGAGTAAAAACATTGCGTGTAACAACTAGCTTGCTCGAAGTTTTTTGTTTCAACTGTTTTAATAATTACATTGTTATCATCGAATAAGTTTCCGACGAAAACACGCCATTTTATACACGAATTCCATTATCCCAAGTTCGATTTTTAATTGTCAAGTTTTTCTCAAGGATTTATTGAAGTTCCAAATTCGATTTTTAATTATCAAAGTTACTTCTCAAGGTTTTGTTGAAGTTCTCAAGGTTTTATTGAACTCCCTTACCGGATTAAATAACATATATTTCTATATCAAGATCACATTTCGTTCATGAAACTTAAAAGGAATTTCGACCAGGAACTTGAATGAAAATAAAAGTTTCATTGATCATAATAAAGTTTACAAAAACAAAAAAAAAATAAAAAAATAAAAAATACATGTTCTCGGGCATCCAGCCCGGCATAAGATCTTATGGCCTAAGCGCCATCTATCTCCTGGGCCACCTCCTCGATGGCCGCCTCCACGGCTTGATCGGCCCCAGCGCCGGCCGCACCCAAAGGTGACTCTCCTTGGTCTACGACGATGGGATCGTCGGGCTCCACGTCCGGTGAGAGAGGCTCCCCCAAGCGCTTATGGTCCTCATTGCGAACCTGTCTCTCCACGATGGATATAACCTGGGCGAACTCTGCACCCTCATATGCCGGCAGCGCCTCATCCTCCTCATTGTCCTTCTCCCCAGCATCATTCAGATCGAGGCCATACCCCTCCATGGGAAAATCTTGCGGGATAACACCGCACGCCTTCAGCTGCTTGACGGCTCTTTCAAATCCGAAGGAGGCGTCGTTCGCCCCACGGAGGATTGTAGCGTATTCGAACACAGGTCCTCGAACGAACCGCTTTACGGCCTCTTTCTCCCAGCCGGGGACCGAGGCCATCAATTCGGTCCTCATCGAGCGGCGACCCCTCTCTTCTCCCTGCACGAAGGCATCCTTAGCCCTCTTCCTAAGGAGGGTAACTTCTTGCTCCAGCGAGGACTCCCTAGTCTTGAAATCCAGCTCGAGCTTCTCGAGCCGCTCCTCCAGGGCCTGAGTCTTTCCCCGCGCTGCGGCGATCTCCCGTTGAGCGACTTGGTTTTTCTGCCACTCTTCATCTAAATCTGCCTGGAGGTTGCTTCCTCGGGCCTCCTGCTCGGCCTTTTCGCAACGCGCCCGGCTGACCTCTAGCCGACGAAGACCATGGAACACCCTTTGTTGGAGAGTGTTCATGTCCTGGGCGATGCTCAGAGCCAGCTCTACATCATCGAGCTTGGAGAGACTGACCTGATCGGCTTTAAAAATGGCGTTTCGGAAACTCCTCATCGCCAACTTTTTGTTCGCCCCTCCGAGGACGCTATGGTCGGAGAGATCACCATATTTGGGGCCGAAGTGGGGTTCCGGGGCGTCCGGATAGTTCAACACCTCTAGTTCCTCCGATGAGTAACCGGAGCCATCAGCAGGACGCTTTCCTTTGCCCGATCTCGGGGCGGGCCTCTTCGGGGCGGGCCCTGCCGGTCTTGTCGGCGGCGTTGAGTCCGGAACCTTCCTCTTCCGGACGAGAGGCGTCTCAACCACATCGGGGATGTCCCCCCGACTAGGGCCTTGAACAGTTCTAACTGCGGCCTGCCCCGATCTCCTCGGAGCACTAGCTGTGGCCTCTATGGCACGGGCCTCCTCCGGTGGGGGGAACGGCCTCCTCCTCCCTCTGGCCACCTTCGAGATCAGGTTTATGCGGCCCATCTCCAACACTTCAGGGTCTGCATAAGGAAAAATAATCCGATCAGGTACATTCATATACAGAAACAGGAGGATGTCGTAATTCAACCAGAAACATGCAATAAAATCGCTACCAAAGGCAATGTGTTCGGTATCAAGCCTGGCCGGCGAGAGCCCAGCCTTTACTAGAAACTGTTCCTGGGTCAGGAAGATGGGGCTCAATATGCCCAGGGCCTTCTGGCTGAGCACCCACTCCCTTGTCCAACTGCTCGATCCCAGTCCGGCCAGGGAGAGCTTCCTCGCCTCCGGGTTATGTACCCTCCTCACCGGCCATGGATCATCGGATTGTATTTAGCACCACTTCTGCTTCCAGTCCGCCCCGTAGGACGATGAAGCTGTTTCGATCAGCTTTCTTCCATTCTTGGCGCTCACGAAAAAGCAATTGAATTCATCGTCCGGGGAGGACCTGCTCGAGTGGTTAACTTGGTATAGATCAGAAAAGTTGGCCACAGTGGGATTGTGCCCGGTACAGCAACAAAAAACAACGAAGGCACACATCGAGGAGTATGAATTTGGGGTCAGTTGAATCGGGCTTATATTCAATCGATTCAGGATGGTGGAAATGAAGGCCGGGATCGAAAATCTAAGCCCGTTCTCGATGTGAGCGTAGTGAATGGGGATGCACCCCTCGGGGGGGGTTCGTATTGGAATCCTCCCTGCTCGGCCAGATGACACCAAACGAGTCTCGGATGTAGTGGTTCATTATCTTCTTTTTGTCTCGCTCGGTGTTATTCGCGATGATGTTTCCCCAACTAACTGTTGTTTGGTTCCCAGCGATGGCCTTTCTTCTCCCCCGAGGAGGCTCTTGACGGGATGGGTCTTCCTCTCCAGAGACGGACCTCCATGAGGGAACCGGAACATCGCCCATTGGAAGAAGCACCTCTCCTCTTTCCGCCTCCATGCGCCACCTCATCTCCTCTACCCTACTCGGGCTCTTACCACCCCCTCGGGGCCGACTGGTGCTCGCCTCGCCCGGGCAACGAGATGTCGCCCCCTCAAAAGAGGCTTCTGCCTCCAAGGAGATTGACAGATTTATATCGCTTAACCCCCCTTCGATCGGAGACTCTACCATCCTATTTTGACTATCCGAGCTATTCATGGATTGACTCATATCTAGGGATTGTTTGTCTAACGAAAATGAAGAGCAAGAAAGAAACAGTTCGGAAAAAGGGGAATACCTAGGTTTGGCTGGTCGAAAGGAGAATTTGTCTGCTCGAAACGGTTCCCGTGTGCTCGGTGCTCTCAGGTTATGCTCGGAATGGAACTTCAGCTCGATTGCAAAATGACGCGCCTGTAGTCTCGCCCGGAGCCCCTATTTATAGGGCGGTAAAAATACTCCTCGGGAAGTCCAACAGACGCCAGTATTTATTACCAACGGTCACATCCCAACGGTCAATTTTCGAAGTTACCGCCAACGCCTGATCGGTAATACCTGAGCGAAATCGTAGGCGCTATCTCCTCGGACAGTTCCCGGTCTGCCCGTATTACGAGGATCGGTCAAACCAAGAACTGGGGGGGCTAATGATGTGGCCAAATCTGCCTTGGCCACGTACGCGCCTCCTCAGCTCACACGTCGGATCCAGCTCAGCACATGCCGCCCTCCTCCTATTGCCGCGTGTCAGACTTATCTCGATCAGGCCCATGGTCTTTTTCTTGACGGCCTTGTTCGGCCAGAGTTCACCACATCTCCTTGACTCGATGAAATGACATGATCGATGTCGATAACACTTCATCCTCGGAGTCAATACCTTGACACCCCCCTCGAGCAAGGAATGCACCCCACGCGCCCACAGCGCGTCATGGGGAACGCCCGTTACCAGCAACGGGATTGGGCCAACCTAATTCTTGTCCGGCCCACCTATTTTTTATTATTATAAATAGTACGGCGATACTATTCATTGGGTAAGACATCTTTTATCTACCAATACGCTGATTAATACTTACCGTTCACCTGCCCGAATTCTGACTTGAGCGTCGGAGGGTCTTCGCCGGAGACACTTCCGGCTAGTATCACGTGTGCTCCATCCTTGCGGAATAGAACCCGACCAGCATTCAGACACTCTTACTCGGATCTACCTGACCGGATTCGGACACTTACTCCCAGATCGAAGATAAATTCACCAATCACATTTTAAATTATTTCAAATATCATCAGTTATCACTTTAATTGTTTAACATTTCAAATACATCTAACCATTCATTATTAAATTATGCATGGACTAAAACTTTAATATGTTATATTAGCCAAAATATTAAGAAGTTGTGTAATAAAATCAATATTAGTTTGAACTTGATTTAAGGATGCAAAGTCATATTATATCAATTAGTTTTATGGACTCTATACATTTAGACTTTATACTTTTTATTTAATTTTCAATATTAATTTGAACATTTTACTAATATTAGAAGATGATTTTTTTTTCTTACTTTTGTCTAATTATTTCTTTTTCTTGTTTAAAATCGTCAAAGCACACCAAACCGAACCACTTTAAGTTCCACTTTCAATTTTAATTTAAAAAACCGTAATTTAAAATATATTTTAGAAAAAACATATATGAAAATTCAATTTTAAATAAGTTCAAAAAAAATATCGAAATCGAACGGCGATCACCCTAACTTCAACCACTAGGAAATATATGATGTTGAGTTGCACTAGCTCGGCCAGTTGGAAGCTCTATTCGAGGCAGATGTGCCATCTATTATTTATGCCTCTACGCAAGGAGTAACTCTCTTTTAGAACAATAGGTGGGTATTATCTATGCTGTTTATATTAGGCTAGCTAGGGATAAATTTTGAACAAAAGTCATAATGTTAAAGCAAATTTTAGTTAATTACTATTTTATTCTTTCTGGTTAATCATAAATATTGCATACCTTTTTCACTTCTGTTGTATTATATTAGCTAATGTTGTCCAAAATGGCTTGATGCATTGCAATATCATTGTAAGTTTCGAGTAGAACATATATGTAGTAAATATCCATTCATTGCATGCAATGTTTTAAAACCCATCCGGACCAGCCGGTTTGACAAGTCGAATAGCTACCTGGTCAAGAAAACGACTCGGTTAGACCCTCAAAATTGGTATATTTTGAGTGAACCGATAGATCTGACGGTTCCACCGGTGAACCATTTGAATTGGCACTGGGTCACTAAAATCAGTTTGGTCACTTCATAGTATAAATTAAGCCCAAATTAGTGATCCTAGTGTTTTTTTTTCTCCCCCTTCTCTCGTTCCAGCAGTATATTCAAAAAAATTTCTCAACTTAAATCACAAATTTTCTGCCGATTTGATAGAATTTGATGGTGTTGCAGCGTGTGTAAACTATGGATGTCATTTTATCCGTCATCTTTATGGTCTAAGACTTTAATTAATAAAGTTAGATATGCTCGATTGATGACAATTAAAATTTCTTGAGCAAAATTTTTATTGTATTAATCTTGTATGTGGTGTATTACTTTCTTTTTCTCTTATGAACTTGATTGATCATTAATTTATCTTTTTATTGTTGTCTACAGTATTATTTGTATTTTTGATTTTTAATATTAATTTTAAATAGGAAAAATACATGAATTTTTATTTATTTATTATTTTTGATAACTTTTTATATATTAAATAATATTTATAACATACTTATGATGTCATCAATTCAGCGGCGGTTAACTTGGAAATTGAACCAATAACCTTTAACCTAGTTGATTTTCCGATTCGATGAATAGTCCGGGTTTTAAAACATTGGTTAAAAAGTGTCTACTATGTTGGGTGAATTACACATTTCTATGTGTTTAAAAAATCATAATATTCAAGTGGCATTTGTGGAAGAGTGCACATGCACCCTGTTTGAAATCAGTGTCATTTTGTAACTATTAACTCCAGTTGTTTATTTTGCGCCTCTTAAATTATGTGGCCCTGAACCAAATCAGGAATAAAATACATTTTATGGGGACAAATTGGACTTTTTCCAATGGAAGGTTGCAACCATTGTATAATCTTACGCCTCAGGTAGAGATTGGCAATGCAGACAGCCATTGACTATTAACAAACACATTTTTTTTGGGTCAAATTTGTTAGAATATTATCAACACACTTTTTTGATGATATATGGGTTTATTTACAAAAATTAACAACACACTATTTCATGATATAGGGATTTTTTGACAAATTTGACCAAAAAAACTGTGTTTGTTAATATTTTAACACAAAATTATGTTCGACAATTTGCTGAAAGTCAACAATGCCATTGCCGACTTTCATTAAAATATTTTTTTTGTTACATTTTTTAATTCATTTGAAAATTTAAAAAAAATAAATTTTTTAATAGAAGTCGACACAGACAATGTCGACTTCTATTAAAAAATTATTTTATTGAGACTTTTGCATAAATTTCTGAAAATAAAAAAAAAATCAAGAATTCGACAATGCTTCTTTTAAATTTATTTTTTTAATTATGCTTTTCTTTTTCTTGTGTGGGTTTGCAGAAGGCGAAAAAATTATAGTGCTGAATAAAATGATTAGTATTAAAAATAATAATTGATTAGTTGTTGTAAGTGTAACGTATGATGTTGGTGAAGCATGGTATGGTGCATGTGAGGATACAGTGGTGATAAAATAAAAAGGGTTCGGCACCCACACACTCTATCCACCACAATGGAAATGTGTAGGCATAAACGGCCTTGGAAATCTGCAGGAGCTGCCTTAAATGCTACAACATGTGAAGTGTTTTAGCATTTAAGGCAACTCGTATCGGAGAGAGTTAACCGTGACCCTCTGAAAGTTACCCAGCAGGCTGGAAGGGAGAATATCTGTAAGGACCCGAATTCTCCTTTCGATTATATATATAGAGATATATATAGATATACCTAAATGTATATAATTTACATGTTTCTATGTATAATTTCATACTTTGTGGTACATGTTCATTTTAAGTGCAACATGTACAAGTTTAGGATTCATTCTTGTTTTAGTTAATCACCATACAAACTATAAAATTTAAGAAAATACATGGATACATAGATATATATATGGTTTATATATGTATATATACTTAGTAGATTTTCTTGTAACTTTTATAACTTTTGGAAAAAAAACCCCTAAAGCATAGGTAAATTGTATTTTCTACCCCTAGATATTATTTTCTTCCCTAATATGAATTATTATATATCAAACAAGAAAAAAATCTACATTTTTGCTGAAGAATAGAGGGGGGTACGGATTTTATAGAGAAAAAAAATTAGAAAATGTTAAATACTTGGTGTATATTGAGCCTTATACTCCGAGTTGCTAGATGCAATATATTTATACACTTATAAAATATCTTCTAGATGCAACAACACATACTTGGCTCTTATTAATGTAGAGTTACACTTAAGCTATGTTAGACTATATACTTGGCCAATTAGGGTATTAATTGGGAAAATGACTTAATACTATTTTAATTCTATCTTCTATGTAATATAGCAAAAACACAAAAATCACCACACACACACCTACACACACACACATACACACACATACACACACACACACACACACACACACACACACTAAAACCGGCCACAACCCTCTTCATTTCTACTTGTTTTCTTTTACTTTTCTCTACACTCAAGGTAGAAATTTGCCTATGGCATGAGCTAGAGTTAGGTTTTTCTCAATCTATTAGCATGTTATCTCCCCTATAAGACCTAGGAGGTCACCACAAGTTGGTTCCAAGCCAAAGTTTCAAGTTGTGAATATGCTGGAAATTACTATTTATGCAGAAAACTTGTTTTTGAAGCTAAAAAATTCAATTTTTGTAAGGCTGAAAAATCCAAAAATTCCCAACTGAGAACTTGGTTTTAATACTGTAAAGTCAGTGTAAAATAAGCTAGATTTACAGGTTTTTCAAAGCTCGATGTTTGGGTTACAAAAGCTGAAAATTTCAAAAGTTGCGCGCTAAAACGTTTCGCGTTGCAGTCTGACAATTTCAGGTTTTGTAAACTGGAAATTCAAATTTTTATCACCTAAAAGTCTATTTTACAACCTTGAAAATAAGTGTGTGGATTTCTAGTAGGTTTTAAGTTGGAATTTTAGTATTTTGAGGGCTAGAATTTCAATCCGAAGATGTAAATGACGATTTCGCAAAACTGGAAATTTTGATACTTTGTGTTGATTTTGAGCTGAAACGGTTCGTTTTATGATGAAATTGTGATTTATATTTGTTGGAATTATGTGTGTAAGGGCCCTATATATTTTCGGTGTGGATGGGGCTAGAGTTTGGCTGGGCAGAAATGGGTTTGCCGGTCTCAAAACAATTCTCGCCATTCATGTCCTATTCCTATCTTGCATGGACGGAGAGTTCCATGTATTGGTTGTGGGTCATAGGTTTTCGGTATATACCCAGGATATATCCATCGGTGTGTTTAGGTTGGGATGGGAGTTTTGGTTGGAAATTGATTTACGGCACGGCGAGATAAGGTAACTGCCCTTCGAGGTGAAAAACGGTAACAAAATGTTGGAACGTGATTCTCTATCAGAGCTGGAATTTATGTGAATTGATCAAGAACTGAAATTTCTATGGTTTTATGTGTGGTTTTATGTGCTTCCATGACAATATGCAATTTCACACGAACACCTCATGTCTATGCGAATTTCTACTCAACATGTGTTTATTATGTTTTTAGCCAGAATTGAGACATCGGAGGACGCTTCGAGGCATTTAGTTAGTTATGTATATGTGTTGGGCTAAGAACTTGAAAGTGAAGCTTGTGTATATGTAATAAATGAATTATATAAACCTCTCTTTTGGAATATTAGTACGTGTTTGGTTTCATTACGTTTTATGCTAGCATGTTTTGGAGAAATGGTTATATGATAGATGTTGCATGATTAGCTAGAGGTTTCGGGCCGACACAATATCAATTTCATCAACAAAGGCAAGGCAAAGGAAATGATGCTCAACCAATTTCTCCAAGAAAATTGAGATGTAATCGCCCGACAACCCTCAAACTTCCCAAGCATAGACCCCAAGGTAATTGTGCATTGACTGAACGTGGATCCATCTTTCAAGCCAATCAAGCAGAAGAAGAGAGTCTTTGGTGCCGAACAGAACAAGATAATAGGGAAAGAAGTGAACAGACTGCCGAAGGCCGGTTACATTGTGCCCATCCAGTTCCTGGAATGGCTGTGTAATGTGGTAGTGGTCCCCAAGGGCCAAAATAAATGGAGAATTTGCAATGATTTCACAGACCTTAATAAGGCTTGCCCGAAGGATCCATACCTACTCTTTCGAATTGATCAACTTGTTGATTTGACAGTAGGTTGTTAAATGATGAGCATGATGGACGCCTATCAAGGACATTACCAGATATCTATGGCCCTAGAAGACCAGGCCAAGACCTCATTTGTGATGGAAATGGGAGTTTACTATTTCCTCGTCATGCCTTTTGGTCTCAAGAATGCCGGGGCGACATACCAGAGGTTAGTAAACCTCATTTTCAAAGAGTTAATTGGGCATATTGTCGAAATGGATGACAAGATTGTCAAGAGTGCCGAAGAGAAAGGACAACCTAAAGCACTTGAGAAAAGTCTTTCAGGTGCTAAGGGAGTATGGTTTAAAGCTCAATCCCTCGAAATGCACATTTGGAGTTCGAGACGGCAAGTTCCTAGGCTATATGGTTGACGAGAGGGAATCGAGACTAACTCAAAAATAAATACATCATTATAAAATAAGCTTTTCAAAAAATATAGACATATATAATAAATATATAATTTACGCAAGCCATATATATGTTATATTATGTAGTTTGTAAAAACTAAAAAGTGTAAAAACAAATATAAATAAAAAAAATAAGAAAAAGATAAAAGACAAATATGAAAGACTTATTTCAAATTTTAGATTGGATAAGGCCGGGTAACTATGCCAATAATATTTTTATCATAGGGTCTTTTATGTGAATTTTTTAAATTCATTCTAGGTCTGGCAATGGGTAGGGTTTTACCCTACCCTAATCCTAATCCTAAAAATACCCGATTAAACATACTATATGCCCTACCCTACTCAATTTAAATGCTTACTCATTGGGTATGTGGATTGGGTATACCCTATTTTTAGGGTAGGGTCCAGACCCTACCCAATCATATATTTTTTTTATTTATCTTTTTTTGATATTGTATTTTTTTTAGCTCACATGCACAGTTAACACATACACATGCATAGACACACACTACACACACATAGAGTTTTCATGCACACACTACACACACACAACACACATTTTTTTCACACACACTGTGTGTGTGTGAAAAATGTATGTACAATGTGCATGTGTATTTGAAAAATGTGTCTATTGTGTGAATACTCATTGGGTAATGATGTGTGTAGTGTGTGAATATCCATTGAGTATCATTACCGAATTAGTAGGAACGGGTAAGGCCCTACCCTAACCCATTCATTTGTAGTAGTATAGGTTAGGGTAAGGTATGAGTAGATTTTAAAATTTTAGGGTATGAGTAAGGTATGGGTAGAGAATGAATGGGTACGGATAGGGTAAAACCCTACCCATTGACAGGCCTCATTCATTCTAATCAATTGAGGTAAAAAATAAAAAAAAATATATTTTCTACACCAAAGCAAACTCCTACCTGCAAGAGACGCGGGTGGGTGTCATGAAGTTTTATTTTGTAACTTTGTAATTTCACATGGTTGATGGTGTTAATTAAAAGATGAAAAAATTTTCCCCATAATTAGACCTATCACATGGGCGTGCGGTGCAAAAAAAAAAAAAACATATATGCACTATATATTATGTAAATTGATATATGATACTTGGTACACATGACCTCGACCATGTATGGATCAGTGGCCAAAGTATAAATCCCATTTCCAATTGATAATTAATCCAATTGTGGGTTTCGTTTTTATGTTTTGCAGTAATGGCGAGGTTCTTCTCACCCATATATCATAAAAATCGAAAAATACTACCTTCTTACCTTCGAAATAAAAAAGTGGAGCATTTTAAGTTTCTGTTGAATTGTACATCATGATATTGATTTGGGTTGAGGACAATATTAATTAATTTGAACAGTTATTATGTTTATCAGCCGAGCGTTGTATCTAAATCCAATAGGGAGTACTTTAAAATTGAATTATAAACATCTAACTTAAAATAGGGAAAATTCTAGCCCAGACCCGGCTTGGCTGAACCAATGTTAATTAAGTGGCGAGTATTTTACACTTACCTTATGAATGATCGATAATTTAGGGATAGTGACCAATTATTTAGAAAGTGCAATACACTTGCCATATGATTTGTTAGATTCTATCAAACCATATCCGGCTTAGAATTTTCCCTTAAAATAGATATCTAATGTGCACATTTAATTCTTTAGTTAAAATTGATAAAGTGCTCAGTCTTTTATTGGTCCGATGTGGGACCGAGGACAAAATATTGTAGATTTGTTTCTTTGAAAAAATTCCATTTGATTTTCATGTAGGAGCCATGAATCCGCCCATATTAATTTACGCTTTTTCGTCTTTAATGTGTACATAATGGAAATTGGAATTTTTAAGTAAAAAATAAAAATTATTTTCTGGGCTTCTTAATTTCAGGTGAAGGATCGTCCTTCAACCACGAGGAAATAAATGATGTTGAGTTGCACTAGCTCGGCCAGTTGGAAGCTCCATTCGAAGTAGTTGCAGCATCTATTATTTATGCCTCTGCGCAAGGAGTAACTCTCTTTTAGGATAATAAGCGGGTCTTATCTGCACTATTTATATCAGACTAGTGATAAATTCAGAACACAATTTATAATACAAAAGTAAATTTTAGTTGATCACTATTTTCTCTTTTTTGATCAATCATTAACATTGTATACTTGTTTAATTTTAATTGTATTAGTGTTATCTAGTATCGTCCAAAATAGATCGATGCATTGCAATATCATAGTAAGCTTGGACCTCAAACGAGGGTTATATTTTCCTTGTTAATTGGGGAGTAGAACATATATGTAGTAATATTCATTTGTTGCATACATCGACCTTTTGTTTTATTATTGCTTTTCTATGTGTTCAAAATAAATCATTTTATATATGTCTTTATCTGAACCAAATGATTATGTTTCGGTTCTAACAATGTTTAATTGATCTCCTGTCCTGTTTCGCAGGATGTTTTACTATCGTCTGTGTTGGGGGAACTGGCACCCATGGGGCAATCCATGGGGAAGATCTGTGTGGCACCCCTCTCGCCAGGGAATACCTAAACGATTGGAGCCCACTGGTGATCATACTAAATACTCGTCTTCCGACTAATATTTAGTACAGTCACCTCAAATACACACAAATACCTCATTCTAAAATTAACGCGGAAGCGATACATAAAACCAAAATAACAATACGAGTTTCAGTCAGTACGAGGCCAAAACAACATGATTGTACCAACTACTATACATCTAGAAGATTACATAGCAAAAGTTATACACTACTTGTGTCCATTGCTCGTACCAGTCCTCACTCAAGCAAGTGACCTTATTCTGAGACAAAGAACAGAAGGAATAGGGGAGGTAAGTCCAATTGACTTAGTGAGGCCACATATACATATATACAAGAGAGGTACAATGATTAAACGAAATACTTAAATCTCATACACATGATTTTCTTATGTGCAGCAAAAACAGTTCTAATTATGAGCCAAGAAATTTAGTTGTAAGCATGAAATACGTATCTTATCATAAAACATATTTGGATCATGCAATGGTGAGCTGTGCAGACATCTCCAACCTTATAACTACCCAAAACGGATAAAACGTAATAGAAACCCTTATGCCTCCCTCGTCGAGAAGCCACCTCGACATCAGACAGACGGAAGGTGTACCACGTGCCCGTGCCATACACCGATCCAATCCTACTACAGCCAATCTCCAACTGTACGTAGAATTGAATCCTACGGAATGGTATCGTACAAAAAGTTTCTATCGTCGGTCCGTTCCGCCCAATAGTCCCTTTCTGCACGTACCTGGGCCCAACTCTCCCAAGGGCATCCCCAAGGGTGTCAACAGATCATATCAAAATAGATACAGCTCACATTTCAAAAACGTAATAATTTCGGGTATAGCTTAACTTATAATTCGGAAAAATATTTCATTGGAAATATAAAGAATAAAATACAATTCCAAAATAATAGCCTAAAATGCAAATATAACTAATTGATAAAATAAATGAATGATATAAATCAGACATGGTAGGCTATACGATGATATTTACAACATATAGTTCGATGTCCCAGAAAGAAAGATGAAAGGCACTCGCCGAACTTAGTTATAGTTCACTAGTAGCTCAAGATGGGTCAAAAGTACCAATATGCTCTTCGCCTATAATAAGTGACAGACTAAAATTAGCATCCGGCTTAGAACGAGACTTACTAAAAGAAAAACTAAACCCTTAAGACTAGGTTTAAAATACTTAGAGGTTTGGATTATAATTTCGATTACTATTGGCCCAAAGTACAAATGACATCCCCACTAATTCTGAATACAAAGAAAACATATTATATTCAAAATTTTAATTCATATATATATATATACACACACACAATATCCAAGAGGAAATAAAGCAATATATTGATATATATGTATATATACATACACGAACTCAATATATATACACACCATACTAGAAGTCATAAACTGTATTAGTAAAATAATCACTAATCCCTAATACAAAGAAAACATATTATATTCAAAATTCTAATTCATATATATATATATATATACACACACAATATCCAAGAGGAAATAAAGTAATATATTTATATGTATGTATATATATACACGAACCAATATATATACACACTATATTAGAAGTCATAACTATATTAGTAAAATAATCACTAATCCCTTGATTTAGATTACTCACAAGAATATAAATATATATAATCCAAAACATGAATATATGCATATATAAACCAAAACATGCATATTTATACACGAACCAAAATATATAATTATATCTATATATATATGTATATATATGTAACATATATGTATATACGACATATATGTGTGTGTTTATATGTGTATATACATACGAACCATATATATATATACATACTTCTATGCATATGTGAGTATACATAAACCACCAAACACTTGAATTCAAGCATGGAAATACACCAAATTTATGAAAAGGAAAACAAAGAATTAAGACGTACCTGTTGTTGCAAGAAAACCAGGAAGATGAGTTTGTGCTATATAAAAATATCTATATATATATGTGTATATTTTATTAGACCTTTAATACATTGAATATGTATATAACAAAGTGATATATACACATATCAACAAGTGGCGGAAGATAAGTTAGAGTGGCAAGAATGATGGGAAAGGTGGAACCCCCTAGATCACATACTTTCCTCAAATTGCAATTTAGTCCCTTAAGTTTCTATATTTATACTCTAGACATCATAACTAATTCTAATAATAAATAAATTCTAACTAATAAATAAATTCTAACTAAAGTGGTATCTAATTAGAACCTATTAATTCATCAAATAGGATTCGTACTAGGTTTCCTAATATTACTTTATTCCCAAATTAATAAATAAATTTTGGGGTGTCACAATCTGTTATTCATGGTGTGGTCCTTTGCAAAGTCATTTGCAAAACTATAAAAACCAAATCAAGGAGTGTTTACGGGAAATATTCTAACAATTTGTGTTATTTGACTTGAGATGTCTTCATTGATACTAACAATTTTATGAATATTTATTTAGTGCATGGTATATATTGGGCTCTACGTTGACATTCAAATCTAGGAATGAAAAGTGGTACTGGTGATGAGATTAATGCTTTGAAAAATGTAGAAACTTCAATTTTAAAAAAGAATCTCTCAATCATTAATCTAAAATTCTAGATTATTTTGACCAAAAAAAAAACTTAGATATTACGTTGGAATAATCTAGACATGATTAGAAAGCTAAAACAATCATGAATTAAAAATTGCTCATAAACCGACATAGAGACACACACACAAACACACATATATATATTGTTCTTTTTGAAATATATATATATATATATATATATATATATATATAGTTCTAGTTGCAAAGAATGTAAGAGAAATACAAGTCTAGTTGTGAATCTCATTTATCTATATTTATATCTTGTCTCCCTTTTGTTATATAAACTAAATTATCTTCGTCCCATTATTGTCTCATTCTATTGCACAACATACATTAACACAACCAAACTTGCCTCCTTGTCTGACACTATTCTTCATCCGAAAGCAATATACTGATCAAAACCAAGTTTTTTTATTTTACTAAATTTATCATTTGCAAATATAAATTTTCTATTAAATAAACTCCATAATTCAACATTCGATACTAGAGCCTAGTTCTTACATGTAATTGGGCATAATAAAAAAATTATTTCCACTATGACCCCTACATTTTCTTACAAAAAAGGAAAAATTGCATATAATCCCCATGTGGTTTCGAAATCCAGTTGAAAACCCCCTTGTGGTTTAAAAATATGAAAAAAAAAACCCTGTGTTATCAAAAAACACGCTAACTTGCCCTCTCCGTTAGCTCCCACTTAACGCCGTTAGTTTAGTTATGAATTGTCCATTTTACCCTTACAACTGTTACTTTCCTTTAGTGAGTGCTAACCTAAATCGGACGAAGAGAAAATAGAGAGAAATCTGAAATAGAGAGTTGGAAACTTAGGGTTTTTTATCGAAAATTTTTTGGGGAAAAGTACTTGATTGGAGAAATTTCTTACTTCGAACGAGCAAAGGCTGGTGAATCGTTGACGAAGAGTGAATCTACCGATTGATTATTAGCGAGGACAAGTTGTGGAAAAGGGTAAGTGTCCTCTTCTGAAATGTCACTATTGTGTGTTTTATTCTATTTATTTGTATTTAAACAATGTTTTTCTGATTATTGTCGGTCTACATTGTGTGTTGTTGATACATTAGGGTTTGGTCCCCAGTACCCCCATACATTTTTTGTTGTCGTGAATGGGACATGTGGTCCCCTAGGTTGTTGTTCCTAAAATATAAACGTAACTTTAAAAAATATGTTGAAAAAACAGCATGTTTGGTATATTTGGTGCATGGGGAATCTCTGTGTGAGACAATATGCTTTTTCCTTTATTGCTTTAAAATTTTTTTTTTTTTTTTTATTTTTGTGATGGGTGTTTTACTGAGTAAAATTTTGCTTTTACTTGCAGAAAATGTCTTTGGAAGACTATGCGGATTTCTATTTGTGGGTTGGGGGTTCAATTGTGTGGGCTCCTAAGGTTAAGTATTTTGGGGGTATAAAGTTTGGTTTCCTAATGTAGATAAAGAAAGATTGTTTTACAATGATTTACTAGACATGTACGCAAAAGCGGGTGGTAAAGCTTGTAATGTTGTTATCTATTATTGTCTACCTGGGTATGAGTCAGACAATAGGATCAGAATTCTTTTGGGGGACCAGGGTATACTAGAACTAATCAGGGCTTATAAGGGCATTTATGATATTTTGCTTTATATTGAAGAGAAAGAAGGTCCTTTAATGACAGTTGATTGGGAGGGTAAAATAATTGAGAACATTGAACAAACCTTTGCCCTAACCTATCATGACCATTATAGTGAGAATAAAATGTAACTGTGATGAATGATGATGTCAACTTGAATGTGAATGATGGTATGAATGTGATGAATGATGATGTCAACTTAAATGGTGAATGATGGTATGAATGTGATTAATGATGATGTGGCCTTGAATGTGGATAATGGTATGAATTTGAATGATGATTTTAGGGTCCATGTTGGCGATGAACTAAATGATAATACTACTGTTGGTGACTGTGATAATTTGAATGTTGATGGTAATGGTGATGTTGGTGACTGTGATGATAGTTTGAATGAGGAGTTTAGGGATGTTTTGGTAATCAGAGTGTTGAAGAAGGTGATGAGGAGAGAGGTGGGACTAATGGGGCTGATTTGGGAGGTCAGGGTGTTGGAATGGATGGGGGTAATAGGGAAGGGATGGTGGATGATGATTCTGATTATCTAGTGGGTCTAACTGTCCTTCATGGATGTTTGAAGACTTTGAGGGTCCACTAGATGATGATAGTGTATTCGAGGCTAGGTCTCCTAGAATGTCTAAAAAATTGTGGAAATCACTTAGATCTTATGTAAAAGATAGACAAAAGGAAAAAAATACTGAAAATGAAAAACAAGGTAAGGAGACAGAGATCAACATAGAAAGGGATGACTGGTTTAGTGATCCTAATAATGAGAATGACTTAGAATCTTTGAAGGGTAGTGATGATGACTGTCCTCAGTATCCTGTCTGGAATGAGGTAATGGCCAAAAAAATACTGATTTGTTTGCTGGTCTTACCTTCACTACTAGAGAGGAATATAGGTCAGTGTTAAGGGATTGGGCAGCGAAAAGGGGATGGGACCTAAAATTCCTAAAAAATAAGAAGCACAAAATGGCTGCAGCGTGTAAAAGTGGCTGCAACTGGAAAATTCATGCCTCAATTGTTATGAAAGGCACAACATTCCAGATTAAGTCACTAAAAGGGAAACATGATTGTGTTCATAACTTTGATAATAAGCAAGCTAATTACAAGTATTTAGGTAAGAAAATAGAGAACACTTAAGGGATAATCCAAGTGAGGGTCTGGTTTCATTAAAAAATAAGATAAAAAGTGATATGGAGGTAGAAGTTAGTCTTGATAAGGTGTATAGAGCCAAAAGATTTGCAAGACAATTGATCAAAGGTGACATAACAGAGCAATTTACTAGGCTATATGACTATTGTGCAACAGTAGTTAAACACAATCCAGGGAGCAATTTGGTGATTAAGGCTAATAAGGATTTCAACCCCCCTGTTTTGGAGAGGATGTACTATTGTTTGAGTGGTTTAAGGGATGGATTTTTAGATGGGTGTAGACCACTGATAGGTCTTGATGGGTGTTTTTTGAAGGGTTTTTATAAAGGGCAATTGTTGTGTGTTGTTGGGAGGGATGGAAATGATAACTTGTTGCCCATGACCATGGCTTATATAGAGAATGAGAAGTATGATAGATGGGAATGGTTTTGAGGGTTGCTACTTAGAGACACAGGCTCACATGATGAAAGAGGTTGGGCATTTATTAGTGATAGACAAAAGGGTTTAATTGAGGCAGTTGCACATCATGCACCAAATGCAGAACATAGGTTTTGAATGAGGCATTTGTACAACAACTTCAAGATGAAGTTTAAAGGGCAGCAGTTGAAGACACTTTCTAGAAGGCAGCTTCTACATGCAGTGTCAAGAGACACTTAAGACTAATGAAGGAGATTGAAAGAGTAATGCCCAAGAGTGGCCATGAACAAACTGCATATGAATGGTTGTGTTTGACACCAACCCATCATTGGGCTAAATGTTTCTCCCCAACAAGGACTAAATCTGATGTCAATGTCAACAATTTGACTGAATCATTTAACAGTATCATTTTAGAGGCAAGAGAGCTACTAATAATAGAGATGTTTGAGTGGATCAAGAAAAAGTTTATGAAAAGAATTCAAACAAAACGGGTGGGAATGGTGAATTACAATGGAAGTATTTGCCCAAACATTGCAAAGAAGATTGAAATTCAGAGAGAGATAAGTTGATAATGTTTCCCTACATGGGCAGGAGCAGATAAGTATGAGGTGATGCACTATCTGGAGAACCATACAGTGTTCCTCAATGAACATCACTGTAGTTGTGGGATGTTCCAGATAGTGGGGTATCCATGTTGCCATGCAGTAGCAGCAATCAATTACCATAGATTTGACATTGAGAAATATGTGCATGATTGGTTGAAGAAACCTACATACTTGAAGGTATACAACCACATGATCCACCCTATTCCTCGAATGCATGATTTTGAGGAATCCCCTCTTGGAGTTATTATCCACCAATCATAAAAGCAAGGCCAGGAAGGCCTAAAAAGGTTAGAAGGAAGGATGCAAATGATGTTAGGGATGAGACAGTTGCATAAAGGAAGGGTTTGACCACTACTTGTTCCAAGTGCTTAAACCAAGACCATAATATGAGATGTTTCAAAAATCCAATTCTCCCAAAGTCTAAGTTTTTCAAGGTTAGTAATGATTTAACACATTTTTTCTCAATTGTTTAGTCTTTATTTTATTTGTTCTGATATGTTCTTTCACATACATATAGCAACATAATACACCCACAAATGATGGTAGCCATGGTGAACAATCACAAGTACCTGCCTTAGCCTCTCATGTTCAGGCGCCATCTTCTTCAAAGTCTGCTTCATCAACTAGGAAGTCAAGACTGCCATTTCAGGTATAACTAAACCATTTAAACCTATTTTATAATTGTGACATGGTATCTTTATATTTAATTGGTTACAATTACTATTTATACAGGTCCCAAGGCAGTCAACGCCACCACAACCCTCACAAGAACCTCAAACACAAGCATCAAAAGCACTAAAAAATGTACAACTAAGAAGAAGAAAACAAGGACCACCAAGTTGCTTGTCCAAGCAGGAAGTGAACAAAGGCCATATAAATAGACTGTACAACAAACAAGCAATGCATTTAGGAAGCCAACAATCTAATCAAAACTCAAGGAAATTTCATCTTCTTACAAGCCAACACAAGGCACTTCATCTAACACCTCATAAAGCCCCAAAACTTTGAAGTTCATATATGAATGTACCTTTTGTTAATGTTTTGTGAAAACAAGTATTTTTACAATTACTTTGTAAATCAGTTGTAGTATCTTTTGAATTGTGGTTAGGTTGAGCACAACTTCTTTTGTAGGTATTTTGCAAATGCAAAACAATTCTTGAAGGTACTAATCACTACAAAAAAACAGGCGATTACCTACGGAATCTTCCTACGGAAAACCTACGGAAACCCTACGGAATTTTCGTTTTCCAACGGAATCCCGACGGAACACCTACGGACCGAATTCCCTCAGAAAAAGTGTCGTCGGTAGGACTTTGCCGACGGATACCCGACGGAAAACCAACGGACATGTCTAACTGATTTGCCGATGGGGTACCTACGGAACACCAACGGAAATGTCAAACTGACTTGCCAACGGATACCCTACGGAAAACCAACAGAAATGTTGAACTCATTTGCTGACAGATTCCCTACGGAAAATCAACCGAAATTTCGAACTGATTTGCCGACGGATACCCTACGGAAAACCCACAGATATGTCGAACTCATTTGCCAACGGATTTCCAACGGATAGAGTTGCAATGGAGTTCCAACAGAAAACCTAGGGAAGATTTACCTACGGATTACCAATGGATTGCCTACAGAAATTTTGTTTTGGTTTCCCTTGGATTTCCGTAGGTATTCCGTTGGTAGGTGTCTTTGTTTTCAAATTAAATCTGTGGGATTTCCGTTGGCTTTCCGTTGGGAATTGAAATAATAAAAAATATATATATATATATATTATATTTATATATTTTTTGACCTGTTATAAATATTTTTAACGTAATAAAATACAAAACCAAAATTAAAATATTAGAATCTAACGAAATATTAGAAACCATCGTAGAAATAAAACCAAATATTCAAAATATTAGAAACCATCGTAGAAATAAAACCAAATATTCAAAATATTAGAAACCATCGTAGTCAATCCTGCCTACATACTATTCAAACCAATAAATAGAAATAAAATACAAAATATCAAATAAAGTAGTAGTTAATACCATATCATCATCAATACCACATCAGACAAACTCCAAATCACGTCCACATCATATAAACTCCAAATCAATACCAAATCAAAATAAAGTACAAATCATCAGTCAGGCATCACCCTCGTAGTCATCATCGTGGTCGCCATAGTGGGTTGGAGCATCAACGAGCGGGGAGTGGGTGGTGGACGGTGAAGGAATCCCCTGCTTTCTCAACAACTGATGCAACATCCCTACTATCTAACTTTGCGAATCCTTCAACTCCTGGTAGTCGGTCTTAGCTGCTTGAATTAATTGTCTCATCTCCTGCTGCTCTGCACTCAACTTCTCAATCTCATCCTGCAGGGTCTGCGTAGTCGAGGAGGATGGTGGCACCTGGCTAAGCGATGTCGGTGTCGTGTATGAAGGGTCCGCAATGTAGTTCATCCCGTACGTGCGACCCTTTTTGTTTGGTCCTCCAGCAGCTTTAGTCCACAACCGAATATCAGACTGTATCGTGCTAGCAGACCCTATCTCACTAAGGTCAGACTCATGCTGCTAACGCTGCTTCAATACTTCATATTTTTCCTACATATTAGAATATGTTATAGTTATATTGATATTGAAACAAATGTTTAATTTTATTAAACAAGTTAAGAAAATAATTGAAATACACTTACAATGAAATCAGATGCACGGGGATCAACAATCTATTTTTCAGACTTCCGCTGACGCATTCTTAGAACAACTACTGCAGGTGATGGTTGTATACCATTATTTTCCTGTGTCTGTAAAAGAATATCATTCATTATATACTTAATACACAATAAGTCATGCAAATTGAAGATTACTTATATAAGAATAATTTATAACAGTTTTACCATCTCCTCTGCAATAGTGGCTATAGATTTAGAGCCCGCTGTGTAAGTGGCACCTCCAGCTGGTGAGCTTCTATTTTTCTTGTTCTGATCAGAAATCCTCTTAAAATTTGGGGAATCCCAATACTTACACAACTCCGCATAGGTATTAGGGAGCATCCATGCAGGCCTCTTCCTACTATCCCTGATATCATAATACGTGCCACTCAACCGCCGCCGTCCATTAAAAATGAAGGCCTTCTTCATATGTGCCTCATACTGTGGCTGGTAATATACGTGCTTCTGCCAATCATCCAAAAAATTAAATGTGAAGAACAATATAATATTTATTTAATAATTAATCAATATTTACATAATATCTTATTTACCTTCCACTCATCAAACATCGCATCAACCTTATACGGCGGGATGGACTGCCACCTACAGTATGGATCTTTTAAACAACGTTTGATGACATCAGATATTGCATGGGTGCCATCCAAATTTTTGATATATCTGTGCAAAGTTTTAATATATTATCTGTACAATTAACAACATATTTTCTAATAACCAAATAAAAAAACATGAATTTGTAACTAACAATACTTACGAAGGATTTTTGGCACCTCCAGCTGGCTTTATCTCTACCTTACAAGCAGGTGGTGCGGTAGGCATGTCAAATGTATTATCTGTACCATGCTCATATGATGGTGCAGAAGCAGCGGGTGATAGGGAGGGATTTGTGGGTAAGGTGGACAGAGATCCTACGTCGAGAGTAGGCTGATGCTCATCACGTGAAGGTGACGAGGTAGCATCCGGGGTATGCGAGGAGGTTGGAACTGGGGACTATGAGGGGGTAGCTGCTGGGGCATGTGTGGAGCTGCGAGAAGAGATGCCCCGGCCTATAGCCTTATCACGTAAGGCTCTACTCGGAGGACGACGTTCTTTGTTCATCTAAGTTTCGTTTCACAAACAATTACCAAACAAAAAGAAGACAAATAAACATGAATAACCACATATATAAGCATAGTAAGACACAATTCATAGAAAATTGAAATTACAATAATAAACTTAAAAGAGTTTGTTAAGTACGTATGTTACAACTTTAATTGCGCATTTAAACTCTATTCTTCGTCATTTTCGTCATCCTCCTCCTCACTGGATTCACTCTCGTATTCCAACTCAGTACAATCTCTATCATCAACATCTTCCACAACGTTGTTATGATCATGTAGAGCTAAGTTAAGATCATCAGAAACTATTGTGTTCACAAGTATGCCCTCGTCATTTTGATAGGCTACGTCCAATAGTTCCACATTTTCGACTCTTCTCCGTGCCTTAGTTTTAATCACGGCCAACCAATTCACTTTGCCCCGTATCCGTCAGGATATGAAACAAAATAAACCTGACGAGCTTGTTGCGTGATTATAAATGGATCATACCGCCTATACCGGCCACTTTTCTTGACTTCAACAATCATGCATTCCTCATCGCCAATGCGAGTTCCTTGTTGGGGAGTAGGATCATACCAATCACATTTAAATAAAATGACCTTCTTCATGGGTTGACCAAGATAGTCCAACTCTACAATTTCATTCAAAATACCGTAATAATCATCTTCATTGTTTTCGTCACTATAACTTCCTTTAACCTAAACCCCGCAGTTCATTGTTTTTTTGCCATGACACCAGGATTGAGTGTGGAAATTGTAACCATTGACAAAGTACCTAGGATAGGTCTTAAACTCTGTATTAGGCCCTAATGCCAAGTGACGCACGAATGGATTAGTGATCTGATTCATAGGATTATAGACCTGTAGAAGAATAATCATATTATTTTCTTTAAGTTTGTGTATGAAAAGGTTTGTAATATTTTTAATTAATGTGAACTCACATATTCCCTAAACCAGCTTTGAAATTCATTTTGAATTCTATCTATGGAATTTGCTTCTGGAACCCCGAGATGTTCAATGAAAAAGCTACACCCACAAATTTATATAAACGGTATAATGTATTAATTGAATGTAATAGAAAAACCTTTTTGAATAAAAAATAATTCACGTACTTAGAAATTCTTTTTGACTAAAAATTTATGCACTTACTCAATGTATTCCTTGATCTCATCACAATTCAACAAGACATGAAGCGTTGCCGAATTATATTCGACTTCATTTTGAAAATGACGAGTTGACGACGCACCATAAGCACGGCCGGATTGATTGAAAATAGACAATGTTGGTGGAGTTGAGTCATCACAACCACCATCGTCATTACGACCAACCCTCGTCCTTAATGAACAGACGTGAGTATCGAAGTAGAACGAACAAAAGTTGGCAGTCTCACGACGTAGATATGCCTCACAAATTGACCCCTCAACTTGTGCTTTTTGTTTCACAGTCTTCTTTATTTTTCCAAGATACCTATATACAAAATAAGTTTTTATGATTATAAAGTTGTTAGTAATGTGATTATAGAATTTGAATGAAATGAACTGGTGATTACCTTTCAAATGGGTACATCCATCTGAATTGAACAGGCCCTCCATTTCTTGCCTCTTCGATCAAATGGACTGGTAAATGCTCCATTACATTGAAGAATGCAGGGGGAAATATTCTTTCTAGTTTGCATAATATAGTAGGAATGTTTTGTTCCATCTTATCTAGATCTTCATGCCTCAAAGTACTGGAACATAAATCCCTAAAAAATTTGCTCAACTCTGCTAGTGGTTTCCATATCTCATCGGGCAATTCTTTGAAAGCTATCGGCAACAACTGCTCCATAAATATGTGACAGTCATGACTTTTCATTCCCTGTATCTTTCCTTGGCGTGTATCTACACACCGTGATAGGTTAGAAGAATATCCATCAGGCATACGCAGTTCTTTAATCCATTCACAAATCATTCTTTTCTGTTCTACCGTGAATGTATACTTTGCCTTTGGTTTACCCTACTGACCGTTAGGCTTAGTAACTAGCTCTAGTTCACGCCGCCTACACAACTCCTTCATATCTAAATGTGCATTCACATTATCCTTAGTTTTCCCTTTAATGTCCATAACTGTATTGAATAAATTATCAAATACATTCTTTTCAATGTGCATTACGTCTAGATTATGACGTATTAACAGATCCTTCCAATAAGGCAACTCCCAGAATATACTTTGTTTTACCCAATTATGCTCTATTCCGTAACCATCAATCCTACCTATGCCACTTTGTTCTGTAACCTTTGGTAGGTAACAGACCTCATTCCATATTTCACATCCACTCAATTTGGGAGGTGGAGGATCATACTCAATTTGATTCTTTTTGAATCCAGTTTTGTTTCTCCTGTACGGATGATTCATGTCCAGGAATTGCCGGTGACAGTCAAACCAACTGTTTTTCCGACCATGCTTCAATGTGACTGCCTTGCTGTAACCCATACAATATGGGCAAGCTAGTTTACCAGCAGTCATCCAACGTGATAGCATCCCATATGCTGGAAAATTATTAATAGTCCACAACAATGCAGCTCCCATTTGAAAATTTTGCTTAGTTGACGCATCGTAAGTAGGTACCCCGATATCCCACAATTCTTTCAGCTCATCAATTAATGGCTGCAAATATACATCGATATTAGCCTTTGGATTTTTAGGCCCGGGTATGATACATGTCAAGAACATGTAAGGTATTGTCATACACATTTCTGGAGGCAAATTGTACGGTGTGATAATGACTGGCCAACAAGAATACGGTGATGCTGATTGAGAATATGGAGTGAACCCATCTGCACACAAAGCTAGCCTCACATTTCTCGATTCTCGGGCAAATTCAGGAAATGCTTGGTCAAAGTGTTTCCAAGCATTTCCATCCGATGGATGGCACATAACCCCGATTGGTCGGTGATTCTCTGCATGCCATCTCATATGAGGAGCTGAACTCATCGAGGCATACAAACGTTTTAACCTAGGAATCAGGGGCAAGTAGTGCATTCTTTTAACGGGAACTTGTTTTCTCCTAATTTTCCTCCCTTCAACAATAGGTTGATACCTTGGCGCAGCACAAAATTTACACTCAATACGATTGTCATCGTCTTTGTAGTATAACATACAACCGTTGACGCAACAATCAATCTTTTGGCTAACCAACCCAAGTTTCTTCATCAGCTTCTCCGCCTCATAGAAAGTAGTTGGAATACTATGGCTTGTAGGACTCAGTTCGGACATCAATTGAAGTATTTCATCAATACCATCATGTGACATATTATAGTCACTTTTTATGCTCATGATTCTCGCAGCGACAGACAATGGTGAATGAATTTCACACCCAGGCCAAACGGGTTGGTTATACTCATTCAAAAGATCATAAAACTTTTGAGTCTCTGAGTTAGGAGGCTCGTCATTCAACGTTCGCTGATCATTTGCATCCCCAACTACAAACTCGTGTTCATTGAAATGCGAGGAAAAACCACCAATGTTTTGCCTGGTAGCATCAAAACACATCTCAGCATATCTTCCTAACGGATATTCGTGGCTAGTATACCAAGTACTTGATGAACCGTGATCGATACATGGTTCACTTGTCTGCGAGGGTTCTACCTCCCCGTGATCTGTCCAGTACCAGTAATTTGGTTTGAAGCCATGCTGATAAAGATGATACCTCACGTCATCTTCCAACAATAAGCTACATTTCCTTAAACATTTCTTACATGGGCATCGAATCACTGACTCTGACATATATTCATGGGTACCCTTAGCATGTCGTATAAACGATTCAACCCCACTAACAAATTCAGGATTAAGGCCTCCACGACTAGGAATAGCCCTAGTGTACATCCAACTCCTATGCGGAGGAATATTCATCTACATAAGTTCAAGGACTTGTTAATTTTATTTTAATTAAAGTATAAACTAGCATTGTTAATGCTATCTCATACAAATGATATTCATATATATATACTTAAGGGACTTGAGAAGATTGCTCACAAAAAAATATGTAGTTGGCTATGAATATCTTCGCATTAACAAACCTACGGAATGTATTTTGAGCCTATATTTTATATTCATATAAAAAATGCAATTTGTGATGAATACATTCATATCCCAATTTAAGCATGCAATTTGTTCATATCCTAAATATATTATCCCAATGAAGAACTACAATAACCATATTCGAACGATTATAAGTAACAATTTCACACTTAACTCATGTTCAACACAAAAAATAAAAACATACGTTCACAACTATATATATCACAACAATAAACTACAATATCATTTACAACATATATTGCGTTCATCAACTACAACAACATCAACTACATATGTACAACAATACAATACATATTTTTTTCATCTACTACAATATCAACTATATATGTACAACAAACAACAACATATATTTTTCATCAACTACGACAATCTACTAACAATTTTTCGTCAACTAATACACATTAACAAAATAAAAATCATATTCAACTTTATTAATAATCAATTTTCAGCAACTATATATATTATCACAATGAAGAACACAACAAATTTGATACAAACTAAAATAAAAATCAATCTAGAATTCAAATTACATCCAACACATAATTTTCCAAAATAAAAATCATACCTCCACAATATCTCCTCCCTAACGTATTTTGTATTCTTTTTCTCCTACGAGACAATACAAACAACAACAACAATATAAATCATAAATATATTTAAAACTATACAACAAATAAATAAAAAATCAAGAAAATTCGTTCTTCATTGGGGGCTATTTTTTTGGGGGGGGAGGGGGGTGGGGACGTGTGGGGTTGGGCTGGGGGGGAGAGGGGTCGGGGGGGGGGGGGGGGGGTGGGGGAAGAGGGCTTGGGCTGAGGAGGAGTGGTTTGGGGGAGGGGGGGGAGGGTGTCGGGAGCGTGGGGAGAGGGGTTGGGCTGGGGGTGGGGGGGAGAAAGGTGGGGCTGGGGCTACTGATTTGGGAGGGGGGGAGGGGGGCCGGCGACGGAGGGAGGGGCGCCGGGTGGAGTGGCGGCGCGACGGGTTGGGCTGGGGTTTGGTGTGAGAGGGCGGGGGAGGGACGGCGGCTGTGACTCAACGGCGGGGGAGGGGGGAGGACGGCGTCACCGCGACGGGGGAGAGGGGACGGCGGCGGCCCAGATCTGGTTTGGGGCCGCCGCCCAGCACAGTGCGCTAGAGGCAGGGGCAACGGGAGTCGGGGAGGGGGTCTCGACCGCCGGGTTTGGGTGTGGTGTGAGCGCCGGCGGCTGTACGGCAACACACCGCCGGCACCAGCTGGGTGAGAGTGAGAGAGAGAGAGAGAGAGAGAGAGAGACAACAGAGAGAGAGAGAGTGTACCTGGTGGGGAGTGAGGAAGAGTGAGTCCAAAAATTCACTATTAGTAGAGTAAACGTTTTAATCTTGTTTTTTCTTTTACAAATTATAACAGTTAACATTTAATTATGATTTTTTTAATGATAATAATTAATATTTACATATTTTACGCTCTATTAAATTTAATATATTTAATATTGTTTTCTAATAATTTTATTATTTTTATTTTCTATATGTATATCTCAAATAATTTTTGAACATGAAAATCATTATTCAACTAATAAATTATTTTTAAATTCAAAAAAATTATAATCATTATAAACTTAAGTATTCATGATTAATTAAAATGGTGAAATTAACATACATTTAGTTAATCAATCCCTCAATTGAATTCGTAGACTCAATTGATTTAGTTAAAATGGTGATTGAAAAATGATTTAGTTGCATAATTTAATTGAACTCATAAATCAAATAAATAAATTTGCTGCTCAAAATATTCTCTTCATTCAATTGAATCAACTATTCAATCCCCCCCAATTGGTCCAATCAACATATTTCATAAAAGGAGCAGATTTTAATCCGAATCCAATCCGAATTTTAGCATATTCAATTGACTAAAATATTCGATGGGTCAGATCCGATAATAAATAACTGTAATCCAAAATAAATGGATTGGGTTTTGAATCAATGAGTCCGATCCGTTAAAGGTCCGACAACGAATTATGATAATATAATGTATTAAACTTATACATTATATATAATACAATAGTAATAAAGATACTTCAATGTAATATATACACATACAATTAGTCTAGATATTAAACATCTCAATTACATACACAATATATACACACATATATATAGGATATGTTATTGGAGATATATATTATATACTATTATTAAATAGACAACTAATAATCTATATGCTTATTATAGATCTTCACTAAATATACTATACGTAAACGTATTTATATATAGTTCTAAATATATATTGTCATTAAAGGAACAATTCAATATGGTGCATAGTTATTAAAGCGATCTATTATATATAATATATTTGTACAAGTTTATATATTTACCTGTAAAAGAATTTTTTATTATTATTTTTTATTGGATCTCGAAATTATTTCGTCGTCAAATTCTGAATAATGAATAAAGATCCTGTATGATTTCGGATCGAAATCGATAGCCGGTACGTGCATGTATTCGGATTCGGATCCGCATTGCACTGATTTTCTCCAAATTCGATCGATCCTTTGACAGCCCTATTTGGATTATACCGTACATTCAAAACTTTTGCAATATTATTGGCTAGAATATTATTTCACAATTAATCATATAATTAAATGATTCATAGTGTTAAAAAAGAAATATTATGAGTAAATACAAAATATGTGTTCATCATATAAAAGTTGGAGTCAAGGAGAATATTCCCTTAGTTTTCCCTAGCCAAATTTTTAAAAAAAATTACCAAGGGAAAAATCCGTTGGGAATCCCTTGGTATTTTTTGAATAAGATTACCAAGGGAATATTCCGTTGGTTTTCCGTCGATAAATTTTAAAAAAAAATTACCTAGGGAAAAATCCGTTGGTAATCCCTTGGTAATTTTTCTAACAAGATTACCAAGGGAATATCCCATTGGTTTTCCGTCGGTAACGTTTTTAAAAAAATTTCCCAAGAAAAATTTCCGTGGGGAATCCCTTGGTACTTTTTTGTTCGAGATTACCAAGGGAATATTCCCTCGGTTTTCCGTAGCGAAATTTCCCTAGGGAAAAATCCGTTGGGAATCCCTTGGTAATTTTTTAACAAGATTACCGAGGGAATATTCCGTTGGTTGTCCGTCGGTAACGTTTTAAAAAAACTTACCTACGGAAAAATCCGTTGGGAATCCCTTGGTAATTTTTTCACAAGATTACCAAGGGAATATTCCGTTGGTTTTCCGTAGCGAAATTTTTAAAAAAACGTACCTAGGAAAAAATCCGTTGGGAATCCCTTGGTAATATTTTAACAAGATTACCGAGGGAATATTCCGTTGGTTGTCCGTCGGTAACGTTTTTTAAAAAACTTACCTACGGAAAAATCCGTTGGTAATCCCTTGGTAATTTTTTCACAAGATTACCAAGGGAATATTCCGTTGGTTTTCCGTCGGTACGGTTTTTAAAAAAATTCCTGAGGGAAAATTCTGTTGGGAAACCCTTGGTATTTTTTGATCAAGATTACCAAGGGAATATTCCCTCAGTTTTCCGTCGCTAAATTTTTAAAAAACTTCCCAAGGGAAAAATCCGTTGGGAATCCCTTGGTAAAAATGGCGCTATTTCTCCCGCCAGTTTCATGGCAAATTTTCCTACGGATTACCAATAGAATTTCATATTACCATGTTCCGTAGGCTTTCCGTAGGTGTTCCGTTGGTACTTGCAAGGGATTTTGTTCGTAGGTTTTCCGTAGGCAAATTCCGTAGGTTTTTGCCTGTTTTCCTGTAGTGG
>CM047873.1:12178743-12237505 GCA_026212405.1 Petrea volubilis
AAAAAAAGGCAAAGGAGCAACATGTGAAGATGATTCTGTTGCCTTAGAAGGAGAAGAGTTTCGTGAGATAATAGGGGTAGTAGAATTTGGAAGCAATAACTTAGATTTAAAGGATTAAGTAGTCTTATGGGGAGATGGTATGCAAGTTGGTAAGGATGTTTTAGGAATAATTTTTCCTTCAAAAGGCTTCTTAGAAATTGAGAAAGAAAGAGGAAAACCGATGGAAGATTGTAGCAAAAGATACAAAAAAAAAACATTTTAAATAAAACGCACATGCCTATAGGTTGTTACATATTGAGATTGTTGATCAAAACAACAGTATCATTTGTGATATGGGGAGAACCTAAGAAAAATGCAAGGAATGATATATAAACATAAACACTCAAAAGTTTTGATAAAAACATAAGCTGGATATGTGGAAAAGAGAGTTTGAAAAGGAGAGCCAAAATTCAAAGTTTTAGTAGGCAAATGGTTTATAAGATGTATTGCATAAGATATTGCCTTTGCCCAAAATTCTGTTAGAAGTTGTGATTAGAATAATAAACGAGTAACAACGGCAATGTGTTGATATTTGCATTCACCTCTTCCATTCAGTTGGGGAATATATGAGCATGAGAATCTATAAAGAATTCCATTTTTCTGAAAATAAAGTACTAGTACTTTGAATTCACCACCTTCATTTGATTGAAAGTGAATGACAGAAGTATGGGAAACATTTTTAACCATGGCATGGAATTGAAATTTTGTCATATGTTTCAGATTTATTTTTCAAAAGGTAAAGCCACCAAAATCATGTGCCAACATCAAGAAAGCTAAGTAATATTCAAAATCAGAATGGAAGTAGAAGAAGATTGTCAAATGTTAGAAAAAATGAGAAAAATTGGTTTACTGGAAACAAACATAGAATCTCAAAATAACAATTTGGCTTGTTTGTCTAAATGACAAAGATTACACTAGGGATGTAAATGAGGCAAGCCGAGTTTTAGCCTTTCTTTTAGGCTCGAGCTCAAGCTCGAGCTCGAATAAAATAAATCGAGATCGAACTTGACGAGCTAGGAAAGAATAAGCTCAAGTTCAGCTCGAGCTTGGTTCGTATGGCTTGAATTTACCAATACACTATAGGCTCGAAGTTGAGCTCAAGTTCAAATATTTTCAATTTTTTTATTATATGCAACCTGCAGGTTTGAACTTGGGCTCCAGTTCAAAAATCAATATAAATAATAATATAAAAATAAAAACACATATTAAAAAATGACAGCTGGTGAGCGTATGAACAAGAATTACTTGGCTCGAGTTTGGCTCAAAACTCGCGAGCATACAAGTAAGGATTACTTGGCTTGAGTTCAGCTCGAAATTTATACATGTTCGGTTCGGCTTGAACTACTCAAATTCGAGCTCGAATCTTTATCGAGTCAGCTTGTTAGGCTTGCAAGCAGGCTTGATTTGTTTGCATCCCTACATTACACAGTGAACAATTAAATTGATAACTACAAGAAATGAAATTATCGTGACACAACTTTTGGGGGAGAGAGAGACACAGAGATAGAACTATGGTGGCCTAATCGTGGATGCTTTAAGGTAGCTATGTAGCAGACTTGGAAGAGTCAATGCAATGTGAACTAAAAAGAGCTTCAGGGTGAATGGAGATTGGATAAAGTAATCTAGAGTTACAGCATCGGAGAAGAATTTTCTTGGCCTGTATATCCTTCACAAGAAAACCATCAGAGGTGAATACAAAGAAACAATTATTATCAGAACAAATTTTTTTTGATAGAAAGCAGTTTTTTTTTAGTTCACGAACTAAGCATTGGTGAGAGACAAAATTTGGAATTAATAGGAAATGAGGTAGAACTTGTATGCGTAATATCAAGAAAGTTATCGTGGTCAGCCATAACCTTTTTTTATTTTTTTGGGTCTATCATAAGGCTTTAGGGAATGCAAGTTACATGGGGTGTTGGTCATGTAAACAGAAGCTCCAGTATCAAGATACCAAGTCAAAGTACTGGACTCATCGAGAGGAAATGCACCAAAAGACTCATGCAAAGGTGGAGAAACAAAAGCATGATTATATATACCGTTGTTTACATTCACTAGTCGTAGGTTTAACTGACTACATATTTGACATTTGATAGGATTAGATTGAGTGGATTGGGAAAGATGATTGAACTAAGGAGAGGGGGATTTACCAAGGATGCTCTCATTATTAGGGGCTGGTGAACAAGAGTTATTTGGGAACTGAGGTATCGAATGAAATGGTTTCCAACTGTCTTCCTTTTTTAAAAACTTCAACGAAAATATAGAAAAACAAGTGGCCCAAGTGTGGACTATTAGTTGAAGGAGGTTTTCTCGCCAAGAAAATAATTTTTTTTTCCCAAATGTGAAGGATTGAAATGAAAGGGAAAAGAAAAGGACACCTTTAAGCCCGCCAAACACACAAAGGTAAAATTGGGAACTCCTAAACTTTGTAGTTACTCAGAGAACATCACATAAACATAAACCAGAGTTTCAATAGATCTTTACTTAATTGTTATACCCATATGGATATAGTACTTAATCCTTCCAATTGTTAAAAAAAACTCATAAACTGAATAGATATTTCTGGTAATGTCAGATCACATGAATTTTCAGTTGGCTAACGTTAATTTTCTTGATTTGATTCAACTGTAGGTGAACTGCGTCATCTATAAACTAGTGAACCTTCATCTACTAATGTGGAATTTTTGTCATTTTACTTGTTTTTAGATTCATTTTTCTTTCCCCAAAAATGAAAGAAAATTTTATAAAGCATGGCAGTTCACTATGTATTCTCCTGAACTACACTTAAAGGAATCTAATGTTGTTATCTAGCTTCTCATCAGGTGGCATAATTGTCGAGTGATATTTGTTATATCATTTTTTTTTATGCTCTGGTGTACTTGCTGAAATCGGATCGAAAGTAAATGATAATCTAATTTTAATGTCTGGGAGTGATATAAATGGTTTCCACTTACTTGAGAGTACCATATTTTGGAAAGGGATAATTACACTCAACTATCTTGAGATAAAATCAAATTATAAATAAAACCATCAATTTATGAAATTACCTAGATAACCTTTAGGTATGCAAATGTTATACATATGTAACCCCCCGTCTATTTTCGTTAGGATTTTTAACGAAAACCGTTAAATTTTGACATATTTTTACCTATTTTACCATTTTGTCAAATTTAACCAAATTTTGTAATTATCTAGGGTTGATTTTGTAATATTTTGAAATATATGTGGTTTGTTTTCTATATTTTATGTTAACTTAACAAACAAAATCACTAATGACCAAGCCAAAAAAAGAAAAAAAAAAACAGAATCCGTATTGAAAAATTAATTTTCGTAATACACCACATATAAGATACTTTAAGTATCATTCTCGAAGAAAACATTAAACTACTAAAAAAAACATGATTTTCGATGGAAAAACATCATGCATTACACAGATCTGAAGAAATTTTGTATTTATCAAATCCCTATTAGTATTATAATTTAATATGCATACCTTAGGATTATTCTGATAATTTTTACAATTTGGGGGTTAAATTTGTAATTCTGTCGTACTTTAAGATAGTTTAGTGTAATTTATCCTTTTTCAATAGTAAAAGATTTAATGGCATTTTTATTTTTTTGACATATTTGTTAACATTACAATTTAATATGCATACCTTAATATAAGTAATTTCGAGAAATTGAATATTTAATTTGTAATTTAGTCATGCCTAAAGGTAGCTCAGTATAATTATCTCTTTTGAGAAACGTATCAAGAACTTTTGAAAGCTCTGATAATTGATCTTTGTTAATCATTACCACTACCTATGTCTGTATATTAATATATGGCAAATTTGCTTACGGTCGTCACTTCTTCCGCTGAAACTTTTATCCGAGAAAAAATTTGCAAAGTTGAGCCAAAGTTTGCAAAGTTAAGCCCAATTTAGGCCAACAAATCACCCCTAATTCCCTAAATTGGGCCAACGCGCCTCATACTGTTTACGAGCCACACCAAGGCCGACCGATTCACCGGGAACGTGTGTCGACCCGGCCCTTAACACCTTAACATAAGTGCCTACGCATAGGTGGAAAACGAACCTGAGTTTCAAGTCTTTAATCTCCACATTTGATCAAGATTTTATGAAATTGGTCATATATGAACTTTGTATCGGACAACTATCATCTTTCGTCCCATTTGTTAGGCATTTGTTCTTGGTTCCATTTAATATAAAAGTATCACATTGTATCCTATGTCTTTTAAATTATCTCAAATTTAATCCTTCAGCTAAGTTCCGTTTAATATTTAGCGGTACATTCATGATTATTGCATGATAATTTTGAATTTTTGTGATGACCTCTTGCATTCACCCTTAAAAGTCTAAGGGGAGTCAACTAAAGGACTAAAATTGTGACCATTTGAAAAATAAGAAATGTAATATGCGGTATTTATATTTAATGGGACTAAAATTTAATAAAACCTAACATATAGAACCAAAAATGAGACTTTCCCCTCAAACAAATCAAAACTGGCTTTAAATGGTTTATGCTTCAAACATATAACCAAATATTTATATACACATATATAGGACGTGCACATCAATTTAAACATTATTGATAGAATCATTGATAGAATTCACTCCGCCATGAAACTTTATTTCGCGAGTGGCAACCATGGTGTAGGCATGATACAATAGTTATTAGCCGTAAATCTTTTAAACAATTAATGGGACAAATCTTCAAATATACTCAAGAATCATGCTTATGCATTAAATATATATATATATATATATATATATAATGCTTATGCATCATTGATATATATATATATATATATATCTATTATACATAATGAAATAGTCTATCTAATTTTTCGATAAATGTCGGCATCATTTCACAACATGTATCGACCTAAATATAACACATGTGTCAATATTTTTTCAGTAGATGAAAAATCGGAACAATTTTTTTCATTTACTATATGCATAGTATATAATCATTAGATGGCAAATTGGACAAAATAAAAAGGATATATGAAAAAATAAAGATTTTATTGTATTTTCAAGTTGATACACGTATTTAATTATATTTATGAATATCAAAAAGTCAATACATTTGATATAGAGTTAATACAAATCTTTTTCTTTTAAAAAAACAAAAAAAAAAATTGGCAACATTGTAGGCCGATTCATACATCAATTGATTTTTCTTTCCTTATTTATTAAATGTAAAAATAATTATTTTTTAAGAGATATCTTTTTGCTTTTTCTATCAAATTCTTTTTCTTTCAAAAATAAAAAAGAAAAAATAGAGAGTTATCGGAGGGCAAAATTGTTGGCTGAATTTTTTTCCTCTAATGACTACATTTGAATAGTATTTCCTATTTGGTATTCAAGATCATGGGCATATTCCTAATTTAAATTCAATGCTTATCATTTTTATGTTATTTGTTTATTTAAATTGCTTCATATATTATTTATCATTCATTATATATAGATAAATTATATAAAATCAAGATGACACACATACAAAATAAAAAGAATAGAGGAAACAATTAAGATTTTACTCTGTTTCCAAGTTGACACGTGTAATTAATTACATTCATAATAAATGGCCAATTTAAAGGACCGATTTCTTTTACTCTCTAGAGTTTATGATTTGAATGCATATTCGGATATTCCTAATTTAAAATCAATGCTTATCAATTTTAATTTTTTATTTAAATTACTTCTCTTATTATTTTTTATTCATTATATATATAGTATAAAATCATTAGATGGCAAATCAGACAAAACAAACAGGATATAGAAAAAAATCAACATTTTATTGTATTTTCAAGTTGATACACGAATTTAATTATATTCATGAATATCAAAAAGACAATACATTCTATATAGAGTTAATACAAATCTTTTTCTTAAAAAAAAAAAATTATTTGTTGGAAACATTGTAGGCCGATTTCTCTATTAGTTGATTTTTCTTTCCTTATTTATTAAATGTAAAAATGATTATTTTTTAAGAGATATCTTTTTGTTTTTTTCTATCAAATTCTTTTTCTTTCAAAAAAATAAAAAATAAAAAATAAAAAATAATTTGTGGGCAAAATTGTTGGCCTAATTTTTTTTTTCTTTGATGACTACATTTGAATAATATTTCCTAATTGATATTCAAGATTGTGGGCAACATAGTAGGTCTAAGTCACTTATTTATATATATAGTGACTGATTTTTTTTCTCAATAAAATTTTGATATTTTTTTTTCTCTATTCTCATCATTCCACCACTGAACAACCCGATATACCCGCTGTTCACCATCGCCATTTGCTGGAATATCTCCAACCTCCAACCACCCACTATCCATCATCGCCATTCACAAGAGCAATACCCACTGCTTCAAGTAAGCCCACTTTTGGGACAGTATTTTGAAGTTTTCTTATTATTTCTTATTTTTTTTATGACATTTTGTGTGTGTAACAATTCATTATTATCTCTAACCCACCTATCGATCTCTTGGTAAGTAGAATTTTAGTATTCTTTAACATTTATTTATAATATTTTTTGAATTACTTTCTTAAATTTTTATTAAGATTATTTGTCACTGAAGCATGATAGTTGCAAAAGAAATTAGAAAGTCCTCACTGGAGTAAATTAAGAAATATTTTTTTTTTGTTGCAATACGATTGAGTTCATAGGACCTTTTTAGCATTTACAATTGTGTTGACTGATTATCGCGGTAATTTTATATATATATATATATATATACTAAGTTAATAGTTCACTGAAACTTTTATTATGTTTTAGAACTAAATTTGTTCATAATTATGAAATAGCAAATTAGGTGTTTTAATGTGGCAGGAATAAAAAGAAGAGAGTAGCAAATATTTTTCTCAAGTTGCTACTTTGAAGTGTTTTGTAGTTAAAGTTGACCATCGGATATTACAGTTCATATCTTTAATTATGGGTAAATTTACTTAGCCATTGGGCTTCGGAGCGACAAATTGTGTTTAACAAACATGCGGTAAAGAACAATATATCCACTCCTTCAAGTAAGTCCGCTATTTGGGACAATGTTTTGAAGTTATTGTCTTTTTTAATTTTTTTTATAACATTGTATTTGTGTCATTGTGACGATCCGGGTAATTCCTTTATATTTTTTATGATTTACAAATAAAGTATTTAATAGAAAATAAACTTAAATAGCAAGCATAGTATTGGAAAACATAATATCGCGATGTACATCAAGTACAAAATTCCGAATACAACAAGCATTTACAAATGTCATATGGCCGAAATCGGCAAAACAAACAAGTACGCAACGGAAAGTAATAGCTCTCGGCCTAATAGAAGGTTTCAAGTGTTCTTCCTCCTCGACGTCATTTAAGCTAGTGTCGGGCTCATCTAAAAAAATATCATATGAACACTATCAACATACAGTTGAATAGAAACATTACTTAAGCACATAAGGTGTTCGTGTGTATGATTTGCACATAGGCACATATAGTTACTTTGCACATAAAAACATAGGTTTTTATTTCAAACCTTACTCGTCACCTAATAGTGACCCTTATGACAACCCCGACTGAAATCTACAACCGGCACATTTCTCCCGCCTGCCTTATCCTCCAATGGTCATACCCCGGGTGCTACGCCAAATTTTCCTACTACCCTCTCTCTTGAGTAAATCACTCTGTCTACCCAAGGGGGGATTAGGAGATGGAGGGAGTGAGAACTCTTACAGCCGGCTACCCCATTGGTATGTCCCGACGGAACTCACCCAAACCACTCCGATATATTTCGGGCCCGTTTCATAATCACAATTTATACACATAGCATAATCTTGGAAGTCTTGCTTCCATGTTTCAACATATGATTCCAACATCTTAGAATAGAATATCATCACTATGAAATAAAGTGATAGAAAATAATATCTTATAAACTATTTAATATAGATATATACGTCTATCAAATACGAAATTTAAACTAAAATATAATCAAAACATAATAGTATGTATATATATACACACAGCAACACATACATACATATATATATATATATATATTTATTGTCTAGAATATAAATTTGATACATAAATATATTCTGATTAAAATATAATTAACATAAATATATAAATATATATAGGTTTCTAAGTATAACATATCCACTTATGTATGTAAATTCAAAGTAAATAAAACGTAAATATATATAACTAAATGCATACATACATAGAGCTTATACATATGACTAAAGTATAAGTGTAACACATATATATACATGTATAAAATATTTGTGTAAACTATAGAAAAATGACATTCAAGACATAAATATATCTATATGTATGTACGTATGATATATATATATATATATATATATATAAGTATAAAAGATCCTTCTGAAAATATAGACAACTATATATATAACACATGTAGACATATTTTGGTAAACTAGGGATCGACTTGATAAAGCACCCATATTTTGATAAAACTTTAATAAATCTATTTTTATGAAAATAGTATATTTTGTCAAAACTAATATTTTCCGTAGAACACATCATTTTATGAAACTAATTTATTTTCATAAAATTAACATAGTTTCAAAATACTATATTGTCATAAAACTAATAATCGAGTATATTTTCATAAAACTATTATAACTTTATGAAACTATTATATTTTCAAAACTAACATAGATTTTTATAAAGGTTTTACAAAATTAAATATATATCATTATAAGCTTCATTTTTACCAAAATATATCTCCTTGAAACCATTTTGAAATCATTATATCTCAAGAAATTCCTCTTTAAACTACACAGATAAATTTCAAGAAGCCTAACTCATGAAAATAATATACATACCAAGCATATGATCACATAACCACATAATAAGTTCACAAAAGTGCATGTTGATCACATAATAAAAGCAATAATCACATATTAAGCATAAACTAGATTAACTCCTATCATAATTACCCTTCTAGCATGAAAGTATTACTTAGCCTCTACGAGCAAGTATTCTTGAAATAACATATATTATAATAACCATGGCTAAGTTAATCATGAAATAACACTTTAGGGAAGCACTTAATAAAATAAATTAGCTACTAAACCAAGAGTAGGGAAGCAAGCTTAGCAAGAACTTTTACTCAAGAGTAGGGAAGCATGCTTTTAGCAAGAACTTTTACTCAAGAGCAGTGAAGCAAGCCTTAGCAAGAACTTTTACTCTAGGTGAACATAAATAACACCTCTACTTATGAGATTAAGCAATGTTTCTACCTTTTCAAGAATGTTTGTGGGAATAAAGGGATATATGGAAGGCTTAATAGGTATATATGGAGGAAAATAGAAAGGTTTGTATATATATAGGTGGGTGGGAGATAGGCTATAAATAGGAAATGTTTTGGGTGTTAAAAGTAGAGTGAAAGTGAAGGTGTGTTTTTAGGCGGGATTTTGGATGAAAAATGGGGTTGGAGTTGGGATCTATTTATAGAGAAGAAAAGAAGAAATAACTCATATTATAAAAAAATAAATATATAAACCATTCATTCTATATAATTATTTATATGTACACATTACTATATTAATAACCTAGTATGTATATATATATATATATTTATGTATGTGGACATGTAGGTGTATATGTAGATATATAAATCATCACTAGTCTATATATGTGGATGTGTGTGTGGATATGTAGATATAGAAATCACCACTAGGTGATATATGGATGTGTGTGTGTGTATGTAGAGATATAATTTACCACTAGGTGATATATGGATGTGTGTGTGTATAAGTAGTTATATAATTCACCACTAGGTTATATGTGTACATGTAAACAACTATATAATATATATATATATATATATATATGTTGTGTGTGTGTATAATATATATATATATATATGTATATATGTATGTACGCGCGTGCGTGCGTGTGTGTGTGTGTAGAATTAAATATAATATATATATATATATATATAGATGTGTATGTGTAGGGGTATATATATATATATAGACGTGTTGTGTGTGTGTTTAAATATATATATATGTATAGATATATGTGTGTGTATGCATACTAATATGTAAAGCTATATATATATATATGCATATATATTGTAAAATATATGTATGAACTAATATAGATTCATCTTTGAAACTATAATTTTAGTAGGCAAAAGTAATTTTCTAAATATTTATAATAAAAAAAAATAGTTGGAAAGACTTAATGGTCTATGAAAATTATCTCTCTCTCTATATATATATAGTTGTAGAAAAGATAATTAAATTATAAATATTTTGGGTTTTCTATATATCTATTTTCGATTTTATAAAATTATTTTAGGAATGTGAAATAAATAAATAAATCTAGTAGATTCTAATTTGAAAACAAATATTTCTATAATTTTTGAAAATGAAAAACAAAAGTAAAATTAAATTTCATGATATGGAAACAATAATAAAAATAACAACAAGATACTAAATTTGTGGGGAAAAATAAAGGGATAATGATTTTTCAAAAATAAATAAAAAAATTCAAAAATTCAAAAATTCACTAATACTGAAAAAAATGATCATGATTTAAAATGCATGCGTGTACTGCATATTACCCTAATGAGTACCTAAAATTTACATATTGAAAGTAATTATGACACACTTATAATTCAAATAATAAAATATTACCTGGTCGTTACAGTCATAATACATTATTTACGTGTAGCACATTGTTCCCTTTTCATTTTATTAATTTGATTGATTTTTTTATATTAAATTGAGAAAGGAAATCTGTAATAATCTTTCTAGTCTTTTCATATAGCAAAAGGAAATCCATAATTAGTTTTGAATTTTTTTTGACATTGTATGTCTATAACAATACATTATTTGAAACTAAATTAATATGTGATGATTTTTTCATTTGTAGTTTCTTTTTTTTCTTTTTTAATTTTTGCTGCAAATACGATTTTTAATAGAACTCTTATTTGAGGAACTTAAAGTATGCTTACTAAGTTCATAGAACCATTTAGCATTTAAAATTGAGTTAACTGATTATCACGTTAACTTTTTTTTTATTTTTATATATACTATGTTAATGAAGTCCACATAAATATTAAATAGCAGATTAGTTGTTTTATTGATGCCGGAGCAAAAAGGAGAGAGTAGCAAATATTTTCTTAAGTTGCTACTCTGAAGTGATTTGAGGTTATAATTGACCATCAAATATTAAAATTCATATCTTTAATTATGCGTAAATTTACTTAGCCATTGGGCTTCGGTTCGACAAATTGTGTTTAAGAAACATGTGGTAAAGAACAATATATCCACTGCTTCAAGTAAGTTCTCTATTGGGACAATATTTTGAAGTTTTATTATTTTTTTTAAATTTTTTTATAACATTAATTTCTATGTGTAACAATACTTTATTTATGTATAGTAAATTGTTCCTTTTTCATTTTATTAATTAGATTGATTTTTGGAAGAAAATTGAGAAGGGAAATCCATATTAATCTCTATGGTATTTCATATGGAAAGATAAAATCCATAATTAGTTTTGAAGTTTTTTTATGACATTGTATGTGCAATACCTTTTTTCATTTTATTAATTAGATTATTTTTGGAGGAAAACCAAGAAAGGAACGCGTTGCAGTAAATTATTTTATGACCATTTTTTTTCCCATTTTACCTTCGAATATAACCCTTGAATTTGAAATTAATTGTCCAAATTTGAGTTAATTGTAATCAATGGTGAGTACTATCTTCATCTATGTCCAGTGGTCTATCTAATTTGTTGACAAGTGTCAGCATAGTTTCACAACAAGTGTCGGCCTAAATATATATATATATATATATATATATATAAGAAATGATTTGAATGACGAATTTGTCTCTATAGATCATTAATGGCTGGCAAATTTAATTTTATTGAGAGTGTTCATTCAAGAAAAATTGATTGGAGGCTTAAAGTACTAGTGGTGATTGTTTACTATCCCTGTGACGGCCAGATAAACCTTATTATGTTATTATTATATATTATGTGAAATTAATATTAATTGTGTCATAAGTGTTATGAGATTTATTTGAAATAAGTGATTTTATGTATAAATTTAGGATTAATGTTCAATATTATACCTGCCTCATGATAGTATGATCATTTCTTTAGTAATGAAAGTTCAAATTTATGTATTTACTATTACTAATTTTCAAAAATTATATATATGTATATGATATTTGGATTAATGAGATAAAAATGTATAATTTAAATACAAACCCACATTTTATGTATACGTGTAGGGTCTAAATATCTATAAAATATGAATAATATAATAAAATATAACTTCATACAACACACATATATGTATATCTCGTATATCTATATATACGTAAGTTTAAATGTATATATAGATATTAACATGTTTTAAGTCAACACCATTACTTATACTAACTGATATATATATATGTATATATATATTAATTTGTCTATAATATTATGTATAGATAGAGGGATATATATATACGTATTTATGTATATACATATATTTATATTTATATTTATATTTAAATATATACATATGTCTATATAAATATATGTTTGAATATATATCTATATATATATATATATATTAATTTATCTATTATGTGTAGATATAGGTATATATATATGTGTGTGTGTGTGTGTGTGTTTCTATATAATTATATGTTTGTATATATATATATATATATATATTTATCTATATATATATGTGTGTGTGTGTTTGTATATTTCTAAAATATCTCAAGATAAGAGATTTTCCATCATTTAATGTATCTTGTTACTTGAAAGACTTCCATTCATGTAAAATTTGAGTCATCAAAGTAGAGTAACACCCATAAAAATATAGACTTCATTAGTTGGATGAACACATTTATTAGCAACACTTATGAGGTGTATGTATCTAATCAATAAATTAATTTATACTAATTTAATAATCTTATTTCACAACCTTAAACTCTATAACTAGAGCAACTACATTTTTCTCCTCCCCTTCCCCTCACCAAACTGTCCCTCTCTCTATATCTATATACATATCTAATTTTCTTCTAAAAAACCCTCTTTGTATATATTCCCACATATATATATATATATACCTTTCCTTCTTGAATTAACTACACATATTTACTCATATATCTATACTTCTCTACTTAGAGAACACTTGAAGAAGGTAGAAATAGTTATGATCTCATAAGTACTATAGAGTTTGAGTTATTTTGATTTTCATGATTTCTGTTAGAATAGTAGGGTTTGTGAATTTTTAGTAAAATCATGATAATTCATGGCGTCATGCTTGTTTAGTTGCCATGTTAAAATTTTAACTATGTTTAGTAGAGGTTTCATTATGTGATTATGATTTCCTTAAATGATTCTATCCAATTGTGTGAATAGAGAGCTATTGGTTAAAAATATGTTAAATTGTAAAATATGTTAGTTTGTGGAAATATTAATTTGTGGAGATGTGTTAGTAGTTTTATATGTAGTTGGTGCATAAAAGTTTTATACAAATATATGATTAGGTTAATAAAATTTTATCAAGCTATGTTTATTTTGAAACTAAGTTTGTTTTATCATGTGATGTTTAATTTTATATATGCATTTGTTTTGTAACTAAAGATTTATCAAACTAAGTTAGTTTTCAACAAAATGAGTTTAGTTTTGGAAAGACAAGGTTTTATCAAAATATGTTTGGTTTACTAAATTGATGTTGTTTTAATCAAGATATGTTTTGTTTAGTAGCTAACTTTAAAATTTTATTAAGAAAAAATATACACATATATAGACATATATATATATATACACGAATATAAATATATATGTATATAGGTGTAGGAAATGGTTGTGTTATACATGATGTTAAATTTTATTAAATATGGAAGCAAGACTTGCATAAATTATGTGTTAATGTTAACTTGAATTATGTGACGGGATGACGTGCGTGTGCGCGAACGGGCTCCCACCACTAGGAAGCCCCGAAGAGAAAGATGGCCCCCACCACTTCGTCTTGTGGAGAAAGTTGATGAATCCTCCGTGGGGGCCTCACCGGGTAACCCTGCACGGAGTCACAGGGAACGTTTGGAGGAAATTTCCCACCAGGCAACTGAGCTTCAGCAGAGAATCGACGAGGTCCGCTGTGGGGAGAGACCCCGTGACGACATCGGGGAGCTCTCGCACCGTATGGATGACCTCAATCGGAGACTGGAGGAGGCATCCTATTGTTCCGGTCAGGAATCGTCCCAACGATACTTTGAGCCAGATGAGACGGACCCCCTCTGTCATGACCTTCAGCGGGCCCGGGCCCCGGGGGGTCAGAATCCCCACGGACCTACCCCGATACGACGGGGAGGCCAACCCCAAGGAGCACCTCATACAGTTCAAACACGCCATGCGTGTTCACCTGATTGATGATGATTTCGCGGCAAAATTGCTGGTTATGACCTTCCAAGGTGTGGCCTCGCAGTGGTACGTCCGCCAGGCCCCGGATCAATCAGAAGTTTCACCGATTTTGCTATGAAGTTCTGTAATCATTTCCAGATAAAGAGTCTGGCTAAGCTGCCGCCGTCCCACTTGCACAAGATCCGTCCAAGGGACAATGAGTCCTTGAGGGACTTCTTTAATTGGTTCAACACTGAGCTGCTCAAGGTCGAGAGTGTCCAGATGGACTTCCTCCTCGACGTAATTATGGGAGCAATACGAAATCAAGCGTGCTAGGATCAGTTGGCCAGAAGAGCCCGGCCACCATGGAGAAAGTCATGTCCATCGCCCAACAGTACATGAACGTCGAGGACACATGAGGTTCAAAAGGAGGCCGGACGCCGGGGAGAAGAAAGATTGCCGACGAGATAATGACTTCACCCCGTTGGTTATGTCGAGGAAGGAGATTTTTGTGACCATCAATCCCAGTGACCCTACGATCTTTCGAAGGCCGAGGAAGATCCAGGACAAAGATGGAGCCCCTCGAGGGGAAACCAATATTGTGCTTTTCATAAGCAAGTGGGTAACCACGACACCGAGGGATGCTACACCCTCAAGAAGGAAATATAGTGCCTCATCGACACGGGCTGCCCGGAGATCAAAAAAATCATTAAAAAGAAAGGGCAGGGCCACAAGGGTGAGGGCAATCACCGGCATCACTCCCCGCCCTCCGCGGACGATGAATCAGGGTCCCCGAAGAGGGAAAGGTCCCGCTCCCCTCGGAGGGACCACACACCAGCTGCACGGGCCGACAAGCAACCCGCCGTGCAAGACAACCTCCCGACCAGGGGAGTGATACACACCATAGCCGGCGAGCCCAGTAGAGGGTATACCAAGACCAGGAGAAAGCAGGTGGATAGATGCCTTGACCAGGCCCGATACTATATCGAGGAGCGCTACTACCAAGAGAGATTGCATGTCAATGCCATCTCAGAGGCTGGATCATCACCGGAGGAATTGCTCGAGTTCTCTGATCGAGACCTCGAGCACATTCCTAAGACAGACGGCCTCGAGGATACACCGGACTACCCAATGGTTATTAATCTACATTGTCGCCAACTACTCTTTGGTCAAGACTCTAATCGATAACGGGAGTTCTGCCAATGTCATTTTCATAAGCACGTTCACGAAAATGGATTTGGGGAAATACAAACTCTCTCCAGTGCAGACCCCCCTCGTTGGATTTGGGGATCCGAGGTAGTTCCTCTCGGAATGATCCAGCTCCCCACTTCACTGGGAGAAGCTCCGAGGAGGAAAACTTTGATGATCCCGTACTTGATAGTGGATGCTCCATTCGCTTACAACATCATCCTAGGGCGACCTGCCGTTAATGCATTTCGGGCAGTGGTGTCCACATATCATTTGAAAATGAAATTTCCAACTCCCGCTGGGGTCGGGCAGGTGACGTGTTGGATTCTGGATGCTTGGAAGTGCTATACGGCATCCGTTGAAGGAAACAAGATTCCGGCACCCCGACCCTAAAACACAAACGCCCCACACATTGACATCCCCGAGTCCTCCGAGCTCGACCCGACGAAGAGGAGGAGGCTCGAGGAGGGGAAGATAACGCCAGCAGAAGAGTTCAAAACAATCGAGCTCATCATGGGAGATCCGACCAAGACCATGAGGGTCGGAACGAGCCTCGACCTGCACAGTGAGGTCATGCTGATCGACTTTCTCCGCTGTCTTTGCGTGGAAGGCCTCGGATTTTCCAGGGATTGACCCTAAAGTGATTGTCCATTGCCTCAATGTGGATCCTTCGGTCAGGCCCATGAGGCAAAAAAAGAGGATATTTTGTGAGGAGCGTAACCGGATCATAGATGAGGAAGTCAATAAGTTGCTCGACGCTGGATACATCATCGAGATCCAGTACACCGAGTGGTTGTGCAATGTGGTCGTGGTGGCAAAAGGGGACGGTCGATGGTGGATGTGCAATGACTTCACCAACCTCAACAAAGCCTGCCCGAAAGACCTCTACCCCCTTCCGCGAATAGATCAACTCATCGACTCAACAACGGGATGCGAGTTGATGAGCTTGATGGACGCCTTTCAAGGCTATTATCAAATCTAGTTAGCCATCGAGGGATCGAGGCCAACCCCTCAAAAATTCATGCCATCCTCGATATCGTGCCCCCCAGCTCTGTGAAAGAGGTCCAAAGGTAGGTAGGACGCATAGTTGCCCTCAACAGGTTCATATCCCGCTCAGCGGACTAGAGCCTCCCATTTTTTAAGGCACTTAGGGTGGTTCCAATTTGGAAATGGACCGAGGAATACCAGCGCGGGCTCCTCGAATTAAAGAGCTACCTGACCGAACCTCCGCTGCTGTCTAAGCCAGTTCAGGGGAGACCCCTTTATGCCTACCTGCGGTCTCCTCGGATGCCATTAGTTCGGTCCTGGTTCACGTGGACGGCCATGTTTATCGCCCGGTTTATTAATTGAGTAAGTTCCTCCAGGGCCCTGAACGGAATTACATGGCCATCGAGAAGCTTGCCCTCGCCCTGGTCCATCCCGCTTGAAAGTTGAGGCAATATTTTCAGGCCCACACTATCATAGTTCCAACCAACGAGTCATTAAGGCAGGTATTGACCAAACCTGATGTGTCTGGTCGGCTGGTAAAGTGGGTCGTTGAGCTTGGGGAGTTCGATATTCAATTCCAGTCCCGGACGGCAATTCATGCCCAGGTTTTGGCCGATTTCATTATGGAAATAGCCCCGATGGTGGAAACGGAGCCAAAGACGTTGTGGACCCTCATGGTCGATGGGTCCTCCACGAACTCAGGAGGGGGAGTCGGGGTTTATTTGCGGGACGAGTTAGGCAACGAGCTCAACTTTGCTATCCACTTCGAATTCCCGATTTCCAACAATGAACCTGAGTATGAAGCCCTCGCCGTAGGAATGAAAATAGCCCTAGACAAGGGCCTAGACAAACTTATAGCCTTGACCGACTCGCAGTGGGTAGCCGAGCAGGTCAAGGGAAACTACGATGCCAGGGAGGCATCGATGAAAAAGTACCTCGAGGAGGTCAACAAATTGAAAGAAAGGTTCGCCAAGTTCTCCTCGAGCAAGTCCCTAGGGCGGAAAACGAGAGGGTGGATCAATTGTTGAAGCTAGCCAGTTTGATGAGAGGGACTAAAAAAAGAAGGATAACCCTGCTGAGCTCGTCAGTACCCTTAACCGGGTCAGGAATGCAACAGTGCGTACTCTCTATCGAATCCCCGGAGGATTAGATATCGGAGTTAATCGCCTATCTAAAGGAAGAAATTCTCCCCGAGGAGCCCGTCGAAGCTAAACGACTTCGACAACAGGCCTCTTGTTACGCCCTGGACGGGCATGGGCGCCTATTTAGGAAAAGCTTCGATGGGCCTCCCCAACGATGTTTGAGCAAGCAGCAGGCGGAGGTTATCAAAGAGATTTACCAAGGGTGTTGCGGAAACCATATCGGACCGAGATCCTTGGCCAAGAAGGTATCCCGGGTAGGGTTTTTTTGGCCTAACCTCGTACAAGACTGCTACGACTTTGTCCGAAGATGCCGAACTTGCCATATACACGCCAATCTCGTTCATCAGCCCGCCGCTCCAATAGTGAACGTAGAGATCTCATGGCCATTCTATTATTACTTAAGATATGATTTTTTTTTACTTATTTTTTTTGTCAGAGAAAATTCTTTTGGCGGCCTGATCATTCGAGCCGAGTTTGTAAGAACTTCGAGCGTAAGGGTTCTGAAATTTTGAAAAATAGATTGGCTAAAGCTCGTAGGGACAACCGTAGGCCCAATTGGATAGGTGAAGAATCTTGGGATGTTTTACGGGCCATATGGGCCAGCCCAGAGTTTCAGAGGGTATGCGAGCAGAACAGGGCAAACCGAGCATCGACGTGTGACGGAAGGGGATTCCCTGGCTATAAAGGAGGAGCCAGATCTCATCTAAGGTGGCAAGATCATTTGTTAAGTTGTTAGTTTTCCTTGTAATTTATTTAATTAATTGATGTAGTATTGATTTTTACGGTTTAATCTCGTTACTGTCCTTATATTTTACTTTATTTTTTTGCAGACGGAAAAATATGGATATTGACCTACAGTAGACGAGACATTTGCGGCTCTCCATTATTCACTTAACGATGATGGAACTGAGCATTATGTCGATGACCGAGCAAGGGCTACTATGGTAGTTTTCTAATAATTTATATCGTCCCTTATTAATTTTAAAAATGCATTATATAACAATTATGTATGTTATTTTTGTAGGAGAGCTTCAGAGCAAATTATGACGAAGCTTGCTCTCGAGCCGCCGAAAATTCACGGGGGGGACCTACTCAGCAGCCCGACAAGTTGGAGGTAACATGCAAAAGTGTATTTATTAGATATATATAGTTATTAATGTATATATATATTTTTATATATACTTTATTAAAAATATATATATGTTTTAGATTTGGAAGCAGACAGTCGGCGGTCCAAAGAAGGGTCGTTGGTACGGGGTTGCCGGTGGACCCTCTACCGTGACAGTTGAGTCTTCTGGCTCATGGACCGACTTAAATAATTGGGTTGACCCCAAGACAGAGGAGCTCACACAAAAGATCGCCGCAATGGAAGAAAAACATAGTCGAGAGATCTCCGACCTTCAGAAAACTGTGTCCCTAATGGCGGCCAACCTAAAGAAACTCACGCGTCGATTAGCTCCGCGGCGTAAGAAGGGCTCTACTTCGTCTACTCCTGTTGCTCAGGATGAAAATGATGACGACGATGACGACGATGATGATGACGATAATGAAGACGATGATGTTCCGACATTTGATCTGTAAAAACTTTTATATATGCATTATTGTATGAATGATTTTGTATGAATTTATATATTAAACGAATAGAATAATATTAATTATTAATTACACATATGCTATATGGATTATTAGTATTACATTGATGCACAGTTTTAGAATTGCAGTTTGTTGGTATTTCGAATTTTGGAAAAAATGCAGGTTTGGGGTATATTATAACAAATTAAATATAAAAAAAAATTATATTCATATAGCGACGGATTTATCCGTGGCCATGTTTGTATTTATTTTTAAAATATTCAAAATATGGCCACGGATAAATCCGTGGCCAATTTAATAATATTTTTACATTTTTTTATTTATGGCCCCGGATTTATCCGTCGCCACATTATTAAAATTTTAATTTTTTTTTAATTTTTGGCCACGGAATTATCCGTGGCCATAATTTTATTTATTTAAAAAATAAAAATTATAGCCACGGATAAATCCGTGGCCAAGCTAAATAAATTTTAAAATACCTGCCGCTCAAGGCAATTGGGCCGACGCTCAAGGCAATTGGGCCGACGAGCTCCCAGGCGTGATCTGGGCTTACTGGACTACTCCTCGAACTGCGACGGGCGACACACCATACGCCTTGGTCTACGGGTCCGACGCAGTCATACCTGCCGCTTTGCAAAAAATGGATAACTTTCGGGCATCCACTGTGCGCGCCTACAATCGCCATGTCCATCCCCGGACATTCCAAATCGGGGATCTAGTCACCAAGAAGGTTGAAGTTTCTTGCCCGGTCTGTAAGTTGGACCCCAAATGGGATGGTCCGTTTAAGGTGACCAAAATTTGCAAAAACAATGCCCATCACCTCGAGGACATGTCGGGAAAAGAACTGCCTCGACCTTGGAATGCCATGAACCTCAAAAGGTTCTACGTATGATTACACCATGGCCGAGCAGAAATTTTTTTAAGCTTTTCATTAATGAAAGAGGATTTGTAAATTTGGCGAACGTTATAAACTTTCATCTAAATTTCAATATGATTTATCCTCGAGGCACTTAGCTTCTTCGAGGCTTATTTATTTGATTTTCTTTTCGTCCAATCGCATTCAACTTAAATTATTTTTCCTCGATGCTTCGATTACTAAGCGTCTTCTTATACGATGCAATGTTTCAGGTCGAAAAGTGCCAAGTTTTATACGTCTGATTTTCAACATGTTTCAAGTTAGAATTCGATCTTAAATTTCAATCTTAACAAATCATATTTCGACGATGAACATTGAAACTGAAAGCAAATTCTAATGCCAAGGATGTTTTCCCAAATACCAGTTCATTGATTAACGGGAAAAGTTACATCTTGTTTGAGAAATTGAAAACAAAAACTGAAAACAAAAATGACTTCCTCGGGCTTACAACTTGATTGTACATAAATTCAAAGACAAGGTGCCTATGCACAATCTATCTCCTCGGCTACCTCTTTGACTGCCGCCTCCATCGCCTGGCCGGCCACACCACCGGCCACACCCTTAGTCGCCGGGGCGCTTGTCGCCCCCACATCGGACCCTCCTTGGTCCACAATGATTGCGTTATCGTGCTCCACATCCGGTGAGAGAGGCCGCCCCAAACGCTTATTTTGTTCATTCCGGACTTGCCTCTGAACAATGGATATGACTGACGCGAATTCCGCATCCTCGTAGGCGGGCATGGGGTCGTCTTCGTCAGCCTCCTCTTCCCCGGCATCATTTAAGTGGAGGCTATAACCGTCCATGGAGAAATCCTGCGAAAGGACTCCCCGAGCCTTCAACTGATTGAAAGCCCTCTCGTACCCTTGAAGGGCGTCGTCGGCCCCCCGAAGGATGGTGGCATACTCAAAAATGGGGCCCCGAACAAATCTTTTCACGACCTTTTTCTCCAATCCGGGGAGAGCTGCCCTCATTTCGGCCTTCGCCTGCCGACTACCCTTCTTCTCGCCCTGAGCAAAGGCGTCCTCGGCCTCCTTCCTCAGCAGCTTAATTTCATGTTCCAACTCAGACTGTTTGGTCTTGAAATCGAGCTCAAGCTGGTTAACCCACTCCTCCAGCTTACGAGATTTCTCCTTCTCCTCTTCAATCTCCTTTTGAGCGACCTGGTTCTTCTGCCGCTCATCCTTGAGATCTGCTTGGAGGCTGCTTCCCCGGGCCTCCCTCTCGGCCTTGTCATACCTTGCTCGGCTGACCTCCAACCGACGAAGGCTATGGAAAACTTTTTGCTGGAGGGTGTTCATGTCCTCTGCGATGCTCAAGGCTAGGTCAGCATCGTCGAGTTCGGTCAGGATTTCGATCAGGATTATTTGGTCGGCCTTGAATACGTTGTTCCGAAAGCTCCTCATGGCTAGTTTTCGACCTTCCCCGCCAAGGATGCTTGACCCGGAGAGATCTCCAAACTAGGGGCCGAAGCGGGGCTCTGGGGCATCTGGATAGTCAAGGACCTCCAGCTCCTCAGACATGTAGCTGGAGCCGTCTGCGGGCCGTCTCCCCTTACTCGGTTTGAGGGCCGTTTTCTTCAGAAAAGGCCCCATCATCTTCTTCGGAGGTGCCGAATCGGGGGCTTTCCTCTTCCGGACCAGTGGGGTCTCCTCCTTGATGTTGATAGCTACCACACTGGCCTGTGCAGGGGCTTGTGTAGTTCTCGCGGCCGGGGGCGCCGTCGACGCGGCCTCCTCGATCATTGCACGCCTTTCCTCCGTGGGGGGAGATGGTTTTCTCCTCTCACCGGCCACCTTGCTCATGTGTCTAGGCCTTCCCATCTCCAATACGTTTAGATCTACACAACCAAAATAAGAGATTTCGGTCGAATCATTCTCAGATCGGATGAAAGCCAAATATGAGCAAATTCGAGGAGATACACGTATAAAATAAAATTAATAATGAAAAGAAAGAGAGGAAACCAAAAGTAATGTCCTCGGTCACTAGCCTGGCCGGCGAGAGCCCAGCCTTTACCAAAAACCTTTCCTGGGTTAGGAAGATTGGACACAGCAACCCCTGCGCTTTATGACCGTCGATCCACTCCCTGGTCCAGCTGCTCAACCCAAGTCCGGCCAGTGAGAGCTTCTTTACCTCAGGATTATGGAACCGCCTCACTGGCCATTCATCCTCGAAGTGCATGAAGCACCATTTTTGCTTCTAGTCTCCCCCGTACGACGATGAGGCCGTCTCGATAATCTTCTTCCAATTTTTGGCGCTTACAAAGAAGCAATTGAACTCATCATCCGAAGAGGATTTGCTCGAGTGGTTTATCTGGAAAATGTCAGAGAAGTTGGCTAGGGTTGGGTTGTGCCCGGTGCAAAGACAGAAGATGACAAAGGCACAGATTGACGCTTATGATTTTGGGGTCAACTGGATGGGGCTTATGTTTAGACGGTTCAGTATCGAAGATATGAAGGCTGTGATGGGGAATCTGAGCCCATTCTCGACATGTGAGTGATAGATGGGGATACACCCCATGGGGAGGATCCGTGATGGAATCGTCTTTGCTCAGCCAGGTTATACTGAACGTACCGCAGATGTAGTGTTTCATCATCTTCTCTACATCCCGGTCAGTGTTGTGGGCGAAAATATTTTCCCAACTCACCGTCGTTTGGTTGCTTGCAATAGCTTTCCTTCACCCCCGACGATACTCTTGCCCGGAGGGATCCTCCTCCTCGAGGACGGGCCTCCACGAGGGAACTGGCACGTCGAACGTGTCGCCCATTGGAGAAAGTTCCTCCCCGCTCTCGGTAACCATGCACCGCCTCATCTCCTCTACTTTACTTGGGCTCTTGCCGCCCCTCCTTGGCTAGCTGGTGCTCGCCTCGCCCTGACATTGAGACGATGCCTCCTCGAAAGAGGCTTCGGCCTCCGGAGAGACCGACAAATTTATGTCGCTTAACCCCTCTCCGAGGGGAGACTTAACCATCCTATTCTGACTATCCGAACTACCCTCAGATCCACTCATGGTTGACTAAGTTTAATAAGACAGAAGCACAAAAATACAAAAGTTCGAGGAAGAAAAAGTACCTAGGTTTGGGCTGGTCAGAGGGAGTGTTTGGCTGCTCGAAGGATGTCCGGTGTGCTCGGTGCTCTCAGGGTTACGCTCGGATTGGAGTCTCAAGTCGATGTTAAAATGACACGCCTATAGCCGCGCCCAGAGCCCCTATTTATAGGATGGTAAAATCGCTCATCGGGATGTCCAAACGTCGCCCCTAATTATTACCAACGGTCACTTCCCAACGGTCAAATTTTCAAAATTGCCGCCAATTCCTGATTGGGGCTTCGTGCTGAAAATTGGTAACGGCGCCTTCTAGAAAGTTCACGGCCTGCTCACTATAAGGAGATCCGACCATGCCCTGAACTGGGGGGACTAATGACGTGGCCGAATATCCCCGTGGTCACATTGACTCCAGCTCAACACAAACCTCCAACCGTAGGTCGCCACATGTCAGAACGGTCCGATCAGGATTTGTGCTTAATGATGATCAAGGCTGAGCAGAGCTTGCCAAAGTGCTCCTGCACGTGTCTCCTCGACTCATTACCCTCCTCGGGGCTACGACATCCTCGTCGATCACCGCACTCTCCTCGGGTGGTCCCGTTGTGCACCCAACTAGGTTCCACTCTCCTCTGGTGGTCCCATCCCATCCTCAAAGTGGTCCCAATAATAACCGTCTATAACAACAGGTGTACCCGACACACCCCCGGCGCGTGCCAAAGAATATTTCTGTACGAACAGCAGGGCTGGGCCGGTCTAACCCTAGTACGGCCCACCCGTTTTCAATGACTATAAACAGAATAACGACATTGTTCATTGGATAAGCTTTCCTAATTCAGTCTTACGCACATTAATACCTTCCGATTCCCTGCTCGAATTCTGACTTGAGTGTCGGAGGGTCCTCGCCGGAGACACAATTCGGCTTGGCTCACGTGTGTTCTATCCTTGCAGAATAGGACCCGACCAGCAATCACATCTCCCTACTCGGACTTCGGACAAATCGTGGACACTCATACTCAGACAATACCTTTGCTCGGAGTGATGTGTTCTGCGAACCAAATCCGACCACATCACTGTTAATTTTTCATCAACTTCTCATCAATATGATGATGCTTTTTCGAGGGTCCCAAACATGGATGGATTGAAGGTTTTGATTTATAATGAACTTGGCCAACTCACAAGCAAAACACATAATGTAGTGTACAAAGAAGTATTTCGTAATTTAGCTTAACTTTTGAACCATTATATGTTATTTTTATTTATTATAATTTGTTTGCTTTTAAATTTCATTACATTTTCTATGTTTTGAAAGCTTTAAATTATTTGTAATGCAAATATTTTTTTTATTGAATCTTAATTATTGTCTCATTTAATATATACTCATAGATACGGGTGTAATACTAGTATATATATATATATAATTAAATAGTATTAATTTCTAGCTAAACTACCCTTAAATGAAGCAACAAAAACCAAACAAATTCCTACCATTATTCAAACAAAATTAAGAATACAAAACAAATTAGTGTGAGAAAATCATCATGGGTATTATTTGAGAAGTAACCAGAAATGTCTGCACGTACACTGTTGAAATTCCTTATATGGAGGGAGAGGTTTTGAGTAAATGAAAAACTAATGTAGAAATACCAGACAACAACATAATTGAAATAATCGTGAAAAGAACTCAAAAAGTTAATGGCATTTCCCAACCAAGTGTAACGGATCACAGTTATCACTCTTTAGTTCAAGATACAAATGCTAACACGAGAAAAATGCCCACTCAATGCGATAGAGGTGTTTTCAGAGTTATTTTTCCCATTCAAAGATCAATTTGTTAGGATTTTCTCTAGTTTAGTGGTCTTACATATTAATTATATTGTTGACAGTGTGATATCCCATTAAAAGAGCTAAATTATGTAATTCATTAAGAAATTAAGTTTAATAGACTAGTAGAAATATCAGATTAAGTATGCGAATTTTCATATGTGTAGAAACCCAGTCACACTTTAATTATGTTTGATGAACCTATAATTAAAGGGTTTTGACATCAGGTATATTAGGGTATGATCCCTAAGCCAGAATTATTACGAAGTTTTCTTTTTTCTGCCCATCTCAAAGAGAACAGAAAAATGACACCGTTCTTCTTAGCTTAGAAGATCACTAACCCTATCATCCACTTTTCTTCCGTATCTCTAATGGATCAAGGTTAGTGATTCATATTAAAATATTATTTGATTATTTACTAACGGTCCTGTGCATAATCGATTCATAAAAATCATGTTTTATACTTTCAAACAAGTGATATCAGAGCAGGACTAGATAGATAATCAAATATGTGTTTATTTGTGATCTATTCCGCTATGATTTGATGTTTTCAACATGCTTTGATTAATTTACAATACATATATATGTTTATGTTCGACATATGCTATCGATGCATGTTCAGTGTTTATAAGCCTTGATTGATTTTATATTTTTTGGAAATTTCAATATGGGGTTGAGATATATAGAAAAAATTCAGATTCTTTTCAAGCCTATTTTCTTATGTTATTCTCACCTATTTTGGTTATTTTTGGAATAGCCAAAAAAAGAAAAAAAAAAAAAAAAAGAAAAACTAGCTAGTGATGCGTTATGCATCTATATGATTATATCTTAACCTTAAGTCGTGTAGTGCGACAGCAGGGGCTCGAACCCAGTCCTCCACCAGAGAGGAGCAATGCTCAGCCATTGAACTATTTGATTATTATGCTGCTATGCATCTCTATTTTTTAGCCTTTGATTGCTAATTCAGGTGCCACCCAATGATAATTATGGAACATCGAAAACACATCTAGATCGTGTAAGGTACCGAGCCACTACGCCATCATCATATTTGGTGCATGTGTTGCTATGTGTTGTTATTTTTATCATGGTGTTGCTATATTTGGGTGAATTTTTGTATGATGCATTTGGAACTTAGTTACGATATGTTTATTTTGTGAAACTATACAGATTGAACTAATATATTGCCAAATAAACCTCTATTTGGGTAAAATTTATCTATTTTATCTATTTTGAAAAATTAGGCACGTTTTCATCTATGCGAAATAATCAGCTCAAAGGAAGATTATTTTAGCCAGATGGTTAATATTCATGAATATGTTATTTGTCAAGTTCTCTCATCTATGCGAAATAATCGGCACAAAGGAAGATTATTTTGGCCATATGTGATATTCATGGATATGTATGTTGTCCTATTAGTTTTTATCCATAATATTTTGTCTATGCTACATAATTGACTCAAAGGAAGATTATTTTGGCCAGACAAAAGATAGTCATGAATGTTAGATTTATTTTGATTAACATGCTAGCAATTTTTCGGTCCAAAGAAACGCATATTGTTAGGCCATTGAGAAATCTTTGCCACAAAACGATTGAGAAATTGATCATCCAATTCTTCATAAGAGGCAATAGACTACAATTCCAGTTTTTTGAACCAGGACATAGCTAAACCTGGCAAGGCGGTGGTGAACAATCTGGCCCTCACATTCAGGTTATTAGTTGCGACACCAACCGCATCCTCATAATGAGTAAGATGTTCAATGGCGTCCATGGTACCGTTGTACCTGGGGAGGTTAGTAGGCATGCGTTCTTCAGGGGCCAAGTGCAACTCAGCAATTTCTATGATAAAAATGGATCTTTTCAACCGGGGGTTGTAAGGAGGTAAATAGGGCACAGTGGCTACTTGAGCTTCTTTCTTACCTTACTCCTGCTTGGAGAGGTGCTCTATCTCAGTGTGAAGCTCACTAACTTGGTTGCGCATGCATGCAAGCTTAGTTTCCCTCTCATTTCTCTATCGACATTGGGTATGGCGGGGGTGTGGTTGTTCGACTCCGCCACCTCGTCCCTGTGCGTGTGTATGTGGCTCTCTTCCTGGGGAGGGAGCAAGGTGCATGTTTAGGTGAGAGCCGACAGGGCCGTTCATTTCTCCTAGTAATGGGGATAATCCCCTAGATAATAAGCGTATCAATGTCTGGTCTTCACAAGCCCCTAGCAGCTACCAAACTCAATTGTGCCCCTTGCCTTTGTCAATGGCATTCTCATTCCCACCTTCGACCCATTGGCTATCTTCCTGGAGGCTGCAATGGACCCTCTCTGAATAGGTCCGAGAAATGTTTGTAAGTCGTGTATTCACCATTTTTTACTTCTTACTGAAGGATCATCTCTTAGACAAGGTTAGGCCATCTTTGTAGTCGACCACGTGGCAAAGTTTGATACGCTGGTGGCCCACCAGTCAAAAAGGGAGGAACACAAGTGAGGCTAGCTGGTTTTGCCTCGGCGTAGGCTCTCCAATTCTCAAGTTAGCTTTAGGATATTTTTCAAAAAAAGATGAACAATGAATAATATTTCTTATGTGTAAAGACACTCGATAATGTGTGTTACCTCATATGGAGAGCCTTTTACTATTTATATGATAGGACCTATTGATTTGACATGGCTGATGCGGATTGGCCAGCTAACCTGACACATGGAGTGCAAGTGGACATACTTTTTGTCGTTTCTTGAACTCCAAAATGACGACTGACTTCTCCTCCCTTAGTGAAGCCCACATCTCGCACTTAATGCATTAAATGCCAAGGATTACATTTATGGAAGAGCTATTAATGCTCTGGGACTGATGGGATGGACCCATGTGGGGTAGGGGCAAAATAGGTGGCCATGGATACAGGCCCTGTCAGCCTTACCAGCTAGGGTCTTCCCGTTAGAATGGCTATATTTGCCAAGCTAGGGTTGAGGAGTTGTGCCCTCGATTAGACAAGACTTGAGGGCATTCTTATGCCCTAAACCTCTCGTCTCGTCCCAATTGCCCTGTACATGGTATTTCGAGGGCACAAGTGAGCCCCTTGTGGCTTCTTCAGCCACAAACTTCATTTTTTCAGGGTAAGCTCGGGGGTATTCCACTCGCACGACATGCGCTCTAAGGCTTCCCTTCCTTGCAGGGATGCCCTCTCGAGGTCAGAGTTCTCATTGAGGGCATCTATTCATGTGCCTGGCCTTTTTTGCTTAAAACCTCCTATCGAGGACAACCCATTGTCTTGAGAGCAATTCTATCAATAGTTGGTAAACTTCCTGCTGAATTGGCTCCCACTGACGTGTCAAGATGAGAAGGAACATGGCACATCATTACATACAATATATATTATATTTTTTTTCATTTAGTGGGTCCAAGCTTTGACCTACTACCCTTGCGACAACCCGATAACTTCTATTGTTATTATTAATATTTTACTTAGGATTTATTTCCATTATGTGACAATTATTGTGTGAATATATGTGATTTTTTTTTGTGAATAATTGTACATTACATTATATGCATTGTATAAAATGAAAGTCTTCCTTCATTTATTTTCTTAGCATTTGAAACATGCAAAATATTTGATATAAAATCTTTTAATTCCTACAATTTTTATGATTTTGGAATTTTATTCTTTAACATTACTTTATAACTTAGACCTTAAAATATTAATTTTGAATTGTGATTATTATTTTTGGAAACTTTATTTAAATAAATATTTTAAAACTGTATTTATTTTATTTTTGAATTTTCTAAATAAATTATACAATTTTTGAATTTTATAAATACAACAATATATTTTCTGATTTTATATGTATAATTTTTGAATTTTAATTATTTATAAACTTAATTTACGAATTTTAATTAAATGATAAATATAAAGTCTATATTTTTATTATATTTTATAATTATTTTGCAAGAATATCTCTTCTAATACATATATTAGTGGTAAATTATGTATCTACATACACACACACATATCCATATATATACTAGTGGTAAATTGTATATCTACATATACACACACACACACATCCATACATATATAGGTGGTAATTTATATATCTACATACACACACATCCATACATATATTAGTTGTGATTTATATATCTACATACACACACACATCCACATATATATACTAATGGCAAATTATACATCTACATATACACCTACATGTCCACATACATTAATATATATATATACACTAAGTAATTCATATTGTGATGTGTATAAATAAATGTTCATATAGAATGTATGGTTATCTATTTATTTTGTTATAATATTAGTTATTTCTACTTTTCTCCTCTATAAATAGATCCCAACTCCAATCCCATTTTCATCCCAAAGCCCGCCTAAAAACACACCCCCACTCTACTTCTACTCTCAACACCCAAAATACTTCCTTTTTATAGTCTATCTTCCACCCACCTATATATATATATATATATATATATATATATACAAACCATTCTATTTTCATCCATATATACCTATTACCTTTCCATATAGCCCTTTTATTAACCCTCTTTTTCCCTATAAAAAAAAATTTTGAAAAGGTAGGAGTTTTGCTTGATTTCATAAGTCTAGTCGTTTATGCTTGCATCTATGTTTAAAATAGTCCTTATGTGTAATTTATATGCTCTAGCTTATGTTCATGCCTTATTATGTAAAGTAAATCCTCTCCTAAAACTTAAAACCGTGCTTTTTATGTGAAATTGTGTGATTATGTCCACCTAAACACACACCTTCATCTTATGTGATTAAGTAAAATTTATACTCAACAGTTGTGTTGACATATGTTATGAACACATTTTTTCTAGGCAAAAAATATTTTAATCCATTAGGAGGAAGGCACCGGGAGGGCATTACAAAGCTTTTATTTAGCTAAAGTTATTATTTTCACTCGTATAATAGCTTTTGTACATCTACGATTTCACGATGTTGTACTAAATTTCTATATTATTATATATTTGCAATAAAAATATTTACTGTTGTGCGTTTCGGTCCAATATATTTTAATAAAATAAAAGGGTATTTTTTTGGGTCGTGATAACCCTTATTTTGGAGTTTCCTTGATGGTGTAGATTTGTGAAAATTAGTTAATTACATTAAAATAGTCATGATTAAATTCACACATAATAAGATAAATAAAAATTAAATAACAACTATACTATACGTAGAGTGCGAATATAAGAAGTCAAATCATTGCCTCAAATTTGCTAACTAAATTGAGCCTTAGTGCTCTAAATTATTGAGTTTGTACTAATATGTTCTATGGACACCTGAATACGCTAAACTCATTTATTCACATAAAAACTTAATGTCTACATATTAGACTTCCCTAAAATCTAGTTGTTCTTTGAATATAGCTTAAAGGTCTTATTATCACAAATGATTCTTTATGCTGTCAACACCATTGATCACTTGCAATCTTGTGATAAAAAGCAAAGCTATATTCATTGATTGAATGTCTCAGAGTTTATGAAGCTATAAGTGTCTTAACACTTTCCAAAAATAACTTCTCCAACAATCATGAGCACATATCCCTAATGTGAATCCCTTGCTATTCGAGTATTCGATAAGAGACTGAATTGGAATACCACTCGATTTTTAAGAGGTTTTATTTCCAATAAGTGAGCATATATTTTTAATTCTTTATAGATACATCATAACTCATCACTTCAACAATTCATTTTTGGGTTACTAAATATCTGCCTAATATCCCCTGTATGTATACTAAATCCTGATGCATACATATTCGTGCATATATGAAATGGATGTCCTTTGGTGCAAAGTTGAGTAAACAAAACTTTTTCACCCTTTGCGACATGGATGTCCTTTGGTGCACAATTTTGGATACTAAAACAGCTAAGCACCTTATTAATATGGGCGTTTTGCGTCTGAGTATGCCTTCATGCAATAGTCCTATATTGTTGCTTGCTAGTAGATTATCATCTACACACAATACCATGAGGGTAAATTTGCTCCTATTAACCTTGGGATTTATGCAATGATTAAGGGTGTTTTCCTTAAACTAAAAAAGGACATCACCCTATCAAATTTTCGGTACCATGGATTGAACGCCTACTTTGAATTATATATGGACCTCTCCATTTGCATATAGGTGCTTTGAGTCTTTGGACTCAGGGTTCTTGCGGTGCACTATGTATATGGTATATTCAATACCTACATTGATACACATTGCCTTTATGTCCATTTGGTACAACTCAGGATCATGATAAGCCCCGAGTACCATAACAATTTCAAAAGAGTTTTTCGTCTAAACTGGATAGAAAGTCTCCTCAAAATCAATGCCATCTTTCTGAGTAAATCCATTAGCATATTTTATATCTTTCGATGTTACCATTTGAGTTCTGTTTGGTTTTGAAATGATATTCATAACCAAAGGATTTATCCCTTATGGCAACTTGACAAGATCCCAAATGCAATTCCCACTCATAGATTTATCTCATCATTTATGGCTTTGATCGATACATCAAAAGTCAAACACGACCTAATTTGACTAAAAGATTTAGGAACGTCTTGTTATCTCAAATCAAATTAGTATTTATGGAGATAAACGATGTAGTCTTCCGAAATCATTTCTCTCCTTTATCTTGTGGATCTCTTTATAGGCACTTCGGGTTTGAGATTGTTGGGATTCATCAACTTCAATAAATGATGATCCCCTACTTGATTAAGGGGTGTTTCTAATGTAGTTGTATTTTATATAATATCCTAATTGATAAGTTGAAGAGTGTTGGGAAAAACTATCAAATCTCTTTCAGCGATAACCATAGTGAGAATGCCAACACATTCATCTTCAATTACAACCTTCCTATTTTGATCACTCCCACTATAGCCAACATCCTCAATTTAATTGGCATTTACTATTTTGAAAAAGGACAAATAAGAGGGATCATAGGACTTAAAGTCTCTTGATTTTTGGGTATCCTACAAAGTAGTAACTAATGCTCTTGAGTCCGATTTTATTCTTACTTAGGCCTATGAGGCCTAGCTTCAATTGAACATCCCCAGACAAGCAAGTGTCTACTACTAGACTTCTTGCCCATCCACAACTCTATGGGGTTTTAGTTATTGTTGTATTAATTGCAAACTTCGGTGCCTTACTAAAAAATTGTTTCCAAAGACTATAACTACTCAGTAATCAAGTGTATATAACTGCATAGAAGTAATCATCAATAAAGTTGATAGCAGTTGTTATCCATTCCACGATGCAATAGGGAATGGTTTACAAAAGGTTTATCTAAATCAACTCTAAAGATTATTTGCTCCTATTTGCACTTGTTTTGCTTTATATTTATTTGTTTTTCCTTTGTACATTCTATACAGATTTTTTTAAGCCTGTAAGAATAAGAAAAACAAGAAAGAATAAGAAAAACAAGAATTCCTTTAGACATAAGCGTACTTATTCTCTATTTAGAGAAATTACCTAATTGCTAATGTTGTCACACAAATAAATTCTCATTATCTAATTTTGCTTCAGTATCAAAATTACTTCTAAAGGTGCCTCTTATTTCCATTAAAGCTGTTACTGTCCAATATTCACAATATAACAACCTAGAATACAAGTTCATCAATATTTAAATTTAGAGAAATACAGAAAAATTTATTTCCAAAAGGACAAGTGGGTTTGGATTTGTCCACATAGGAATGGGAATTAAATTCCTTTTTAATGATGGCATAGCCAAAACCTTTCTCTAAATTCACATATAAACTAATATTCAATAGATAATTGTGGACTTCAACTGCAATTAAGAAATCTTTGTTGCCATTTCCTTTTAAATGTGTATTTTAACACCAATTGACACTAAACACCTTAATCAATCCTAAATTATGACACTAATGTGGACAGTTGGTCCCTTATCCTTCCATTAAGTGTCAACAAGTACTAAAGTCAAATAAATAAAACAAACAAATTGAGAAGTCAATATTCTTTGCACACCAAATGACCTATTTTGGGACATTCTTTCTTTTTGTTATCAACTTTCTAACAAAAGTAACAAATAATTACCAAATTATTTTTTCTTTTGCACTTTATATTGGAATGTCCCAAGTCCTGCAATTTTTTTAACTTGATTCCTTTTTCAATATTTAGGGCCCGTTTGGATGGGTTTAAAAAATGTGCTTCTCAAATGGTGCTTTTCATCATAGAGCTTTCTTTTAAGCCAAGCGCTTTTACGTTTGGATACAGTAGTTAAAAGTATTTTAAAAGGTGCTTTTATTTGAAACTACTCTGGGATAGTTTCTAAAAAAAGCCATTTTTAGCTTTTTTTCTGGCTTCTGCATTTAAAAAAAAAATCCATTCAAATACAATTTTGTTTTGTCTGAAGTGAATTTTTTCAAAAATAAGTGCTTTTTCTAAGAAAAAAAGTCCATCCAAACGAGCTCTCAAGCCTGTAGGACCTTTATTTTGTTATAAAATTGGACTATTTTTTTGGTGTACTTCTTTATGTTTCCATTGCATTGCTAAGAACAATGCCCGTTTTGATCTTTTAGCTGTCGCGAATAGATTTTCTATTTGCTTTTGAAAACTTTGACATTTTTTCTCTCTAAAACATACAACCCCTTCTGGATACCGAAATTTATACATTGCATGACTGTTAAACTAATTTAATTTGATTGATCCTACTTCTTATATGCTACTTTTTATCAATAGTACTAATACTAACGATTAGATCCGCAGGACAATCAAATCCTAATGTATAGTCAAGCCGATACAACCAAACACATTCATAAAGTGCTCTTTCTATTTCTTAAGGTTTGTGCTATTAAGCAAACAGAATGTTATTTATAGTGGCAAATATTGAAGACACTATAACAGAAAATTAAATATACTCAAATTAACTCAACTGAATAAACATGCACATGTGTGAATAATAAATATATCAAACACATTGCATTACAATTTTTCGTTTTGTGGCAAAGATTTCCACCAAGTTATCCCATTCCTACCTTTACAGATTCGTCTAACGAGAAAGAGAGACCCTCTGGGCATTCATGGAGCAATTCAACAATGAACTCCTTAAAGTAGAGGATACTAGCATTGAGTTTGTTAGGCGTGCACTCTATCAAATGCTAAAGAATGAGAGTTGTGTGGAGGCCATCATCATGCATGCCCCCAGAACCGTAGTAGGTATCCAACATCTTGCCTCGAAATACATAGAAGTGGAATAACTCAACCTCATTAAGCATTCGCCCAAAGCAAAGACCGAAAGAGGCAAGCAGCCTCGAGAGGAGAAGTCGAGGGGCAAAGATATGAAAGAACCCTCGAGGAAGTATAAGGAATACGCTGCCCTTAAGAAGTCACCACCGGAGATCCTCTCTTTCTTTCGGAGCCATGCGTTTTCAACGCCAAAGAAAATACCCGATGGGAAGAAAGCAAAAAAGAGTGGGAAGTATTGTGCCTATCATAGGTAATTCGGGCACAACACGAAGGCTGCTATAATTTGCAGGACAAAATTGAGACCTTGATCCGAGGTGGGAAGCTCAAGGAGTTTGTCAAAAAACTAGAGTATTATGATTCCCAAGCGTCCCCAGTACACTGTGAGAGGTCGAGGTCCCCAAGGAGGCAGAGTTCACCAGAAAACTAAGAGTCCTCAAAAAAGGTCGGCAAGAGGGTGATAAATGATAGCCAACCTACCGAGGGAGTAATCCACATGATCACTAGAAGGCCAGCGAGGGGAGACACCAAGTCCTCGAGAAAGTGAGTGGGCAGGAAACTTCGGTTTACCCTTAAAGACCTTGTAGGGCCCCAGCTGATTAGTGTGATTAAAGGATGTGCCATCGAGTTCAACGAGAATGAAAAGTCCCCATTCAAAACCTTGAAGGGCTAACCGAGCAATTGAATTACCCGATGGTGATGACTGTAGACGTAGCATATTTGTCCATCACCAAAACATTGACAGCTCCACCAATGTCTTATTCTACTCCACCCTCATGAAGATGGACCTAGGCAAGATAGACCTGGAGCCTATGAGAAGGCCTCTGATCGGTTTCGGGGGGTCCTATATTACACCTCTTGGGCAGATCAAGCTACCTACGTCCCTTGGAAGGGAACCTACAAGGAAGACCCTAATGGTCAATTACCTAGTGGTCGACACCCTATTTACTTACAACATGATTTTGGGGCACCCTACGCCGAACGTGTTCTGAGGCTGATTGGTTGAGGTGAACAAATTGGTTGAGGCTGGCTACTTTGTGCCTATCCAATTTCCAGAATGGTTGTGCAATGTAGTAGTGGTCGCCAAGGAGCAGAATAGATGGAGAATGTGTAATGATTTCACAGACCGCAACATGGCCTGCCCAAAAGGACCCCTATCCTCTCCTTCGCATTGATCAACTCGTTGACTCAACTACAAACTGTGAAATAATGAGCATGATGGACGCATATCAAGGATATTATCAGATATCAATAGCCCCCGAGGACTAGTCCAAGACCTCGTTTGTGGTAGAGATGTGAGTTTACTATTTTCTTGTCATGCCCTTTGGTCTCAAAAATGTTAGAGCAACATACCAAAGTTTAGTGAGCCTCATTTTCAAAGAATTAATTGGGCATATTGTTGAAGTCTCTGTGGACGACATGAAGTGTTGAAGAAAAGGACCACCTAGAGCAATTGAGGGGAGTCTTTCAAGTGCTAAGAGAGTTTGGTCTCAAGCTCAACCCCTCTAAGTGCACGTTTGGTAATCGAGGGGGAAAGTTCCTGGGTTACATAGTTAGCAAGTGAGGGATCGAGGCCAATCTAGAGAAGATCGAGTCTCTCCAAAAGGTAGGAATGCCCAAATCAGTCAAGGATCTCCAGAAGCTGTATGGAAGAATTGCGTCCCTTAATAGGTTCATTTCACGATCGGTGGACAGAAACCTCCCATTTTTCAAAAAGCTGAGGAAAGTCCCAAACTTCAAATGGACTCCCGAGTGTGAGCGGCCTTCCAAGAACTTAAAAGGTACTTGTCGAAGCCCCCATTGCTGGCCAAACCTAACCCAGGAGAAAAGCTATATGTATATCTGGCGGTATCCCCCAAGGTGATCATATAACGAGTCCGGTATTCCATACTTGTTATAATTTACATATAAAGCATTTAATAGAAAATATTCTTAAATAGAAGACATAATATCGTGATGGTGAATCAAGATGCAAAACTCCGGATACACAATTTTAGTTTACAAAATACATAAGGACGAAACTGGCACAAATAATCAGGTACGCAGCGAAAATTATTAGTTCTCTTCTTAATAAAAGGCTTCAAATTGTTCGTCCTCTTTAACCTCATTAAGGCTAGCTTCGGGTTCATTTAGAACACATCATACAAACACAATCAACACATACTTGAGTAAAAACGTTACCTAATCACATAAGGTGCTCTTGTGTGTGATTTGCACATAAACACATATTTTTACATTTTCAACCTTTCTCGTCACCTGACAGTGACCCTTATGACTACCCAAGTTGATATATACAACCAGCACATTTCTCCAGACTGCCTTATCCTTCAGTAGTCGTATCCCGGGTGTTACACCAAATTGTCCTACGACCCGCTCTCTTATGTAGAACCCTCCGTCTACACAAGGGAGAATTAGGAAATGGAGGGAGTGAGAACTCTTACAGCTGACTACCTCATTGGTATGTCCCAGTGGAACTCACCCAAACCATTTCGATATATTTTGGGCTTGTTTCATATAATCGCAATTTATTCGCATAAAGGCATAGTTGTGGAAGTCTTGCTTCCATATTTCAACATATTAGAAAAGAATATCATTAATGTAAAATAATAGAAGATAACATCTCATAAACTTATTTAACAAAAGTAGATATGTGTATATATATATATATGTATAAAATATGAGATTTAGACTAAAATATAATCAAAATATTAGGGTATGTATATATATATACATATACACGTCTAACAGACACACACACACACACATATATATATATATATATATATTTGACTAAAATATAATTATAATATATATATACATATATATTTTGACTAAAATATAATTAAACATAAATATATGGATATATAGATATATACGTATAACATATCCATATATATATTTAGGCTAAAATATAAGTACAATATAAATATATGGATAGATACATATACGTATGACATGTATATATATAGTTAAATTGCAATTATCATCAAGTAGTTAGATTCTAGTATAAGTAATGCATAATTATATATAGACGCATAATCATATATGTATAATAAGTAGATTAGTTATATATATATATATATATATATATATTTATACGTACAATATATATATTGATGATAACCATTTCTATTCACACCCAGTGACCTCCCCTGCGAGGTATTGTCCCGCCTGCAGTGGATACGCACAGGGTTCCTTTGAACCACGGGGGGATTTTGTCCTTTAAAAGAGCCCTCGTAAGGTAAGGAGAGGATTGACGCCTTTTATAGCAACCAAGTGCCTCGTCTCCAACTGATATGAGATAAGATATGGTGCATCATAAGCCCCCCAGACGAGCAGCTTGGAGGGCCAAAGCCAACGTCGGCCCTATGTTGGGCGCCAAATGATAATGACCATTCCTGTTCACACCCGTTGGCCTTCCCTACGAGGTATTGTCTCGCTTGTCGTGGATAGCCACAGGGTTCCTTTGAACCATGGGGTGATTTTGTCCTTTAAAAGGCCCTCGCAAGATAAGGAGAGGATTGATGCCTTTTATGGCAACCAAGTGCCTCATCTCCAACCGATGTGGGACAAGATACGTCACATCATATATATATATATATATATAGGCCTTTTCTTGGTAAAGAGGGCTTTTACCCTATTTTGATAAAATACCTATATCTTGGTCAAATGTATTTTTATAAAACTAGTATATTTTGTCAAAATTAACACCTTTCATAGAAACATATCATTTTACCAAACCTTTTTATTTTCATAATATGAACATAGTTTCAAAAATACTATATGAGCATAAAACTAATAGTATAGTATATTTTCATGAACATAGCACTTTATAAAAATCACATAATACTTGCAAGATGATATGCTAGCACATTATTATAACTAGGGGTATACTAAGTAGTTTTACTACTTTCATGGCTTCATTTCCAAGCATAAAGTGAGTAGTAAACTTTATCTAACCTAAACTCTTGAAATCAAAGAAACCAACATCTAATTTATCATCCTAAAAGACACTTGAGCTCGCTTACCGGAGACTCGATGGACTCAAGGAGGACCTCAGTTTCCTCTAGTTGGGAGCTCAAGGTGTCACTCTCTAAAGCTTTCTCTTCGGGAAGGACCTCCATATTCTCCAGACTTTTAGGTAGAAGCTCAGAAACTTTTTTTTTTCTTCTTCTCCTCCTCCCGGTACAATTTTTTGTACTTGCCCTTGCCCCTGCAAAAGATGCTCACTGGGCGGAGGAAGTGATGAGTAAGGGGCACGATGACCTAATTGAGTCCAGAGAACAAGTTAGGAGAACACTTATCGAAGGCATTTCAAAGCACTTAGTAAGGAAAGCTTACCCCTATCAAGGTGTTCGCCATGTTGGACTTGAGCTAGGCAATCGAACACTTGAGCAGGGCTCTCTGGTCTGATGAAGTTGGATATTCATGTCGTGTCAGTCAGTCCCTCGAGAATCGATACCCCCGGCAAGACCCTTCAAGGTGCGATGGGTAATGGAGTAGGACTCTACCTTGTGACTAGGGGAGTGCTAGAAAAAGGCACGAACATTCAACTCTCATTAGGGGCCTCCCCTTGCGAAGGAGATGCCACCCTCCTCAATGATGATGGCGCCATTTCAGTTTGAGGAGAGGTTTCACCTATCTCTTCAAGGTGTTCGTCCAGAGTCTCATCGATCTGGAAGACCCATACATTCTTTGTCAGACCGGCCTACTTGTAGGCCTTGCTCTTGGGGCAGGGTACATCAAAAGTTGGCTGGCTAACCCCTTGGCTGAAGCCCTCACAACGAAGCGTTTGCTTTTGCTCCCTCGCTCCTTCACTATATATGACAGGCCAATGGTACGGGGCCACTTTGGGATGAGGTGGCCTCTCCTGGCACCTCTACTTCTCCAGTTGAGCTTGAAGAGCTCATCGCACGTGCATCAAAATGCCAGGACTTACATCAAGGAAAAAAATGTATCAGTATACAAATCGAAAAAAAAGATAACGTGGTTTTGGTTAGTCCCTAAGTGTTGGTAAAACGCCTGGTACCGGGGCGCTCGCTGGGCTAGGATCACCAGATGCCCTCGAGAGCCCGCAAGCCCTAAGGACATCCTCAAAAATTAGATAAAGAGCGCTCATTCTCCCCAACTCGGCAAAGTTGGTTACTTTTCCCTCATCATAATTGCGTTCCTCGTGGTGGTAATGGAGATTGAAAATCGAGGGGTTGGCGCCAGTTCGAGAGAACCCCAAGCTACCCTCGGTCCTCCAAGAAAACGTACTTCCCTTTCTATCCTGATTCGTGGGAAGACTTGAGCTTATGCAACTCTTTGATAAAGGAAGATCGGGAGGAGAGAAACAAGAACCTGGGCTCATGCTCCGTTGCCTCATCACTTTGGCAAGACTGGGGTCCTCCCCTAGGCACTTCATGATCACCACAAAGGCGACAATGATCATGATGGAGTGTGTCACCAGTTGGCTCGAGCATACCCTGGTAAACTCCAGCAAAGTCCAAGCCTCTAGGGGCAATAGTAATCGAAGCCCAATCTCAAAATGGTGTAGGTTGAACAGAAACCACCCCAAGCATAGCTCCACCATATTCTCACTAGACCCGGGCATGAAAAGGGGAACCGAACCCCTAATCCTCTCCATTTCAACTGGGCTAATATTGCTTGGAATTTTCCTGGTGAGGGAGGAAGTTTGAAATTTGCCCATGCCTTCCCCCTTAGGCTTTGAATTTTTTGCAGGGGATCCACTGGGACCAACACCTTCACTCGTGCCTTTCTTGTTCTTTCTTTTTGGTTTGGGCAGATTCGTAGGTGCGTTTCCCGGCCCATCTTCTCGGGGGTCCATATTTTCTGACGCCCTAGCCCCAGAAGTCTCTGTCGCCGCGGCACTAGCCTTTGCCCCGCACCTGTAGCCGATTAGGAGAGTAGACGCACCATGTCCTCAGGCATCGGGTCCGAATTGCCAAGTGTCTTCTTCTTAGGCAGCATAGCAGCTAGGGTTTTTTGGGAAGTTAGAAGGTTAGAGAAAAAAAAAGAGGAGAAGGTCACTTGGAAGCGTTGGATGGGATTTGGTAGTGAAGACTACGACTGTCTCTAGCCTCTGGACAATGGCATCCTACACTATTTCTTGTTTGGAAAATCTGAATGAAAGAGAAAAGAAAAATCCCCTTTGTTGGAAGTCCTTGGCTATTTATAAAGAATGAGAGAGAGTAAAGGAGAAAGGGAAACACCACTTGCCATAATCCCTGAAAAGTGATTGTGGCCAGACACAACAATTATAACAAGGGACACGTCCCTACCATCATGACGAAACATCTCCAGAAATTAATGGACAGGCGTATGAACTGGCCAAAATCCCAAAAGGTGTGACTCTTCGTATGAAAGGACAACCATAAGTTTAAATTTGAATTTGAAAAAGGAGATTGACATTCCCAATGGCAAAAGTAATTCTTGAGCTAATGATAACCTCAAGCATAAAAGTGGAGGGTGGGGGGGAGCGGGTGGGAGGGCTAATGATGTGCCACGCTCCTTCTCATCCGAACACATTAAAGGAAGCCAGGCAGCCTGAAGTTCACCAAGTATAGATGGAAAATGCCCTTAAGACAATGGGTTGTCCTCGATGGGAGGTTTTGAGCTAAAATGCCAGGCCCGTGAATAGATGCCCTCGATGAGACCTCTGGTCCTCGAGAAAGCGTCCATGCAAAGAAGGGAAGCCTCGGAGTGCATGTTAGGAAAAGGGGATGCCCTCGGGCTTACCCCTAGAAAATGAAGTCCGTGGCTCAAGAAGCCACAAGAACCCACTTATGCCCTCAAAAAACCATGCACAGGGCAGCTGGGACGAGGCGAGAGATTTAGAGAATAAGGATGCCCTCGAATCCTATCAAATCAAGGGTATAACTCCTTAGCCCTGCCTTGGCAAATATAGCCATTCCAACGAGAAGACCCTAGCTGGCAAGGCTGACAGGGCCTACACCCACCGCCACCTAATCTACACCTACCCCACATGGGTCTATCCCATCAGCCCCCAGAGCATTAATGGCTCTTCCATAAATGTAATCCCTAGCATTTAATGCCAGGGATACACATTAAATGCAAGATGTGGTTTTCATTAAGGGAGGAGAAGTCAGCCGTCATTGTGGAGTCCAAGAAATGACAAAATGCATGTCCACTTATACTTTATGTGTCAGGTCAGCTGGCAAATCCCCATTAGCCCTGTCAAATCAATAGGCCATCTCTCATATAAATTGCAAAAGGCTCTCCATATGAGGTAACACACATTATCTAGTGTCTTTACACACAACAAATATTATTCACTATTCATTTTCTTCCAAAAAAATACCCTAAAGCTAACTTGAGCGTCGGAGAGCCTACGTCGGGGCCAAACCGGCTAGCCTTATGTGCATTCCTCCCTCTTTAACAGTTGGACCACCAGCAACATCATCCGAAGCGTATCAAACTCCACCACATGGTCAATCGCAAAGTAGTACTATTAAAAACCTTAACCGACCCATATGTGTCTAAAAAATTTAAACTATAGCTACATTAAGAAAATACAATATATTAAAATTGAAAAGGAAGAACTTTGTAAATTTTTTTATTTTTGTCTTAGTCACCCGATTTGTAAATTGCTTTCTACCTTTTACACTATGTTTGGCTAATGAAAAAAACTAGGGAAGAAGGAAAATAAAAGGAGAGAAAATTAGTGGATTACAATTTTCTACAGGCATTTTGGATGAAAGAAAATAGATGGAATGAAAAATAAGAAGAAAAGTATTTTCTTCTGTTTGTTTAGATGGAAAATCAGAATGAAAGAAAATAATTTTTGTGAGAAAGGACAATTTTATATCACTATAAATATAATTTTGGTATGAATTCATTTGTTGAAATAAAATAATGAAAACAAAATAAGTAAATAAATATATAAAATATATGTAACATATGCAAAATAAACACATCATATTTGCTATCCACAATAAAAAGAATTTATAAATAACTATATCATAGTTTTTACTAAAAATAAATGTCACACTCCACAAGAAATATATAACCACTTCAAACAAATTAGATCACAAATGCTTATTTTATTAAGGCAGAATTTTAACTCAACTACAAATTTATGGCATGAAAACAATTGCTCATCTAACATGCTTTCCCATATCATAATTGAAATGCCATAATATCTCATATGTTACAACAAAGTGGATAATAACTCCCTTCATTATATGACACTACCTTATCCACCATGCAAGAAAGCCACCTTGCGTATCGACATGCCTAGGTACATGCTTATTAACTATGACCCCATCACCATAGTACGCTCCATCTAGGTACATGCCTATTGACTATGAGCCCAATGCCATAGTACGCTCCATGTATACATGAGAAGGGGCTCGGAACCATTAAGTGGCGATCGACCAATACGACAAACCCGATATTGCTAGCAAGGGTCACAACATCCACGCCGAAATGGGCCCAACAATAAGTTCAAGTTCCCAACAATGACATTACAAATCAAACATAATGCCCATAATTATCACTAATGAGATTAAGTACAACATTGATGGATGCATCAAGATATCATGTCAATACTACGTTTTCTCTTCAAGATTGTACAATACAAGAACTTTTACAAGGCACACACAAGGCCATATGAATGCAAGATGAACTTCATTCTTTTCTTGGTTGTCCATAAAACATCATTCCATTTATCCACGTATAGATGTAAAACACTCTCCAGTTTTTCCGAAATTCATATTTTTAAGCGACACCCACCTTCAACCGCGTGAGTTTTAGGAATTTATCAGTTCGTACCCCAAACTCTCCTCTTCAATATCACCTGGTTTCAATGACAATGAATTATATGTGTGAGCAAACTATTAAGATTCAGAATAACCTCTGTACTGGAAAGTAAAGTTAAGCCTTTGTCCCATAATCTCAATATTTTGATATGAAAATTGATTCCCACATAATAAAATATGAATACTTAATACCATTGTAATATTTAACTATAACTGAGCAAAAATACAAACATTTAATACTATTTTCAACTGTGATATACTATACTATTGTGTCACTAGGAATACTAAGCCAAAAGGAAAATATGAATAAGCAAATAAACTTGAACAAAAAATGAGTTGAACCTCTCTATTTCACTATAAGAAAACAGTGAAAAACCTACGGAATTTTCCTATGGAAAACCTCCGCTACACGTAAAGGATTCCTCTCAAAACGTTCAAATAGTATCCCAAAAGATGCAAATATTTGCTACAGTTGAGAGGATTTAAACTCGTGACCTCAGGCTTGTTTGTCAAGCTCTCAACCACAAAGCTATTGCAAAAAGTTGTGGCATGTTTGGTTTTGGTTTATACATATTACTTATTTATTTGATTATTATTATTTTTATTTATTAATATTTTATTTTTTTATACTTTTCACAGATTATTATTTTGTTAACTTGTTTTAATTTTTTTAAATATATTATTTGTAAAATATTATTTATATTGTTTTAAATAACAAATTAAGGTTGTAAATAGATAACCGAAATTCTGATTATCGTTCGCATCCGTATTCGTTTATAAGGCAAAATATTTGTATCCATTTAAAGCAGATATTATCTGTATTTGATTATAGATATCCAATTATAAATGAATACGGATATGCTAATTAGATATTCAATCTATTTAATATCCACTCTGAATACATATCTGTTTATATATACAATTATTTGTAATTTAGTCATATCTGTTAATTATATTGCATAAATGATGTTTGAAAAAAATAAATTATATGTATCATAAAGTTTTTATGTGCTTTTAATAATATTTCATTTTAAATTAATTGATATTTTTTTATATAATTTTGTAAAATTCAATTATTGTTAATAGTTTTAAAAGATTACATTAATTTTTAATAGGGAAAAATGCAATTTTAGGACCTCATATTGCCAAAATTTTACATTTAGGACTATAACTTTCCTAGTTTCAATTTTAGGACATGAATTTAAGTGTTTTTAACACATTCAGGACATGATGCCTCGAATTGCACAATTTGGTCTGAAAGATGACGTCATTTGACTGAATCTGACGTCTCCGGCGACTCTGAGGGGATGTGTGACGTCATATTCAGTCAAATGACGTCATCTTTCAGACCAAATTGCGCAATTCGAGGCATCGTGTCCTGAATGTGTTAAAAACACTTAAATTCATGTCCTAAAATTGAAACTAGGAAAGTTATAGTCCTAAATGTAAAATTTTGGTAACATGAGGTCCTAAAATTGCATTTTTGCCTTTTTAATAATCACATGCATTATATTTCATATATTATAAGATATATAGAAATAAAATAAACAGTTCATATCATGCGAATGATAAATAATAAATTGATGATTCAAATAAAACACACGGACTTTTTAATGGATATCCTATCTTTATAACTTACAGAGATATAAAAATAATAAATAAATAAACTTATTTGAAGATTCTCAATGTATTATTATCTTTTAAATATTAAAATAAAGTTGGTAATTTTAGTTCCTTTAAAAAAACTAAAAGATTCTCTATGTATTTATATTGTACCGTAATCAACACTTTTTTTGTTGAAAAATATGAGAGAGATGTTAACTGCAACGCCCAAAGCACTTAATAAAATTATATATATACACACACTATATATATTAGGTAAGATCCCCTCAAAGACGTTGTGTGTGTGTGTGTGTGTGTGTGTGAGAGAGAGAGAGAGAGAGAGAGAGAGAAAGGGGATACCTTTTTCAATTTAAAAAAAAATTGAGCATGTTTCAAAGTTGGGTGTGTTTGAGAAGAGAGGGAGTACATCTGAATAATGGCAGGAAAGAGAAATTAATTGGCAAGTAGAAAAAAACTAAAAGAATTTTCCCATGGAATTTCTCTGACTAATCCCTTACTACAATTATTAAAATAGCTTACGGAGGGAATATTCCCTTGATAATCCCTCACCATAATTATTAAAAAGATTACTGAGGGAAAATTCCCTTGGTGATCTCTTGGCTCAAAATTTTAAATACTTACTTGGGAGAATTCACTCGGTACACCCTCGGTAGAGTAGTCAATTATTTTCTCATGGAATTTCCATCACAAATCCGACGCTAAATTTAAAATTAATAATGAAAAAAAGACTACCAAGAGACATTTCCTTCAAATATCCCTCGCTAAGGTAATTAGCCAATTTCCTACGGAATTTCCCTTGGTAATCCCTTGGCCGCGCAATCAGCAAATTACCTACGGAAATTCCTAAAGACAATCCCTCAGAAATTTCTCCATAAAAGAAAAAAACTTTTTGAGGGATATTTTCCCTTGCATATCCGTAGGTAAAATAGGGCACTATTTCTCCAGCCCAGTGTGCGCCAAATTTTCCTACGGGTTACCAATGGATTACCAATAGAATTTTATGTTACCAACTTCCGTAGGAGTTTTGTTGATATTTGCAAGAGATTTGTTCCGTAGATAATTTCCGTAGATTTTTCACTATTTTCTTGTAGTGATTCTAAAATCTCATGAAGTATCAGAATTTTGAGATTACAAGTAATATGAATACAAGGCAGCACTCAATTCAATTTTTACAGATGAAATAGGGATTTGTAAGATTGTCCATGCATGCTCATAAAAGTACTGAAATCAAAATAGAAAAGAGAAATTAATCAATTGAACCCATATTCAGACTTAAAAGGCAAATAGGGATAATCAATTGAACTCAATATTAACTACATTTCTTTTTTTTTTTTCCATATCATTTATACTTGTTTAATAGAATTTCCTATCTTTCTTCTCACCATTTTCCTCAAACAAGTAGCATAATATTTTCAAATTTTACATTTTTTTCACCATTAATCTAAACTTTGAACAATAGTGAGATAAGAATTGAAGAACCAATAAACATCTTTTTTTTTTAATCTATTTATATCAAGAATATAAGTAGAGATTATAAAATAATATTCTCATTCAAACTGATCACTACAAGAAAAACTAGTTTTAGCAACCAAATTCTTAGTGATAATAATAAAATAGTTACTAAACATACAGATTTAGCGACCAAAAGTTATTTGGTTCCTGGAATTATATTGTGTAAATTATTTTATGACAAATAAATATTTGGTAGCTATAAATGGTCATTATTGTCTAACAAATCATGACCAATAATATAGGGACCAAAATGTGAGTTTTTAGTGAAAACTTTCATGGTGTAAATACTTATAATTTGTAATCAAATTAACAACTATATATTGAGTCGTCACTACAAGTATTACAAATTAATTATTAAGAACCAACTAATTTGATGGCAATATATTGCATATATGTATTTATATAGTGACCAACTTTATATCGTGGCTAAAAAAAATAATTACAATTAACCAATTTTTACATGATTGCTAAAGGAAATAATCATACAAAAAATCTATCTCCTTGGTAAAATTAAATAAAAATCCTTTAAATTCACTTGTAGTACTTAAATTAAATTAAAAACTAACTTTAAATACGCAAAAAATAAGGATAATTTCACAAAGATATATGAAGTTTAAAAAAAAAAACCAGACTAACAATTTCTCATTATAGCTTTGTGGTAAGATTGTCTTCTTCTTTAGGTGAAAACTAAGGCTTGAAATCCACTAGGCATAAAATATGCTTAATTTTTTAGCGTTGTATGTCTCTTTTACACAACTAAACATCAAGGTAAACCTGCCATTCGTCCATTTTGTCCACTCAATAGCCATGCACTCACTCTTTTCTAATTTCAATTAGTATCGTTTTTCTTTTCTTTTTTTTTCTCTTCTTTGTTCTTTTGTCTAGATCTAGGTATTTCAAAATAGTGGCGTTTCATAATTATCTAAAACTAAAGATTGCAATAAAATCTAAAAAGGAAAGAGATAAGTACCTTCTAACTTAGCTTTACTAGGAAAAAGTCCAATGCATTTGACATTTACCTGCCATAGGATATACAACCTTCAATAAGCATAAACAAAATTATATAAATGATTAAACTATTGAAAAACTTGAGCAAATCCAGTAGAAGCTTTTGAATAAAAGAGGTTTTCAAAACATAAACTATAGGGAGAATGATACACACAATATATATATATATATATATACATACTACCTGAGAGTGGCATCTGTCATCATACATCAATGATGATGGAAGGCACATGTTTGACTTTGTCAAAATCCTCACCTACTTGTTCATCAACTCTTTTTTCCAATTCAGGAATTCCATGAATCTCCAAACGTTGAAGGATAACTAGGAATTTGAATCCATCTGGAATCATCTTCAAACACAAACAACGAGTGATTTCCAATTCAGAAAGAAGAGGCATTGCTCCTTGCTCCACTGTCCACTCTCTCAAGTTTGGTAAAAGACGTAGTGCAAGTTTGTTGAGACTAGGAAAGCTTGACGCATGACATTTCATCTTTTCCCCAACAAAGCTTCCTTTGCCTAACAACAATACTTTTAAGAAAGGAAGCTGTCCTAGTATTACCATCGGATCATTTTCAAACTCACAATCAAACAAGTACAAATAGATGATTCTTGAGGTAATTATTTGGGTTACACACTCCTCTGATAGTTTCCTTATGGGCACACTTATTTTCAACCTGTGAAGATTGCGACATGCAAACAAATTCTTGAGAATAGTTGACCCTTCCTCCATTGATGTAAGCTGGCAACCATCCTCGATCTCAATATCTAATCTCCTCAGCTTTGTCCAGTTTGTTATACTAGCATTGATGATGGTTGACAAGCTTTCATTGTCATGTACCTCTGCTGAAATAACATGAAGCTTCTTCATTTTCATTACCGATTTTAAATCATGCACCAAACTATTGAAATCACCTAGTGTCTCCAACTCTTCTAGACCTTCCAATGTCAAATGGTATTTTCCAACATCTTTCTTATCATATGAAGGAAGAAGCAAGTGCTTTAGTTGTTTCATTTTCTTCAAAACATTTGGCACTCGAACATTCCATGAAAGAAATAAGTCCAGGGTATGTAAATATTTCAAATTGCTTATGGATGATGGCAACGCATCTAATTCACAACTTACGAAAGCTAAATATTTAAGGAGAACTAGGTTACTAATCCCTCTTGGTACCTTTCTATTCGCAAAAGCAATACTTCCAAAAACTAAAACTCTGAGCAATTTGAATTTCTTTAAATGTATGATACTAGGTTGAAACTCAATTTTCATCTCATCTGTGTTATTGTAGAAATGAAGTGATCGAATGTGTTTGCAAGTATCTTCATGAATGCTTGTTAATCCATCAGATTCTGATTCTATTTCTCTTTCAAAATGAATAGCTAACTGACGTACTTTGGCACCCTGTAATGATTCATTCAATAGGTTGCTAAATTTACCACCTCGGTAGTTCATAACCCAGAAGCCAAGACCCTCGTTCTTCCCTTTTGACAAACATAGCTCTCGCACTACATCATGAAGTGTGCATTTAATATATTTTTGTTCTAGCATGGCACCTAAAATTTCAACTTCAACAAGACATCTAGAGGCCAACTCACTTAAATAGACCTCTGCAATGTCCATTAAGTTCTCATCCTTTCCCCAATTCTCATGTGAAATCATGCCTTGTGCTATCCACAACCTATACAAATACCGCAACCTTATGGATTCATCCTCTCTAAATAAACCCATGTACAAAAGGCATGGCTTCAAATAACAAGGTAGATCGTCAAAGCTTAAACTTAACACTCCATGTATCTCATTTTCCTCTTCATGAGGACCCCAATATAAGTATGCATCGATATTTCCATTGATTAACTTCCACTCTTCGATAGATTTCTTTTTACTCAACAGCCCCCCGAGTATAGAAAGTACTAGTGGCAAATACCCACACTTGTCTACCATTTCTTTCCCTACTTTTTGGAGGAATTTTTCTTCCTTTGCAAAGCCGTCTGTAAAACGGTAAAAGCCAAATCAAGTAGTGCTCAATAAAAATATGCTAACAATATATGTGTTGCTCGACATGAGACGTGTTCAGTGAAACCGGACCTTAGCAAGAGAATCCATCATTTATAGAATTTATTTGCAAATAAAACTTTAATTAATAATAAGTTTGCCAAGGAAAATGACAGTTTAGTTCTTAGTTACCGTTATTCTCTATACTAAAAGGTGCACATGTGTTTCCTAGAGGAAATTTACTCTAATATCATTTAACTTTCTCTTCGCATGTCTCTATGTAGGGACAAAGCTGGAATTTTTGATTTTGGGAGGATAATGTCAAATTCTATAAAATATTTAAGAGATTTTTATGATTTAGAGAGGTAAAATTCAAATTTTTGTAAAGTAAAGAGATTTGTATAATTTTTACGTCAAATTTTTGAGATAATAAACATGTGTGCTATAGCAACTAAAACCTATTTATTGTCCTACATCATCATTGTTCTGGTAAAGTCCATCAATATCTACTTAGTGCATATAAGTACTATTGAGTGATAGAAGTTCAACTCTAGGAGTGAGAGGTCAAACTAGTAACCAGATGCATTCTTTTGCTGCCCACATCCGCGTCACCAGCACTCTGTCCACCCATCTTTGAAAAATGAACCATACGCTAAATAAATATTACTTGAAATTTTAAACTACCTAATTAATATTTGTAAGATAACTTTGAACTAAATATTTAGTTTGTCACAAAAACAAACATTAAAGAAATAAGAGAAAATATACATTACATTATACCCCAATTCAAATAAATATTACAAAAATATAAACCTTGGGCGACATGATTATTTAATAAATTCAGAGTCTTATGTTTTTAAAGTTTCCTAGGCCGAGGGTAAAGTGGTTGACATACGAGTCTCATGTCAAGATTCAACAAACATATGTGGATTTGGGAGGTTGTACAATTGAAAGTGAGGAAAGGTAAGAGTTGGCAACTTAGTTGTTTTTGAGGGACTGTACACGTACGTTGACCACTATGAAAAAAGATTTTAACTGCACACATTTAATGAAACACTTTTGAAAGAATATCTCATGAGTATATAACGGGAACCTTTAACAAAAAGTGTCATCATAAATATTTTATTTTTAAAAATTTTAATATACTAAAACATATTTTGCATATACTATGAACTATCAAAAGAGACTTTTAGGTCATCTAAACACGTGACACTTTATTTAGCGTCGCAAAATTAAAGGAGTCACAATAACACTTATTACATTTTACAACAATTTATAATGTCTTAATTCATATTTGTTTCTAGTAGTATCTAAACTCTTTTATAAAAGACCAATATCCTCTAATAACTTCTTGATGTCTTTGGTCTGACATTTTTTTTTTCTCTCCTATCTCTTGTCTCTTCTCCATTGTCTCTCTCTTCTGCTTTGTGTAATACTATTATTTTTCTTTACATTCTTTTCTCTCCCTCCCCCTCTCTCTGTCTCTCTCTCATATTCCTATCTTTACTCTAATTTATTTATTTTTGTCAATACTATAATTTAATCAATTTTAATTAGTTTTTGTGTCTCTCATAAATTTATTAAATATATTAAAAAAATAGCTAGAAATATATTTTCAAATAAAACTTAAATTTTAATTTTATGCTATTCAAAATTTTAAACGTAAGATTGGATTTCACCTCTTTTTTTAATATGTAAATGAATCGAGTTTGCCTCATGCTAGTACATAATAACACATTTGGCAGATCACACTATTATAAAATTTTTTACAAAAGAGAATCTAAGCTGTTTTGGGACCATTATCTGAAGACTGAAATCCTAATATGTATCTACGAGACCCGAAATTCTTTAAGCCTAGTTTGGATATTTATTACATTAGTCTTACTGAATTTATACGAGTTAGGAGGACTGAATGTGATTAGAGTAATAATTAATTGTATATTTCATTATTTTGATAAGCTAATTAAATTAAATTGAATTAAATTTTAGATAACAAAAATTTATATATTATTTTTTATCAAAAACCGTAAAATTTTATTTGGAAGAAATGTAAGACCTCCGTTTCGGTGGCTGGTTAGGCTTACGAGGATATTTTCACATTTTTGTGAGAACAAAGAGTAGCTTTATGCATTTTCAACCTTCTGTGTTTGGAGTTTTTATTTTTATTTATTTATTTTTGCCCCTCTTGACCACCGGTTTCAATTTATTGTAGAAACCCATCCATATTGTTTCATTCACAATTGCAGAATTCTATTTTTGGAGCAATGATATAGGTAAAGATTGACTAACCTGGTATAATGCTGTGAGGAAATGCTTTCTTCTTGAGTAACTGCCAACCTTCGTCGATATTAAGAAGACCAAGTTTAAACGCGAATCCCATGTCTGCAATATTTTGTTTGCGAGTGGTAAGTAAGATTTTGCTATTTGAGCCCTCAACAAGGAAAGCAGACTTTAAAGCATTCCAATGGCCAACTTCCCAAAGATCGTCAAGAACAATCATGCATCTTTTAGCTTCTTGGATATGGCATAGTTGTTCAATCAACTCTGGATTGCTCAAACGCAAAAAAACCTCCCCTTTCTGTCCGGTTAGTTGCCTAAGGACCTCCATCAAAACTGATCTAATTTTACATTGTTGAGTAATACAAACCCAAGCAAAACACTGGAAAGAATGTTTGGTCTTCTCGTGATGAAAGACTTTTCTAGCAATAGTAGTCTTACCTAGACCACCCATGCCCCATATTGAAATAACTCGGTGTTGTTTGTCATCAACTACAAGAGAAACTAATTTCTTTAAATCCTCCTCCTTTCCCACAAAACAATCACCATGACTCTCACGGGAATGGGTTTGCCTTTGCAATTCTTGGTTTTCATCAACAATTGAGCTTTTTCCTTGAATAATACTTTCTATAATGCCATTGTCTTGCATTACTTTTTTGACTCTGGAAATTTCAGATTTGATTTCTGAAATCTCCGTGCCTATTTGGTGGAGCGAGATGCACTCGTTCAAAATACAAGAAAATCGGCGAAGTAGCTTTTTGAAGCCCGGGCCTCTTTTTGAATAAACTTCCACCGCATATGTTTCAATGGCATCTTCAGCTCTGTGTGCAAGATCTCTAATCTCAGCGATCCAGTTGCGTATGGTTTCGCTTTCGTATTTCCTTCTATCTACATCTTTAAGGAGACACTTTATCTCCTTCAACTGCGTCTGCAAGCCCCTCACTTCCCTGCTCACGCCAGATAAGAATTTAAATTTTTCGACCAGCAAATCACCAAGGGTTTCTATAGCAATGGAGACTGCGGCTTCGGCCATTTTGGGAGTTCGCAAGGCAAAAGGCAAAAGATCGATTGGCCTCAGTAAGTTTTGTTGGAGGGTGTGATTGAACTTTGTAGTGTGAGAACTAGCAAAAGATTCTCTTCAAACTCAACAAACAATTAATTTAATAATTGGTCAATATCAAAGATAAATTTGTAATAGTATATAGATGGCAGATGACACATGACTGATATTTTGTCAACATGTTTAGTGCTTTAATCTCAACATCCCATCATCTTTTACTATTTTTATAATTAATATGATTTTTTTCCAATTTTTATTGTAATATAATTTAATTGTTGCAAAATTAATTAGGATCATAGTCGTTATTTATAAGTACTAGCAATACCGCACACTCTACGTGTGCGCAAGATATAAAAAATATATTTTTGAATTTAATATTTAATTTTTTTTAGAATGAAAATGTAAATATATTATTAAATTTCTTTTATAAAAATACTTTTTTAAAAATTATTTGAAATAATTTATTAAATTAAAAAAATTTAAAAATAAAATCATTATATGAAATAAAATTACAGGATAAAGATTAAACACAAAAAGAAAAAAACCAAGTAATTGTAATTAGAGAAAGTGGTTTGTGGGTTGAGAACATAGGATTTTTTAAATTGGATGTAATATTACAATATTGATATTTTTATTTGCCTATGTATTACATGTATTTACTAATTAAAATGGTGAAATTGATACATCAAAAATTGGTATCCGAATTGAATTAATTTCATTTGAATTTTTAATTTTAGCCACAATTTTATATATCTCTATTTATTCCACATACAATTGAAGGGTAATTTTGTAAAATTACATAAATAACCGCTATTAATGTGACAAAAAAGACTTTCTTTTTATAATAGTATAGATAAATATCATTCTTAATTTCAAAAGACCAACATTTTCCAATGCTATTTCAAACCTAACTATATATTCTCATTTTCATATGAAGGTCAACTAAAAAATATATTATAATTTTTACAATAATGTTAAAATCAAAAATTGAAAATAAAATAAAGGACAAATTACAAAAATATCCCCTAAGGATTGGTAAAATTACAAAAACAAATCACCAACTATCAAAAATTACAAAAAAAACCTCCAAAGATTTGTCAACGTTTAACATGTTGCACCTTCCGTTAGGTTGGCTAACAGTTGCCGTTATTCAACCCACTTGAAGTTTCACAAATACCCCTACATAGGTGGTATGGCCAAATGAGAAGGGCTACTTTACCCTTAGAGAATTTTTTTGTTAGTATTTAATATAGTTAAGGGTAATTCATTATAAAAATATTAGAAGTATATATTATAGTTTGTTTAAAGTATCTTTTACGCCTTTTTTTATAAGTCTTTTAAAAATGTCCCACCAAACAATGACCCCCCACGCACCTAGAGTGCCTTACAATACTGGGAAGGAGTTATTTCAAATTTGATCTAATAGGGTTTTTTGTTTAATTTTTTAACAAAAAAATAAAATAGATTAAAAAAGTAACATATGTTTACACCGGGAATGTCGATTCTCTAAAGAGTCGACATTCCTGATGTTGATTGATATTAAAATAATAATTTCTGAAATTTAAAAAAAATAAAAATTGAGTGGGAGTTGACATCGCGACTTATCTACGATGTCGACTCCCAAAAAAAAAATTTAATTAAAGTAATGGGGTCATCCACTATTAAAATAATGTTATTTGAGAGGTCGACATCCTCTCAAACGGCCAATTTTAGAGTTGTTGCTGCCAGCCAACAACACTAATTTATCCATCTATAAATATATCACAATTTTCTCTCTTCAATCTTACAAATTCTCTCTTCAGTCTCACAAATTTTCCTATAAATATATCCTAAATTTTTCTTTCAATATCATTCAACATCGTGAATATTTATATATTTTATACATTTATTTATGTTATTTCTATATTTTTTCAAATTTGTATTGATATATTTTTCCATTCGATTTGTCGTAAACAAACTGGAATATATCGGTGTTGCTATACATTACGGCGGCCAAATGAATCATTCAAATTACTCCATTTCATATGATCATCCACCGATTGGAGTAACTTGGATTAATTGATCAACATTATTTGCTAATATTGTAGACATAATCTACAATGCAATCAATGTGGATCGGAATGCATACAATATCAAAATATTTGGCGCGTACTTTCTCTGTCGCAATCCACCTATAGGGAATATTTTCGAAATCAACGACGATTCAACGTTGTCTTTCTTTATGAACCCACATTCCAAAGTTAAAGTAGTGCAACTGTTTGTTGAAACAGTTAAGACACAACACCAACAAGGAATGGGGAATTATACGCCAATGGTCACGAAAGCACTTCGAAACTTCAATTTGAATGAGTTTCCGACATATTATTTCGGGTACGTAGAACCCAATTTGAACATGTACGCAGGAACATCGGTGTATCCCGATGAAGGTCCATCGAACTACAATCGGCCATCCAAAGCTATCCCGGTACCGGAAGATGACAACATTCCTGATCATTACGCAGATAGCTTACGTGATGTAGAATTGTTTGATTCTGATTCAGACAATGATGACAATGTTAACGACGAAAAAAATGAAGACGTTGAAGCTGTGGCTGAGTTAGTTGACGAAAATGTGGAACATGAATCGTCTCCACCTCTACCTCTACCGGTAGCAGAAGTTCCATTTGAAGAGACACAAAACCACCCATCCATTCCATTTGGAACAACGGTGCCACATCTCCGTGAGATTCTACCATTCTACTTAAACACAGCTCCGAAGATTGTTAGATTCTATGGGTTTACCGACATGTCCAGCAAGATACTACGATCCAACAAAAAGAAAGCTTGGACTAGGTATGGTATTCAAAAGCAAAGGTCATGTAATGGTTTTCGTGAAGGAGTATCGTATCCAATGGGCTAGAAGAGAGTTCATCGTTTGCCATAGCACTCCACAATTTTGGATTGTATAGTGTAAGCATGGATGTCTGTTCTTGATGAGTGCGCCATTCAAGAAAATAAAGGATATTGGAGGATCAATATTTACAACAGTGAACACACTTGCTTTATGCCTAGTAGGTCCACTGATCATACAAATTTGGATACGAATTTCATTGCTGGTTTGTTGGTAAGACATGTTAGAACAAACTACGATTACATATTAAAAGTGTCTATGACTTGGTGAAAGAGAAATATGACTGTATTATTTCATATGCCAAGTCATATCATGGCCTAAGACCTGCATGCCAAATTGTTTATGGAACATAGGATAACTCTGTTGCTAAACTTTCGAGGTTCATGGCGGCCCTTCAGAAATAGAACCCAGGTATTATTTAATTGTAAATAAGTCTTTTTTTTTAGTAGATTGCAACTATCGTATCTTACAGGCTAAACCAAACATTATCGTTTTCATTTGCAGATGCAATTGTTGAATGGGTTCACAATCCACATAGTTCAGTAATCCCAGGAAAACAAATGATACATTACGTCTTCTGGGCTTATAAACCTTGTATAGATGGTTTTCAACATTTTCGGCCACTTATTAGTGTAGACGGTACAGATCTATACACCAAAGCTAAGCACAAAATCCTTGTAGCTACTGTACTGGATGCCAACCAACAGATTCTACCTGTAGCATTCGTGCTTGTAGATGATGAAAATCTACCTTCCTGGAGTTGGTTCCTAGAGCTTGCGAGTATACGTTTTGTTCGTGGAGGTCAAAGAGTTTGCCTCTTGTCGGATAGGCACAATGCCATCATCAGCGCCGCACAATGTATATACGCCTTCAGTGAGCTGTTTGGTAGCCACAGATTTTATTTGAGACATGTTTGCTCTAATCTCAATTCGAAGTTCAAAAATGTCCAATCGAAAGATTTAGAGATAAGAAAGTTCAAACAGAATTTTATGTTGTCCAAATCCATTCTACCAAAAAAAAAAAAAAAAAGGTTTCATTAAAATCAATATTTCCAAAAAGTATTTTTTTCCCAATTTTCTACACCATTTCTCAAATAACAACATTTTTAACAACTACTAATAAATAAATATCATTATCATTCTACAAGTACTAATAAATAAATATCGTTATCATTCAACTCAAAAAATTAAGGAAAGATTATAATTTTAGGACTGTATGTTGTACCCCCTAACAATTTTAAGATATTAACTTTTTCATTTGCAATTTCAGGACATGAATTTAAGATTTTGTGGCACATTTAGGACTTCTCACTTCGATATTTGCAAATTTGTCGAAAAATTGACAAAATTGGTCCGAATTTTATTCTAAATGTACCACAAAATCTTAAATTCATATCCTGAAATTGCAAATGAAAAAGTTAATGTCCTGAAATTGCAAATGACAAAGTTATTATCTTAAAATTGTTAGAGGGTACAATATACAGTTTTAAAATTATAATTTTTCCAAAAATTAAAACAACATACAACACAACATATATCATCAAAAAATAAAAATAATTAAAAAACTATAATAATTTAACAACTACTAATACATATCATTATCATTCTACAATATAAAAATAACAAATATCGAAATAACTAAAAAAAAGTCCTCTTTTATAAATACTAAAACATAATTAACATTTGCAAATTTGTTCAACTAAAAAACATTAACACAACATACAACATATATCATCCAAAACATAATTACAAGTATTATAATACACACATTAAAATACACAAAAATACCTTCTAATAAATTTGTCTAACATATATAAAATACATGTAAACTTGAAAAAATAATCCACAACTGCAACCACGAATTTCTCTAATAGAAATTACCAATACACATACAACTACATATAAATTTATAAAACAATCCAAAAAAAATTTTCAAATAAAAACTTTAACAAAATAAAAAATCAAATTAAAAAATATCATTACCATTATCATATTACAACACATAAAAAAATCAAAAAATGAAATAATTAAAAAAACATAAATAATTACAAAAAAAAATTGGATAATTACAAAATAATTAACATCTCCAAAAAATTTTCACCCAAAAAAAAAAAAATTAGCACAACATATGACATAACATATATCATCAAAAAATTACATACAACTAAATATAAATTTCTAAAACACTCCATAATTTTTTTCTAATAAAAAATTTAACTTAACATACAACATATATAACCAAAAAAAACATTCTAAAAAAACTATATTAAAAATATTAATTGATAGTAACCTTATCAAAATCTTCAAATACGTACACTGAAAAAATAAACACAAATAACAAAATATCATAACCATTATCATATTACAACATAAAAAAACCAAAAAATGAAATAATAAAAATATAGAAATAATTACAAAATAATTAACATCTGCAAATTTTTTCAACTAAAATAAATTAACACATCATACAACACAACATATATCATCAAAAAAAATTACATACAACTACATATCAATTTCTAAAACACTCCATAAATTTTTTCAAATAAAAATTTTAACATAACATATAACATATATAATCAAAAAAACATTCTAAAAACCTATATTAAACAAATTAAATGATACTAACCTTATCAAAATCTTCAAATGCGTACCTTAAAACATAAACACAAATATTATGCTTCTAAAATTCTTTGAAGTGACAAAGAGAAGAAGAGAATTATTTAGACTGTCGTATGAGTGCTCTACTCAAAAACCAAAATTTTTCATGTGTATGGAATTGTGAGTGCTCGGTTGAGTTTTAAACACGAAAAAAAAATTAAAGTCAGAACCGGTCAAACAACGTGACCGGCGTCTGCAAAAAGCAGATCATCAATAAGTCACGTGCATTTAATATGCCCTGCTGGGTAATTATTATTATCTGCAGGTTACAGTAACCTACAGAAAAAAAAAATTTATTTCTTCATGAGTTGACAACCCAAGTGTCAACTCCTTCCTTTAATTTTTTTTTAAATTTAAAAAATCCGACATACTAATTTTTTAATGATGCTCGATAGTAATAGCGTCGACTCCTATACAAGTCGACATTGGCACTGTAAACTTGTGCTACTTTTTAAACCAAAAGAAAAAAAAACATGTCAGAATATTAAATCATACACGTTTTGTGTTAATTTTTTTTAAAAAAGAATCCTAGTGGTAAGGTTCCCTGTAGATGCCCACCTTTTTTCTGTGATAAGTGTAGCCAAAAGACAAAATACACAAGTCATGATAGATGATTAGACTAGAATCCTATGCTTGGAGGAACATATACCTCTAGCGCCATACAGCATT
>CM047873.1:12238005-12392753 GCA_026212405.1 Petrea volubilis
TTTGGGGTTTTGGTGGTGGTGACAGTAATGGCAATGGCTAGCTGTGGTGAAGGCAATGTTCTAAAAATGGGACCCGGGACATCGAACCGGCAGCCTTACTGGTACCGGGTTCAATCGATTTGACCGGTTCAACCATGGTTCGACCGGTGTGACATCCCATCATAATACGTAATAATTATTAAATTAATTTTTTATATAAAAAAACTCATAAATACATTAAAAAAATATATAGAAAAAGCCTATAATAATATAATAACCACCAAACAAGAAATTTACCTTACTATTTAACAAAAATTAATTCATCATTCATCTTAAAAATCCAAATCATCATTCATCCTAAAGCTAAAAGCTAACAAATAACCATGAACAAGATAATTCGATAAACACGTCTTGTCACATTTCAATCCAAGTCCAAATAAAACCAAATAAAATTAACAACATAAAGCAAGATTAATCATCATAAATCATCCAAGTGATATATCCAAAGTCTTCAATCATCATCTTCATCAATAGGGTGATTTTTTTGTTGCCTTAAAAGGCGTTGTGTTCACCATCATTACCACTTGAGGATGCACCATCAAATCTTGATAAATTAACCTCATCTCCTCCATCGTCTAATTAATCATAAATAAATATTTTAGTAAAATAATAAAAGATTAGATAATGAATCTTTTAGTAAAATAAGTAAATTACTATACAATCTCTTCCTTCGGACAACTCTTCCTCAAGCATTTCCTCCAATTCCTCACCATCAAGCTCTCCACTCGCTCCCTCCTCAATGATCCAAAAATCCAATTGTCAATACATTCATAATCAATTAGATCATATGGCCTTGTTCTTTGTTACCACTACAAATAGCATAATATTAATATTATTATAACCAAATAGAAACATAACACTTACGATATAGAAAAATAATAAAGTTCTTACCGATTTTGCAAATGCGCAATTATAATGCACATAGACAAGATCATTTAACCTTTGATACTCCCACCTATTCTCTTTTGGTATGAATGCGTTCAAATACACTCCAATTACACTCGTACTTCGGAAGATAATGAGGTTTGACTTAATACTCGAATAGTAATCTTTTGCAAATTTGGTGCATTCACACCAAACATCCTCCACCATTCATCTAAAAAGAAAAGTATACACAAATGCAACAGCAAATAAAATTAAAATCGTAACATATTAAAAAAATATTTTAATAGTAATAATGAAATAAGGAAAATAAAAGATATACCAGGTCGAGCAGTTTTTACAGTGTTTTAGTTAATGGCCTTACGAAGCTCCCTTTTTGTTCTCGAAACAAAGTAATTTCATCTAATACATCATTTACACTCGACAAAAGTTTCTCACAAATATCAAATAGACCTATCAATCCCTCTTGTTTGGAGGGACTCTGAGGATCATACTGAAATGCAGGGTTCAAAAAAAATGCAGCCGAGTGAAGACGTTTGCGCAACATAGCATCCCACCTATATTAATAATATCAACATGTGTGGTATATAAATGCTCCTTCTTTTTAAATAACTCCTTTATGCCATTTATTACTCTCCACATCCCCCATAAACATAACCTAATGAGGCTTCTCATCAGAATCACATATCTACAATAATCTCATAAGTGGACTCATAATCTTGACAATGATCAAACAATTATTCTAAAAATCACAATTTAGAACAATTTGGTAACCTCTTTACCCTTATCAGTCTTCAAAAACTTTTTAAACACTCCACTTACAACCAAAGCTTCCAAATGCTCCTTATGATCATAAAGACTCTTCAAAGCAATAAATTGTGTGCCAAATCAAGTATCTCCCGGACGAACAATTTCAGTCCATCCAGGTCGTTGTCTCAACCATGCATAAGGCCACTTATGATTATACACAAAACTGTTATCGTTGAAGCAAGAGCTACTAAACTTTTCATAGATGTTAACTCTCGAATATCTTTAAATATCAAATTAACACAATGAGCAGCACATGGAGGCCAATAGATTGAAGGATATTTTTTAGATAACAACTTTCCAGTTTTTTGTAGTTATTGGCATTATCGGTAACTAAATGTACAACATTACCAACTCCAACCATCTCTACAATTTTGGAAAAGAGATTACACAAAGTCTTAGCATCAGAGTCCATATGAGAAACATCAACAGATTTAATAAACGATAACCCATGTGGACAATAAACCAAAAAGTTTATCAATGCCCTATGACTCTGATCGCTCAACCATCGCTCATAATTGCGACACCAGTATCAACCCACTTAAACGGAGAGCATCAATAGTCAATACACATTGCTTTTTAGCTTCTTTAAGTAACGGAATCCTCAAAGCATGATAAGTGGACCAGTATATTCATAACCCATTGTTGCAATCCTTCAATCCCATTGTTGCAATCCTACTTATCATTGATTGAAAGTTTAGGAATTCACAGCATTAATCGGGATACAACAATCATAAAACCATAAAGTAATAGACATATCTGTATCATGCCATCTTTCCTACTTTGCAATGTCGCTTGAATGCTAGGTTGACTAGAATCAATACCAGTACCGGTTTCATATAATCTCCTATATGAGCAATCTTTTTCTTCTTATTACTACCACCCCAACTTCTTACAACCTAAATTTGAATTTCTTCATATCATCATCATTATCATCCAAATTCAATTAGATGCGGCTTTCTCCTTTTTATTATTTGCAACTTCAATTAACGTACCTTTAATTTGAAAATGCACATCCGCAGGAACTTTAAGGCACGATTTAACATTACCGGGAATGCCGGCTAGATGTTGCTTCATGCGATTGATACCGCCTCCCTAATTGCTTGATCGCAATATAGGCACTTCAATGTGCGAGTTTTCCCACTTGAGGGTACCTCATAGCAATACCTCCAGCAATGTCACTTCTATAACGGGGATTTTGCCCACTACTAGATTGTTGCATCGATTGTGATGGATTTGATTGAGTAGCGGGTGAGGAGGATCTAATATTTTCCATATTCTAAGAGCAAATCCAAAATATTGAAGTTAGTCATTTTTTCGATTATGGAACAAAAATTGCAATGGTAAATTTATATAAAAAAATAAAACTAAACTTACATAATGCCCTAGAATTTTTGCTATTTTGAAACTCATTTTAAAGTCCTAAAACTTTTGCAATGGTATATCATACATAAAACTAGAATTTTTACCATATTGAAAAATCTTAAATGCCCTAGCATTTTTTGCATTTTCAAGTTCTTTTTAAATGCCCAAATTTTTTTGCAATGGTATGATAAAATTAGAATTAATAAACACCATAAATAAAACTGATTTTTTTCATATTGAACTTTCCAAACTAATGATTTACATTAGTAATATACTAATATAGCTGAAATTTAGGGGGGGGGGGGAAATACAAAAATAAAAAGAGGGGAAAAATGGGTGGGGAAAACTATGAAAACAAGGAAAAAATGGGAAAAGAAAAGCACTGCCAGTAGTAGTAGGACAAGGAGCAGGTGAGGCGGCGCGGCGGTCCGGATCGGAGCCAGGTGGCGCGGCTGGTTCTCGGCAGGCGGAGAATATGGTTAGCAGATTTTGAAAAAACAAAGGGGCGAGGCAGAGGTTCTGGACTTATGGACGCGTTTTAATCACTGGACAAGTTTTAGTTTTAAAACAGAACAAAAAAAAAAATTCCAGCTCGCCGAACCGGTTCGACCGATTTGATCGATTTTGACCGGTTCTGACCGGTCCGAGTCACAACTAGTTTTTGGGAGAGTTCGGACCGAACCAGCCACCGGTCGAACCGGTCAAGCCGGCCGGTCGGTCTGGTTTTGAAAACATTGGGTGGTGGTGACGATGAGAAGAGAAAAGAAAGAGCAGTGGTAATGGTAATGACGGTAACGATGGCGGCGGTGAGAAGAGAGAAGAGGGAGAGAATGAAGGCTTGAGGAGAACAAATATTTATCTGGATTTTTTTTTGGTATAATGAAGAGGATTATGAAAAAAAGGGAATAATAATAATAATAATAATGGACTGAAAAAGGAAAAAAAGAATAATAAAAATGGAATGAAAAAGAAAAAGAATAAAAAAAAATAGACTAATGAAAAATAGATTTTTCCACCTTTTTATTCAGCAAAGCACTCAAATGCCAATTAATCCACACCATTGTCGAGGCCATATGCCATATCAAAAAATAAATAAATTTGAGCCATGTTTGCATTTTTCAGTGGTCATGTACACGACACATGACATTTTTGGCAAAATCGATAAGAAAAGGGCAAAAGTCTTAAAATTGCATTTTTTTAAGAAAAAAATTGTCTTAAAATTGCCAGTCAAGATCTAAGTGTCCTAAATTTGATTTGAGGTAAAGTTAATGTCCTAAAAAAGCATCTTCCCCATTAACAAACTTATAATCAATCACAAAGTACTTATTCTTCCATCTTTGAAAAGTTTGAGGTTATATTCTATGCATTTTCCTATTCTAATAATTAGTGATTTTCTAGTGATTATGTATAACAATCATGTATACTTTAATATCACTGTTAATGGGTTCTATATTTGATATCAATGAGAAGATTAAATATGGATGGCGAGTAAACTAGACAATCCATTTATGATAATAAGGACATTTCACTTCACATTTGCATATATTGTTGAATTATTGATGATTCAAAAATTAGCGAGACGAGGGGAAAGACAAAAGAATGATCATACATAATGAAATATTATTAAGATTTCAATATCATAATGTGTTGTTCGATTGTGTTATAAAACTATAATATAAGTTATGACATTTTATCAATTATAAACTTTTGAAATCATACAATTAACTCATACACTGAATAATAGACCATATATGTAAATGAAACTCGCATGTGTACTTATATATATATGCACTTATATATGTATATATATATATAACACTCTAATATGTGATATTATAATAAACAATTGTGAAATTTAAATTTAGAATAGTTCGATCAATACAACATTATAATTAATATCATCAAATAATTTAAACGATCATTCGTCATTCCGAATGATCGGTTTCTATATAAATATACATAATCATTAATATAATCAGTTACATATCAATTTAATTACAGATTTATTTGACAGAAATACAAATAGAATAACACATTTATCTCAAAAAATGAATTATGTCGAGTACAAATAAAATAATTCAAATAAAAAAATTTAGTTAGCACGGCCTAACCGTGGCTAACCCTGGCTATTAGCCATGATCTAGCCGTGGCTAAATTAGCCACGGTCTAACCGTGGCAAATAGCCACGAGTTAGCCACGGCTAGACCTGGCTAATTTAGCTATGGCTTGGTCGTGGCTAACCCATGGACTATTAGCCATGGTCAGATCGTGGCTAATTCGTGGTACCATCGGCGGCAAAAATTCGCAGCCAATTTCAGCCACCAAAATAGCCTTAGACTGGTCCGTAACTAATTTAGCCACGGCAATCTGTTGCTAAGTGTTTTGGTAATTGTTTTTTTTATCCTTGGCTATCTGTGGCTAAAATTCGTGGCTATTAGCTATTTTTCTAGTAGTGTCTTGACAATGATCAAGCAATTTATTCCAAAAATCACTATTTACAACAATTTTGCTTAACCGTCTTTACCCATATCAGTTTTCAAAAACTTTTTAAACCTTGCACTACAACCAAAGCTTCCAAATGCTCTTTATGATCATAAAGACTCTTTGAAGCAATAAATGTGTGTCAAATCGAGTGTCTCCAGGACGAACAATTTCAGTCCACCCAGGTCGTTGTCTTAACCATGCATAAGGCCACTTATGATTATATATAAGATACACACAAAACTGTTATCTTGAAGCAAGAGCTACTAAACTTTCTAAGATGTTAACTTTCCAATATCTTTAAATATCAAATTGACACAGAGAAGGACATGGAGACCAATAGATTGAAGGATATTTCTCAGATGGTAACTTCCAGCTTTTTTGTAATTATTGGCATTATCGGTATCCAAATGCACAACATTATTAATACCACATCTCTACAATTTCGAAAAGAGATTACACAAAGTCTTAGCTTCAGAGTCCATAGGAAGAATATCAACAGGATTTAATAAACGATATCCCATGTGGACAATAAACTAAAAGTTATTAATGCCTATGACTCTGAATCACTTCCAACCATCACCAATGATTGTGACACCAATATCAACCCATTTAACTCGGAGAGCATTAATAGTCAGTTCACATTGCTTTTTATCTTTTTTAAGTAACAGAATTCTCAAAGCATGATAAGATGGACCAGTATATTCATGGCCTATTGTTGCAATCCTGCTTATCATTGATTGAAAGTATGGGGAATTTACAGTATTAATGGGGATACAACAATCATAAAACCGTAAAGCAATGGACATATCTGTATCATGCCATCTTTTCATACTTTGCAATGTTGCTTGAATGCTAGGTTGACTAGAATCAATACCAGCACTAGCCTTCATATAGTCTCCTATATGAGCAATCTTTTTCTTCTTATTACTACCACCCCCAACTTCTTTACAACTTAAATTTTGAATTTCTTCAATATCATCATCATTATCATCCAAATTTAATTTAGATGCAATTTTCTCCTAATAATTATTTGCAACTTCAATTTATTATTTTTAATTTGGAAACACACATCCGCATGAACTTTAAGGCATGATTTAACATTACCGGGAATGTCGGCTAGATGTTGCTACATGCGATTGATAACGCCTCCCCTAATTGCTTGATCTCAATATAAGCACTTCAATATGCGGGTTTTCCCACTTGAGGGCACCTCATAGCAATGTTTCCAAGCTATGTCACTTCTAAGATGGGGATTTTGCCCACTACTAGATTATTGCATCGATTGTGATAGATTTGATGGTGTAGCGGGCGAGGAGGATCCAATATTTTACATGTCCTATGAGCAAATCCAAAATATTGAAGTTAGCCGTCTTTTTTGATTACGAAACAAAAATTGCAATGGTAAATTTATATAAGAAAATAAAACTAGACTTACAGAAATACCCTAGAATTTTTATCATTTTGAAACTCATTTTTGCAATGGTATGCCCATAAATAAAACTAAAATTTTTGCCATATTAAAACTGAAAATGCCATAAAAAAAAACTCATTTTTTCCATATTCTACTTTCCAAACTAGTTATTTGCATTAATAATACAACTAAAATTGGGGGAAACAATAAAAAATAAAAAGAGAGGTGAAATTGGGGGAAAACATGAAACTCATTTTTGCAATGGTATATTATAAATAAAGCTAAAATTTTTGCCATATTAAAACTGAAAATACCATAAATAAAACTCATTTTTACCATATTCTACTTTCCAAACTAGTTATGTGCATTAATAATATAGCTAAAATTGGGGGACAAAATAAAAAATAAAAAGAGAAGTGAAATTGGGGGAAAACATGAAACTCACTTTTGCAATGGTATACCATAAACTTACTAGTAGGGCGGTGAAGCAGCGACGCGAGGCAGAGCCGGCGAGGCACGGTGGAGCGAGCAAGATGACGTGAGCGCGACTAGGGTTTGGTTTGGACAGAGAAGACAGAGGCGTGAGGTGGTAGAGAGCCGTTCTATTCTTTCTTCAGCCAAATTCACGTTTTAAGTTTTAATTCTAGGAAAATGAAAAAAAAAATTCTCGGCCCGCCAAACCGATTTTCGAACCAGTGCCGATTCGATTAGTTCCCAGTGAGCCGAGCTAGCTCCAATTTTGGAGGGTGTTTCGGATCGAACTTGCCGCCGGTCACAGGTCAAAGCGGTCAAACCGGCCGATCTGGTCCGGTTTTGAAAACATTGGTTTAAATAGAATGTAATATCCAAACTATTATAACTTATAATATATTTTTTTTATTTTTCAAAGTAATTTCTTTTAAAAATAATATATAGTTTTTATACATATTATAAATTTATTTTCTATTTATTTAAATTTTATTTTTTACATAAGAAATAATTTTTTATTGCATAGTTAATTTTAAAGTTTCAAATTTTTAACAGTTAATCGGGTTGGATTTTTCTATCAAGTTTCAGATTTTTTTCTCGGATTCGGATTTAGTTAGAACGTAAATTCTATAATATTCGGGTCGGATTTGAATATTAAGGATACTTATCAAATTTGGATTCGAATTTCCAAATTTGGTCCAAATCAAACCAGTTGGCAGCCCTACTTCGAGCAATAAAGGTGACCCAATCTCTATTCTACAGCACTTAAGATATTTGCCTTTACTTCGACTGCATCGGCATTTTATCCGGTGCAACCTCGTCCGATAACAAACCCGTTAAAATGAGAAAAAAGAACTCATTGGGCTTAATACGATTGGACCCCTGAAAAAAATAATACTCGGGCCCGCTACCTTTCTCCAATTGATAGTTGGGTCCTTGGGCCTCATTCGGCTTGAGAATTCACTTTGGGCCTTATTGGGCTTGGGAATTCATCTTGGGCCAATTATTATTCTATGCAGTTCAACACAACCTCGAGAATTTCTTATGCAATGGCCTTGAATTACAACAACCCTTTGATGATAAATGGATATTGTTCAAACGAAACAAAAAATCAGAGATACCCATATAGAACCGGAACATGCAGATAAAATGTATTATTCCAAAATGATGTTTCATTTTTATTTTGTGATATACGTTCATATTATGCATATAAAATTATTTTTTTAATTATATATTTGGTCGTGATCTTTATACTTAACGCATATCCATGCCTTAAAAAAGGAGGTGAAATGCAGTTAGAAATAGAGGATTTCAAATACTGAACATGGGAATGTATAGGGTTTTTGTCCTAATAAACATGTATCCTGTCTTTAAAAGTGCAAGAAGTATCATCAAAAAATCGAATCCTAACAATATGTGCCATGTGGAATATTGTTAAGAGTTCGAATTTTGTCATTGTGCATGTATGAATAGTGTGTGCCTACAACCTATGAAAAGAAAAGAAAGAAAGAAATAAAAAAAAAATCTCAATGTGGGAATAACTCAACATAAATCCCTACAAATAATAGCATCTACAAAAATCACTATTCATTATACTATTGAGATATCCAGACAATAGTTAATGTTTGATTCTCTTTTCTGGGCCCCATATTAACGATTTAATCGAAGTTAATTATCATGTAACTCCAAAATAACTATTATAAATCACTGTAATGTCCGAGTAACTACAAAATCATACATGCAAAAATGTCACTTTCGCATAAGGGAATCTTCACCTAAGCATGTCGCATATTATATTAAAATTTTTACAAAAATAATGATCCCAAAATTTGTAATTATCCAAAGATTTTCAATATTTAATTAAGGGACAAGTGGTGTGTCGTTTTAAAGAATCAAGAATTGTTAATTAGAACCAATTTATTTTCTTGGTTAGGAACAATAATGGGGGCAGATAACAAGGTACTCACCTACTCTGAAGTTTCAGCTCACAACACTATTGGAGATTGTTGGGTCGTCATTAATGCCAAGGTACTTTACATATTTTCTTTACCTTAATGTAACTTTATATATATATATATATGTGTGTGTGTGTGTATTTCTTTTTTCTTTCTTTTTTTTTTTAAATTAAATTTTGTGGTGGGATTTGAATCTTGAGCTACCTCGACTAACTTTACACTTGTAATTGAACTTAAGAACCACTAATCTTTAAACTTTGGATCGAAGCAGAAATTTTTATTCGAAGGGATGAGGTTGAATTGGATATAAATGTTGTAAAATTTTGAATTTTAAGTTAGATAAACATAAATATAATTAAAAATAAAGTAGAGGGAAGGCCGATTGCGCTTCCCAATCCCCTTGGCTCTTGATTCTTTTCTTTTGCATATATTCATTTTTTCATATCTTGATCTGGATATTTAATGGGCTGCGGTTTACCAATGTCAATTAATAGTAAGCAAAAGTTAAGGTCCATGACAAAATGTTTCTATGGTCAAAAAATATTGAATTTTTGGGCTCGATTTTCCATCAATTTGTGTGTGTGTTTGTATTTCTATTTTCATAATAGTTCTTATTTTATTCTATAGTAGTTTGGTTATTTGTTGATAATTGTAATAGTTGTTGATAATGATTGATATTTGATACTGATTGATATTCATATAATGATAATGTAACCTTTTCAAAAAAAAACAACAACATTCAATTCAAATTTTGATGGATTTCTGGACTTGGTGATATGAAAGGATTTTAATGGAAGGCTGGGATTTGGATATGGCTTAGTGCATATGTATCTCAGATGTGAGATGTAGCACACCTGCTCTTTTTGGCCTAGTTGGTTTGGGAATGCCTTTGTCCTCTAAAAGGTCAAAGGTTCAAGAGCTGGTATGGGGAAGAAGAAAACGAGAGAAAAAAAAAAAAGAGGTATTCTAAAATACCTCTCTTTTTTAGTGGAGATGAAAGAAGTATGAATCCATATTGTATTATAAATTTTATATATTTTTTTTGAAATATGATGTTGTATGTCACAACCTTGGTGAAAAAAAATATGCTAAAAGAATTAACGATTAATTGCACGTAGATCCCCTCTAAAGTCATCAAATACATTGATAACTCCTCTGCATTTAATCGTTTAGCCGTTTAACAAACATTATCTTCCATTAGGGTACTGTGAAATTTTGGAAAAATAACATCATGTAAACTTTTCACCTAATGCTAGTCTGAAAGCATTTCCAATAGAAAAAATAGAAATTTTTAGGGGTTTAAAGGGAAAGAAAAATGAGGAATTTTTTTTTCTTCTCTTTAATTTCTAGTAATTGAGTCGCTAATATGTTTTTACGGAAAATAGATCTTAGGTTCTCATTTTTCTTTTGCCTTTTTTTCTATTTATTTTTAATTGAGGGCAATTTGTACTTTGTATTTTTAAGTTTGGGTTGTTTAATTATGCAAACTTAGAGGGAGTGTCAATGTAATTATGAAATTACAGGAAGAACTTGATAATTTGACTACCAGGGGATCTGACTGTGCTTAACCCAATATATATGTATGTGTGTATATATATATATATATATCTGAGTGTAATTAACTGAACATTTAAATGTGTATATGTATGTATATATATATATTATTAATATGTTAGTGTCTAGATTTTTTATTCAGAAAGGTATATATCTTTGATCGCAATTACAGGTTTACAATGTGACAAACTACTTAAATGACCATCCTGGTGGCGATGAAGTCTTACTGGCAGCTGCAGGTACGATACAATTTACAACTGTTACATGCGTGTAAAGTGTCACATATAGGAGTTAATTGCATCAAATCCCCTGTATTATTTGAAATGGGCAAAAACAATCCTATATAAATTTTATTAACATAAAGAACCTTGAGAAAATATAAATAGAGTAACTTGAACCTTGCAAATCACTGGTGTACTTCACGTGCTGAATGTGCGAAAATTCATTTGCTTTGGCCACAAAAATTACTTTTTTGCCCTCTATTAAAAAAAAATTCAAACTTACACTTACGTTTCCATTCGTCTCTTTCTTATTTTTATTTTTACTTTATATTTTCTTGAATCATCTTCCCCCAACTGGATTTGAAAGTTTAGTTTGCTGCCAAATTTCTGGAAATTCCAAAATTGCGAAGAAAATGGGAAAAGTCAATTAGCAAAACATGCCGACTATTTGCTCATGAAGACTGCAATGGCTTCCATTGCAAAGTTGGCCAAATGAAATTTGCCTTTTGGCCATTGATGCCAGATTTTTTTCTTTTCGCTGGGTGAGTGTGTAGTTATATACATACATACATATATATACATATATATAATTTCACATCTGTATATGTATATATATGTACATATAAAATATCCACATTAATTTATATATATTATCTAATATTCATGTGTGCTATGTATATTAATATCAATATATACACATTAAAATTTACAACATATTACATATTTAAAAAATATTTTAATATTCATAATATATATAAAGAAGTTTTGGTTGAATAATATATATACACACACACACATTTGTGACTGGAGAAGGAGGAGAAGGATTGGCTTGAATAAAGAAATAAGAATTTGAGTGCTTTAATAGGGTAGTCATACAAAAGGAGAGAGTGTGCAAATATAAAATTACATAGGGTGTTTTGTGCTAATAAAATTTACACAAGGTTTTTTTTTTTTTTCCCATTTCTAATATTAGAGGGGGTTTGGTGCAATTAACTCCATATAGAAGTATAGAACTCGAGTTTCATAATTGAATTCAAAATATAAATGTGGGGAATGTAATGTTAGGGTTCGAATTTTAATATGTGTTCATTGCGTGTGGGTGATGATGTGTATTATTAAAACAAATGGAGTTCCATAATTGAATTCAAAAAATAAATCTACCTAAATCAAACTTGATATCTACGAATTTATTTCATTGCAGTCCTAAATTATTATATCACTACAAGAAGGAAAAAAAAAAGAAAGGGTTTTCGGCGGATAAATCTACATAAATCGAACTTGATATCTATGAATTTATTTCATTGCAGTCCCAAATTATTATATCACTACAAGAAGACAAAAAAAAAAAAAGATTTTCGGCTGAATTTTTGTAGAATTTCGGCAAAAATTTAAAAAATATATATATTTTTTATTTTTCGGTGAAATTTCGGTATATGAAAATGTTTAAAAATAAGTGGAAATACATAATATAATCTCCGTAAAAATACTTAAAGAAGCCCCTTAAAATTAATGCTTGTATCTAAAGCACAGATATGAAAACGATTTTCAAATCAAGACACACATCCAACCAATTTTCCATACCAATAAACCCAAATTAAAGTTAATTTTTTGATTAAACTACCATCGACTTTTTAAATTAATAAACATAATGAATTGATTATTTTTAATAGAAACTTTTTCTTTAAGGGTTTTAAATCCATTTGTTTCAATGATAAGTTTAATAAATTAAAGTTTTTGATTGTTTTGATTTTTTTGAATTGTAAGACATATAAATTATGAATAATATTTTATTAAAATTTCAAGATATATAAATATATGTGAGATAATTAAAGTTTTTTAAAATTAAATGAGCTAAATAACAAAACAAAAATTTTCATAAATTAATTTTCATCAAAGAAAAGATAATGTGCAGGTATAATAAAATTGATTAATAACTTAATATAACAAGAGTAATGTAAAAATTCAAAGAGTAATTGTGTCTAAAAATAAGGATAAATTCGAGCTTTTTAAAATGAGAATATAATGGTGGAATGGATGTTTTAAAACAGAATATTTTCATCGATTTTTTGAATATAAAAATTAAATTTAAGGAAATTTTAGATATTTTCCTACAGTCTCCGAACAATTTAATATATATTGTAGGCAAAGATGCAAGTGAAGAATTTGAAGATGTAGGTCACGGTAGCGTAGCTAGATTGATGTTGGACGAATTCTATGTCGGAGAGGTTGATCCATCCATCAAACCAACAATAGAAGCCATAGATACGCTCCGTAGTCTTGCTCAAGATGTGAAACACAAGCCATTAGGGTCAAGTAATAAGCTTCTGTATTTTGTATTAGCCCTAGCAATAATAGCAACGGGCATTGGGATTCACTTCAATTTGTATGCGTAAGTTACTGGATCGGATTCCCTACTCTATAATAATGTCATATCCCCTGCCCCACACTCCAGATGTACGATACATGTAAATCTTGAAAATTAAGTAAATCTTTAAAATTTACACATGTCGCACATCTGTGACGTGGGATAGGGAATGAGGTACTATTATGAGGTAGATGATCAGGTCCGGTAAGTTACAACTAATATTGAGGACAATATTGGTAATCGATCTCTAGAAAGATTCTTGAACACAAGAGTTTCTATTCTACTTTATATATGTATTTCATCTCTTATTTCATTTTATGAACATATGTACTCTATTGTGGATATTTATGCGTTTATGCTTAAATATTATAAAACAATCCCAAAGTATATGAATGCTAGTTAAATTATTAGAACACACACACTATGACAATTTGATATATGACTCGAGATTAAAAAAAAATGCTGATGGATTATGACACTTAATGTTGTTCAATATAAAGATCCTATTATCTCACTTTAGCATTTCATTCGTGTGCACAATCATGAGAAAACTAGAAATTAGTTGTTAGTAGTATTGACAATACAACCTTACCCAAAAAAAAAAGAAAAAAAATTTATTGACAATACATCCAGAATATATGGGAGTTTGTCAAAACTTGAGACTTTAAAATTCACAAAGTCAATATGCCAAGTAGGATGAGCGAAATTGTTTTTTTCATGCTATAAGTCGTTTAGGTATGAAATTGTCAAAAAAATCAAAATTTAGGGCTAAATTTTACTAGAAATTTTAAAATTTATTGAGTTTAGTTAAAATTTTAAAATTGTGTATGTGTTGTCACCAAATAGGAAGCATGAAAAATCAAAATACAGTTTGTCAATTGTAGGATAAATTTTAGTTGAGAAAACCTCAACTAGATTTATGGACCCACTCCTCAACTTATGGAACAAACTATTAATGATAAACATTTTCATGTGTATAATTTATGTGTCTAAATTCTACAAGAAAATTTACAAGCACAATTTTTTTTTACAAGCACAAATATTAATATATAATAATTGATTTTAACTATGTAATTATAACATATAATTAATCTATTAAAAAGATACATAACATTTGAAAAATATTTAAGAATTGTTTTCACATATAGATATCAATAATTCATAACGATCACATCGACCCACAAAATTATTAATACTTAGTCACCTCAATGATTCACATTTAACGCGATAATGGTTACATTTAAAGATGTCAAATGGGCCAGGCTGGCCCATGAACCTGGTGGCTAAGCTAGGTCTGGCCCGGCCCAAGCCCGACCCATGAACAGTAACAGACAGGTTGTGCCGGTTCAATGGTTGCATTGTAGGCTCTTATTGGGTTTGATAGAGATAGCCCAACCCAGCCAGGCCCAGGCCCATAAAAGCCCGGACCCATGACCAACCCAGCCCAGCCCGGGCCCAACCCAAGCACATCATATTAATTTAGAATATGTTTGATATATATACTAATATATGTATATTATATATATATATTGATATATATAATAAATGATTAGATATATATTATACATATAAGATTAGATATACTTATATATATATATATGTGTATGTACATATAATTAAATGTATATATATATCAGATATATATGTACATATATAACTTATATTAGATATATAAGGGTAAATTATATTAAGCACCCCATCCTTCGGGATGTTTTGCACTTTGGTACCCAACCTTTGTAAATGTGCGTTTTGGTACCTGACCTTTATCAATTGTGTGCCGATGGTATTTTTTATACTATTCTGGTGGAATATTCCTTAATATTCCCCAAAATATGCCCGAATATTCCACAAAGATTCCATTGAAATAGTGAAAAAATACCATCGGCACACAAATGGTAAAGGTTATGTATCAAAGCACACATTTACAAAGGTTGGGTATCGAAGTGCAAAACACTCCAAAAGTTGAGGTGCTTAATGTAATTTACCCTTATATATCTAATATATGTTATCTATGATTAGCTATATAATACATATGATTAGATATATAGATATATATTAGATATATACGTATAATACATATATAACATAGATCAGATATGTAATATATTGATAGATAGTTATATCATATAGATTATAGAGGATTAGATACATAATATATTAATATATATGAGATATATACGTACATATATATAGTATATTATATATATATATATAATATAATAGATATGTATTGACATACATATATTGATATATAATATATATACTTGGACATATATATATAACAGGCACATATCGACATACATAAATGACATTACATATATTGATATATATACTTGGACATATATACAATAGATACATATCAACATACATATATTGATATATATATATATGTATATGATATATATACTTAACATACATATATCTAATATCATATATATGAAGACGTTGATAGATGATTTCGGATTAAAGTTGTATTAGATGTAGTAAATAATTCTTTTTATTAAATCTTTATGTAATATTTTTTAGTTCTCATATTTACACTCCAATATTTTGAACTTAATAAAAGTTATTAGAGTTTTTTTTTATTATATAGTAAAGTTAATTTTCATTTTATTATTGAAAACTATAACAAAAAAGTAATAAGTACTCGCATAAGTTTAACTAAAAAATACTAATTAATATTTGGATATAGGACACAAAATAACAAAATATGGAAAAAAAATATTTTTTTAAGTGAAACCAAAAAAAAAGAAAAGAAAAAATGTAGGCCCATCAAGCCCAGCTTGCCAGCCCAGCCTGTTAGGCTTGCCAGGCCCAGCCCGAAAAAGCCCAGCCCACAAGCCCTGGGTTCATGGGCCAAGTTGGGCTTAGCCTCACCATTCCAAGCCCGGCCTAGGCCCAGCCCACCGCATAACAATCCCGGCCCAATCCAGTTCGCTATAGTAATCTGGCTTGGGTGGGCCCGGCCTGACCCTGTCCATTTGACAACTCTAGTTACATTGGTCTTTACTGACAATGCAATTAGCTATCAAAGGCGCCCCTCAATTGGGAAATTCTTTCATTAATCAGGTATATGCATTCTGCGATCCAAATTCAATCATGTACTATGTATTAATTTTTTTTATAAAATATATATAACACGCGTCTAAATTTGGATCATAGGATGCATTAGAGGGACTCATACACCCAATCTATATAAGAATTTGAATAAAACCGTTACACCAAGGGTGGCGGTTTCAAACCGCGTTAATTAAATATGGTAACGGAATTCAAAATTCAGATTTTTGAATAAAACCGTTACACCAAGGGTAATTCAGTAAAAATTAAGCCCGAGATCAAGACAATTCGCCCAAACGCCCGAGCCCGCACCCGCACCCGCACCCGCGACCTCGACCTCGACCTGGTCCTGGTCCTGGCCCGTGGATCGTGGCTGTGGTCGGAGCCGGGTTGGGTCGGGCGGGTGGCGCCCACGTGTGGGGTTTGCCCATATGCGGTACTTAGTTGTTTAGTTTACACTATAACAACACTTAACCACATAAATAACAGCATTGTCAAGGCTAATATATCCGATGTGGAATATTTTACACAGCTTTATTTTCACATAGATAATATTTTCCTTGGGCTTTATCTATGGATTACCATTTCAAATGGTTCAATCCTAAATTACCCTTTGAAAACATCATCTTATCAAGCCCATTTCCAACAATCCCCCCCTAATCCATAGCATAAAGTCCTGGCTGCATACTCGTAATGTGCTTTCAATAATGGTATCTTCCAGTTTGAACCACTATCTAGTTAACCAACTTATGTCATCACAGGAACAAATGGACATATGCCTTGAATTAGAACCTTGGTTGTAATGACGTCTATTGGAAACAACACATTACATCGAGCTTAGCAATCTTTAGGGGTGACACATTAATGGCCATGTGTCCTGATCCTGTTTCATGAATATTTTTCAAGGAGTAACCCGCCTCCTCTAATCGCGACCACACGATAATATTCATTAGCTGGGCTTCTCCGAAGATGTACTACTCACATCTCGTCACTTAAGACCTCGAACCCATTCAGAGCAGGGCTCTTACTATACTAGCAGTAATACAGCACCTCCCAGGCATACCAGAGGATAGACTTTAGGTACATAGTACCAATCTAAATTTAGGTGCTCACGTTTACACCCGACTGCTTGTTTATACCATATTGAACCTTCCTTGTGGGATCTCCACTTAGTAGGTTGGGTTGCTACTGTCGGTGTAAACTCAATGGGTTACAAGTCCCATCATCAACCTGGCTTTTTGGAATGAGTTAAACTCAAGTCCTTTCGTTAAAGAACTAGCCACATTGTCTTTGGTACCAACAAAATCAATGGCTACTATTCTTTCAGACATTATCTCCCTTATAGACTTCAGTCTAACTTGGATGTGTCTCTTAGTCTTTTGATTATACTTGGAACTCCATATTTTTGCAATTGTGGTTTGATTATCACAATGCAAGGCAATGGCAGGGACAGGTTTACCCACCATGGGTAACCCACACATCAACCCATGCAGCCACTCAGCCTCAGTTCCATTAGTATCTAAAGCACATAACTCAGCCTCAAATGTAGACCGAGTTATGATTGTCTGTTTTGCAGACTTCCAGAAGACAGCGGCTCCACCCAGAGTAAATACATACCCTGTACATCCATTACTCCCGGAGTTTTGGACAATCCAACTTGCATCACTAAATTCCTCAAGAACTTCAGGGAATTTTTCGTAATGCAGTCCAAGGGCACTTGTACCTTTAAGGTACCTCATTACGCTATCCAAAGCCTCCTAATGAGTACGATCAGGACAGCTCGTATATCTAGCCAACTTAGAGACCGCAAATGAAATATCTGGTCTCGTACCATTAGCTAAATATTGCAAGCTTCCAACCACTTGAGAATATCTTAATTGAGACACTGGAGTACCAGACTTATTCTTGAAAAGAGTTATAGAAGGATCATAAGGTGTTTTCAGGATTCTACTGTTAGTATAACCAAACTTCTCAATTATCTTCTCAACATAATGAGATTGAGAAATCGTTATACCCTCAGGTGACCGAATCAACTTAAGTCCTAGAATCACACTAGCTTCGCCCATGTCTTTCAGTTCAAACTTACTTTTCAAGAATTCTTTCGTCTCATTAATAATCTCAAGATTTGACCCTATTAATAATATATCATCCACATACAGGCACAAAACGATACATGAATCACCATTTATTTTGCAGTAGCCACACTTATCATTATCATTTACAATAAAGCCAAAGTTCAATATAGTTTTATCGAACTTTTCATGCCATTGTTTAGGCGCTTGTTTCAACCCATAAAGAGATTTGACAAGCTTACAAACTTTATTTTTATTCCCGACAGCTACAAATTACTCTGGCTATTCCATATATATCTCTTCCTCTAGATCACTATACAGGAAGGCTGTTTTCACATCCATCTGATGGATAGAGAAGTTATATATGGAAACTAGTGCAATCAGCACGCGGATTGAAGTTAATCGAGCTACAGGGAAATACGTATCAAAGTAGTCAATCCCCTCTTTTTGCCTAAACCCTTTGGCAACCAATCTAGCTTTATACTTATCAATAGTACCATCAGCTTTCAATTTCTTCTTAAAGATCCATTTATATCCAATCGTAGTACATCCCGGCGGTAAATCGACTAGTTCCCATGTCCCGTTGGAGACAATGGAGTCAATTTCACTTTTGATAGCTACTTTCCAATGCTTAGCCTCTGAAGAAGCCATAGCATCTTTGAAAGTCACAGGATCATCCTCGATATTGTAAGTGACAAAGTTACTTCCAAAATCTTTAGCGATCCTGGCCCGATTACTATGGCGAGGTTCATTAACCTCAGCAAAAGTAGATTCGGAACTAGTGAAAAATATGCCCGAAAATATGCCCGAATATTCCACAAAGGTTCCATTGAAATAGTGAAAAAATACCATCGGCACACAAATGGTAAAGGTTAGGTATCAAAGCACACATTTACAAAGGTTGGGTATCGAAGTGCAAAACACTCCAAAAGTTGAGGTGCTTAATGTAATTTACCCTTATATATCTAATATATGTTATCTATGATTAGATATATAATACATATGATTAGATATATAGATATATATTAGATATATACGTATAATACATATATAACATAGATCAGATATGTAATATATTGATAGATAGTTATATCATATAGATTATAGAGGATTAGATACATAATATATTAATATATATGAGATATATACGTACATATATATAGTATATTATATATATATATATATAATATAATAGATATGTATTGACATACATATATTGATATATAATATATATACTTGGACATATATATATAACAGGCACATATCGACATACATAAATGACATTACATATATTGATATATATACTTGGACATATATATAATAGATACATATCAACATACATATATTGATATATATATATATATATGTATATGATATATATACTTAACATACATATATCTAATATCATATATATGAAGACGTTGACAAATGATTTCGGATTAAAGTTGTATTAGATGTAGTAAATAATTCTTTTTATTAAATCTTTATGTAATATTTTTTAGTTCTCATATTTACACTCCAATATTTTGAACTTAATAAAAGTTATTAGAGTTTTTTTTATTATATAGTAAAGTTAATTTTCATTTTATTATTGAAAACTATAACAAAAAAGTAATAAGTACTCGCATAAGTTTAACTAAAAAATACTAATTAATATTTGGATATAGGACACAAAATAACAAAATATGGAAAAAAAATATTTTTTTAAGTGAAACCAAAAAAAAAGAAAAGAAAAAATTTAGGCCCATCAAACCCAGCTTGCCAGCCCAGCCTGTTAGGCTTGCCAGGCCCAGCCCACAAGGCCTGGGTTCATGGGCCAAGTTGGGCTTAGCCTCACCATTCCAAGCCCGGCCTAGGCCCAGCCCACCGCATAACAAGCTCGGCCCAATCCAGTCCGCTATAGTAATCGGGTTAGGGTGGGCCCGACCCTGTCCATTTGACAACTCTAGTTACATTGGTCTTTGCTGACAATGCAATTAGCTATCAAAGGCGCCCCTCAATTGGAAAATTCTTTCATTAATCAGGTATATGCATTCTGCGATCCAAATTCAGTCATGCACTACTAGAAAAAATGGATTTAGCCACGGATTTTGCCAAAAATCCGTGGTCCAGAAAATTAGCCACGGATTAGCCACGGATTTTATCCGTGGCTAAAAGTGGCGTGGCTAACGCGGGCCACGGTCATTTAGCCACGGCCTTTACTCAGCCATGGATTAGCCACGGCCAGGCCGTGGCCAATTTGGCCACAAAAATCTGGCAAATATAAGGCCGTGGCTAATAGCCACGGATTAGCCACGGCCTAATCTAAAAATAAAAAATAAAAAATAAAAATAAAAATGTAGGGACCACCCCCCTACCCCCCACCCAACCCAGGTACCCCCCCACCCACACCCGAACCAAGCCCACCCCTCAAAGAGCCATATAAATAATTTTAACAATTTTGCACTCAATGGGGTTTGAACCATGGACCTCATTGTTGCAATTGTGGCATCAAAGCCACTAAGCCACTTGACATCTTTGGTTGTGAAACGATTTGTCTTAGATTTGACATATATCTATGTTATATTTTAAATTTAAATTATCTAAATAAATTATCTATTTTTGTAATTTATTAGTTTTACTAATTTTTGATTTATTAACCAATTTTTATTTTTTATTTCAAATATGTAAGTAAAATATTTATTTCAACAATTTCAAATACTAATTATATTTTCCTATTGAGTAAAATGAATAATAATCCTAAATCAATTTAAATACACAAATCAAATATTTGAATTTATTTTGTTGAATTAGTTATTTAAATTAATTTTTGACAAGTTATATCAAATGATTTTTGATATCTAGTTAAATCAAACTCGCTTTACTTTTTTTGTTCACATATGTATTTAAGTATAGCTCTATCTTTATATTGTGGGATAACTTTCATAATTTAATGAAATCATTTATGTTGAATCTACTTTATTATATGAATATACATCAATTTTAAATATTTTAAATTAAGTATATAATTAACAAAATAATTTGAAACACATAGTTCTATAGCATAAATCCACATTATGAAAAGTATTCCTTTCTTGTTTTTTTTTTTACTAATCTTTGGCTTTTCTTTTTTTGTTATTGAAAAGTATTTAGTGATTGAACAAGTAATTTATTAATTATAAAAAAATTTAATAAATTAATAGGAAAAATAAAAATTATCAGAAAATTTTATTTAGATAATTTATATTAAGAATTTCGCATAATTTATATTAGTTAAGTACAACAAAAACTAATTCTTTAACAAAAAGTAAAGTGGTCCAGTGGTTTGATACTTTAATTTCAATCAAGAGGTTAAGGGTTCGAACCACATCAGATTCAAAAAATAAAATTATTTTATTCTATGGCTAACAACTAGCCATGGTCAGACGTGGCTATTAGCCACGAGCTAACCACGGCTAGACCGTGGCTAAATCAGCCATGGGCTGGCCGTGGCTATTAGCCACTGCCCGGCCACGGTCTGACCGTGGCTAAATCAGCCACGGGCTGGCCGTGGCTATTAGCCACGGTCTCACCGTGGCTAAATCAGCCTCCGGCTGGCCGTGGCTAACGGTCTGACCGTGGCTAAATCAGCCACGGGCTGGCCGTGGCTAATAGCCACGGCCCGGCCACGGTCAGACCGTGGCTAGCCCTTGGCTAATAGCCACAGCCAGACCGTGGCTAAACCACTTTGGCCTTATTATCCTAGTTATTTTACACTTAAATATTGTAAATTATCAATAACAATTATACGTTGTTGAATTATTAATAAAACTATAATATAAGTTTTGACAATTGATCAATTATAAACTTTCAAAACTAGATAATTAACTCTTATATATAAACAATTGACAATAAACGATGAAATGGACTGATTAGGAGTATACTTATATACTTATATATGTAGTATAATCCAACATATATTGTGATATTATAATAAAATGGTAAATTAAATCTAAAGAAATAATTATGAAAGTTAAGTTGTATATTAACTCAATAGAACATTATAATATCGTCAAATAATTGAAACGATCATTCGTCATTGGAATTGATATTGAAATAAACATTGAAATTTATCAATCATCTATATATCAGTGTATTATATATCTAATATATGTTATATATGTACATATGTATCTGATATATATACATCTAATTGTATATAAATACACATGTATATAAGTATATCTAATCTTATATGTATGTAATATATCGAATTATTTATTATATATATATATATATCAATATATATATATATATAATATACATATATAAGTTAAGTATAGCAAAAACTAATTATTAAATAAAAAGTTAAAGTGGTGTAGGGGTTTAATGCTCTAATTTCAACTAAGAAGTCAAGAGTTCAAACCTACTTAGCGCAAAAAAAAAAAAAAAAAAACTTGGCCACGGATTTTTAGCCACGGATTGGCCGTGGCTAATCCGTGGCTGTTAGCCACGGCCAATCCGTGGCTAATCCGTGGCTAAGTTTTTTTCTTTTTTTCTTTTTTTTTTAAATCTGTGGCTAATTCGTGGCTAATAGCCACGGCTTAGACACGGATTTTTTCCGTGGCTAAAATCCGTGGCTATTAGCTGTTTTTCTAGTAGTGATGTACTATGTATTAATTTTTTTTATAAAATATATATAACACGCGTCTAAATTTGGATCATAGGATGCATTAGAGGGACTCATACACCCAATCTATATAAGAATTTTCCTCCTCAACCCATGCGCACGAGAACCTGTGGACTAGGGCATCTCACCCACACTCTACTCCACTTGACCTCCATGTTAGATAGGCATAAATGCTCCTAACATTAATTAATTACGATAACTAAGTACACTTCATTCCTCAAAATCATATTCCTTGAATATTTTATCCCTATCCTCGATTCTAACTCAAACATCAGAGAGTCTTAAATGGAGGTCACCCTGACTAGCTAATGTGTTTTTACTGATCTTGAGGAGTTTTCAAACATTTTTCTTGTTCTTCAATTGTTGATGATTATCGAGTATCGTATATTATTTAATGATGAATAGTATGTAGAATATTGAGCCAAAATATATATTTTTCTTCATGATTGAGCAAAAATATAATTGATTCACAACAGACTAGGTGTTGTTAATGTTATAATTAAAAGATGGACATATAATTCTAAATATTAATTTAATTTTTATTTTATATTGATTTTTCTATAGTGATAGATATACCATTTTGAATCTTTAATTGGCTTGACTATATATTTCATGACTACATTTTCGTGTACGAGCGTATACAACATGGTTAGAGTGAGGTACAAAATCCATACGTCGCATAATGACAAATATAATTTGAATAATACTAAAATAATTTATATTTAAGTTAAAAGATAAGGCATATTTATATTAGATATTTTTGTTTATACAATATATTACAAGTAATTCTATTCAATTTGCTTCAATTATAAACCTTCTATTATTTTTCTAATTTTCGACACATAAAAGTTAATTTTCTTTAATGAAACTATTAATCTCCATTCATGTGATGGGAAATTGACAAAAAAAAAAAAATTAATTTCAACTATAAGAAAAATATTTTAAGAAGAGTTTAATTTTTTGTTGATGTATTAAATAAAAAGGGACATTTGATAGAAATTTAACAAACTAATCTAATAAGAAATGAATATATACATATATATACACACCTATATTTTTGGGTGATAGATCTAATATATTAAGCATATGTTAAAAATAATAAAAAGTGCAACTGATGAACGGATAAGATAAATTTGGTTTAATGAACATAACATACACAATTGAAAAGGACAATTATACCTACATTTCCTAAATTTATGTGAAATTATGAATATCTCTCTCTTGTTTCAAAAATTATCAATACCCTCTTTACGTTTGCCGTTGTTTAACAAATTGCTATTGACTACCACTTTCTAAGGGAGAAAGTAGCCATGATGGATCTACTAGCGCAACACATTCCTACAACTAGCTCGCTAATTTTTTTACCAAGTCCTTACCTGCTGAATGATTTCCCTTGTTGCTGCCCAATCTGTGCATTTGACCCTTCTGCCCAGATTGAAGGAGGGGGTTAGCCTTTATCTTTATCTTATTTTTTGTTGTGTAGTTATCTCACATTAGCTCTTTATCTTTATCTTGTAGAGTTTGTTAGTTTTATCTTTATTTTGTAGAGTTTATCTTTATCTTACTTGTTGTGTAGTTATATTGTACACCAAATTTTATTATAAATGCCAGCAAGACCAACCCATTTAAGGCGTGGAAGCCAATAAATCTTCATTAATAAAAGGGAAAATTGCATTTTTTGGATACTAACTTGGCCTCAATTCAATTTTAGGACACTTTAGATCCTCACTTACAATTTTGGGACAGATGCTTTAAAAAAATTACAATTTAAGGACAAATTGATCGGAAAAGCATAATTTTACTGAAAAATGCAACATCATAAATAGAAATTGTATTTGTGGCATAAATTTGGGAATTTTGCGTATGTGGACAATGATGTGGATTTTGAAATAAATTTTTTATATAATGACACACATATATTAATATATATATATATATACATATTTAATAAAAATATATAATTAATGTATGTTAACATATCTATATATCTGTCTATATATATTAATATTTATATACATATATAATAAAAAAATATAAATATGTGAAAAATAATATATGTAAAAGAATTTTCCTTTTACATGTTTTTTTTTTGTATTTTTGCTTTCTCTCTCTCTCTCTCTCTCTCTCTCCATTTACTAGATTTGAGATCTCTCTCATCCCTATCTTCTCTCTCTACTCTAAGCAGCATCACCTCTACCGTCGCTGCTGCTGCCGCCATCGATGTTGCTGTTGTTCCCCCAGCCCCCCTCTTTCTGTCAGATTTTTGATTTCCTTTTCACTATCTTATCAATTTCTCTCATCCTTTTACTTTTTCATTTTTTTTCATGGAGGAAAGAATTTTAATGGTTGATTTGGGATTATTATGCTCGAACAGTGATGATGATTTTGGTGCAAGAAGAAGAATGGTTTTTGGGTTTTGGTGGTGATGGCAATAATGGCAGTGGTAGTGACGATGAAAAGAGAAAAGAAGGAGCGCAGTAATGCAGTGGCGGTGACAATGGCAGCGGTAAGAAGAGAGAAGAGGGAGACGAGGGACGTGTGAGGAGAACAAATATTTATCTGGATTTTTTTTCTCTTTTTTGGTAAAACGAAGAGGATGATAAAAAAAAAGGGGAAATTAATTATAAAAATGGAACGAAAAAAGAAATAGAATAAAGAAATATATAGAATAATGGAAAAGAGTTTTTTCTACCTTTTTTTATTCCAACAACACACTTAAGTGTCAAATTAATCCACATCATCGTTGAGGTCATATGCCAAGTCAAAAAATAAAAAAATAAAAAAAAATCTAAGCCACGTTTGCATTTTTTGGTGGTCACATACCCAGCATGTGACATTTTCCGGTGAAATCGATCGGAAAATGGGCAAAAGTTATAAAATTGAAAGATTTTGTAAAAATATCTGTCCTAAAATTGCCAGTCGGGATCTAAAGTATCCTAAATTTGATTTGATGCCAAGTTAGTGTCCTAAAATGCATTTTTCCCATGAACAAACTTATTATTCATGATATAAAAAATCAGAAAAATAATTGTCCCTCTACCTTTGAAAAATTTGAGGTTCTAGTCCGCATATTCAAATGCATTTGCCTATTCTAATAAATACAGATTTTCTTGTGATTATGTATAACAATCATGTATAATTTAATATCACTGATCACATTTAATGGGTTCTATACTTTGATATCAATGAGAAGATCAAAAGGCAACGACACTTGCAATAAAAGTTCAAAAATTGATATGGATGGGGAGTAAATTAGACAGTCCATTCAAGATAATATGGACATTTCGCTTCACATTTGCATATATATATATATAGATATATATATTGCTGAATTATTGAGGATTCAAAAATTTTACTAACGAGACTAGGGTAAAAACAAAAAATTAATTATACATAAATTGTTTTGGATGAGAGTTGGGCTAGGCCAAAATGTAGTAACTAATATCCTAATAAGTAGACAAAAGGAATAAAGAACAGTTCGTTTTTCTTTATTTATTTTCAAGATGTAAACTATTTTATAATTAATCCGCATAACTCTTTTCGAAAAAGAAATGCCCTTTACTTGTGTTAGAAAACAATAATGCAGAATATGTAAAATTGGATATTCTTGTGGGTCGATTTATTCGATAATATAAATACAATGCAATAACAGTTTTACAGAAAAACACTATAGCAAAAGCAAACTGAACAATGCCGTAAATAAATAAATAAACAAGAAAGTACAGATGACTTATCAGTATTTATTTGAACAAGTACGACTGAATCACCGGGTTGAGCCGGTTTGCCTTAAAGAAATATTCGCCCCACTGACCGGTGCGACGAGCCTGCGATACTCCTTCCAGGATAAGACAGTCCAGAGGTCCTTTCCAAGCCACACTGCTACGTTGAACCTCATTTCAAAAGCTAAACAGCTCTAGATGATGTGTATGCACCTCAAAACACACACACTCTCGAAAGATAAAAACTGTATACTCTCTTAAGACTGAAGATTTCTCAAAATAGTATACTTGCTATTTTTGTCTTGCTTCGTTTGTTGTGTTTCTGTGTATCTTGTGTGTTTTGCAGGGAACCAGGATGCAGCTTTATATAGGGGGAGGAGACAGCCAGCATTAAAGTCTGACACATTAATGCAAAGTTAAAACCGTCTGGATGCCAACGAACACGCCATGTACCTGGACTCAAAACCAGACAATATTCGAAAACGTGTTGTTTGACCAGGTAACATGTCTGGCGGTTTCAAACCGCGTTAATTAAATATGGTAACGGAATTCAAAATTCAGATTTTTGAATAAAACCGTTACACCAAGGGTGGCGGTTTCAAACCGCGTTAATTAAATATGGTAACGGAATTCAAAATTCAGATTTTTGAATAAAACCGTTACACCAAGGGTAATTCAGTAAAAATTAAGCCCGAGATCAAGACAATTCGCCCAAACGCCCGAGCCCGCACCCGCGACCTCGACCTCGACCTGGTCCTGGTCCTGGCCCCTGGCCCGTGGCTCGTGGCCGTGGCCGGAGCCAGGTTGGGTCGGGCGGGCGGCGCGCGCGTGTGGGGTTTGCCCATATGCGGTACTTAGGTGTTTAGTTTACACTATAACAACACTTAACCACATAAATACCAGCATTGTCAAGGCTAATATATCCGATGTGGGATATTTTACACAGCTTTATTTTCACATAGATAATATTTTCCTTGGGCTTTATCTATGGATTACCATTTCAAATGGTTCAATCCTAGATTACCCCTTGAAAATATCATCTTATCAAGCCCATTTCCAACAACTTGCAATTCTTGTTCTGATCGCTATCGACTATATAGAAAAATTACTAATTATACAAGCAAATAAAGATAGTTTTCTCAAAGAAAAATATTTAGAGTAATTAAATCATGTTCATAAGGGAAAAAAATCATGAGATTTTCAATTATATGAGATGGATTAACTTCAAATCAACAATTATATGAAATGAGGAAATTGGTACTTTATTATTGTTTTGGAGATAAGGTCTTCTCCAACTTTATTTTTGCTGAATTGTTGTTTAATTTGAAGATTTTCTCCTCATAATATGTGAACACCTCTGCTACCCTTAACAAGGGAATGTACAACTACAAGTACCACTAGAGATAAACGAACTTGTACGCCCTCTGCCTTTGTAGCCTTTTTGCAAGCATCATCACATATTTTTTGAGTGCAATTCAAGTTAATATGTTGCAAGCAAAAGTTCTTCCTTTCAATCTAACCTACAATAAAATTAAATAAAAAATTGACAACTAGAAAATCATGATAATTTAAAAAATATTGTTAGCTACAATGATCAACTATGAGTATGGATAAAAACTTTTCTTTTTTGTTTCTTTTTTTTTTTTTGAGAAATTCAGAGGCCTCAATTTTATCATTTAAGTTAGGGGTCTTTGATTAAATAATTACTAATGGACAAAATAAACAGGAAAAAGAACCTCACCATTAGAAAGGAGGAATAGAAATAAAAGAGCAACGGCACAAATTGAGCACTTCATACTTAGAGTTTCTCTGTAATGTTTAGATAGAATTGAGTTGCATATAGTAGGTAAGATAATTAGATTTATAGGTAAAAGAAAAAGGAACTATGCTATCCACTTTCTCTTTATGAAATCTGTAATTTTCAGGGCATATAATATAGGTAGATTTTTCATTTGTTGCACACTAGTTTTCAAGTAAATAATTATTAAAAAGATGCTATAATCACATTAATCTAGAATGACTACAAAAAAATTTGACATTTTTCAGCGGAATTGGCGAAATTCTGCCTGATTCACGCCAAGATATGAGGACAAATGTTGGCAAATTTTTTATTAGACGACAGAATAACAAACTACATCGATTTCACCTCTTTTTTTTTTCCTTATCTTCAGCCAGCAAATTGTTGTTTTTTTGTAGTGAATTTTGAAAAGAATTATTATAATCAGATAATGAGAAATTAAATCCCATACATATAACCTTGCACCAGAATACTGTTATCTTTTTATAGTAAATATGTGTAAGAAATATTACAATCACATAATGAGAAATTAAATCTCATATGTAAAAGCTAATTGTCATTAAAACAAATGGGTCTCAAATAACTGAGATTGTAAAAAATTTTAATAGAACTTTGTGTAAAGTATTGAATCATCTAAGATCTAAGATTCTCGCTTTGCGCCGCAAGTGTAAAACAGTAAAAGCAACAAAAGTTCAATACACATAACTTGTTTTTGGCAAAAATTGGAGTAGGCAAAAATGCATTAACTAGTATCCTAATAAACTAAGAAAAGGAATAAAGAACATATATAATACTTTGGTTAATAGTTCATTTATTTATTTTCAAGATATAATTTTTTCATAAATTAATTCATTATTCTTTTTGGAAGAAAAATGCCCTTTAATTGCAGTTCTTGTTATGATTTTTATCATCTATATAGAAGAATTATTAATTTTACAAACAAATAAAAATAATATTCACTACAAAAAAATACTCATTTTCCAGCGAAAAAATCCGGCGGAAGAAGTTTCGCCGGATTTTCGAGAGAAAAAATTCGGGGGAACACCGTCGGAAATAATACACTGGGATTTTGTCCCCCGGAAAATTTCAAAAAAAAAAATTAAAAAAAATCCGAGGGAATTCCGGCGGATTTTAATTTTAATTTTTTAAGATTCTTTTTTAGCAAAATTGTATGTGTAAGCACATATCCATATTAAATATTATTATTTATAATATGTCTTAATTATCTATAATATATTTATTGATTATATGGTACAATATAAATACATTGAAAATCTTTTAGTTTTTTAAAGGAAATCAAATGAAGTAGTAGTAGTAGTAGTTAATAATAATAATTTTGAAAAAAAATCAATAAATAAACTTGGAGGTAGTTTAGTGGCAAAGTATTATATTTCCATCCAAGAGGTCCCCCATTCAATATCTCATCAAAATAAATTGCAATGTATGTCGTTATAACAAATTTTATGAGTGGTTTAAGTCATACATAGGTATACATATTTACAAATTTCTATTAATTACAAAGTTGAACCTAAATTTAATGAAATAAATGAATATTTATCTTATAGGTTCATAATCCAGCAAATGGGATTCCAAATCTATTCTTAAATCAATTAGCTTGGGGTTCTAAAATGAAAATGAAAACATATCTTACATACTTTGTCAATCGTTTCAAATTTCACACTTCCTCATGGTGTCGAGGAAAAAAGACAACGAACTATAGGGTGTGGGTGAAAGGAAGTTATGAGGATGCAGTCGCTGAGGATGACTACTAAGGAATTTTGAATGAAATATTGAAATTGGAGTACACTAGTGAACCAATAAAAGGATTGTATTATTCAAATGTGAGTAGTTCAATCCCACACCTCGAAAAGGAACTCATATTATACATCCAGAGTGCGAAATTCATGAGGTAAAACAATCAGGGAGGTATAGAAAAAATGACCCTTGCATAATAGTACAACAAGCCCGGAAGGTATACTTTGTTCAGTACCCTGGGAAAATTCATGAAAAAATGCGATGGCTCGCTCTCATTAAAAGTAAAGCGGCAGGCCAAGTCGATGTTGAATATGCATTGGAAGTCGTTTACCAAAATGACAAGGGGGTAATTGTGCGAGACATCACTGCTGATGATATCGTAGACTCTTTGTGCGACCAAAATATGCCATTAATACCAATTGATGAAGAAGAGCTTAATCAGGTTATACATACTGACAAAGAAGATGACGATAATGAAGAAGTTGATAGTGACGAAGATGAAACGAGTGATACGTAAATTAAAATGTGTTGTAAAAATGTAATAGAGAAATTCATAAATATATATGTGGGTAATATATTTCATTGTGACTTAAATGAATTAAAGTACACTATTGCACTTAATTTGATATATGCGTCAGACATTTAAACCAGCTAATAATAGTATTGTATATAATTTGATCAAAAAACATTGTACTTCAAAAATTTTGTATAATTTTCATGCAATTTTCAAACATATAGATGTGATGCGGGAAAAATAAATTTTGGTATGGTAGATCATCTGATAGACCAGCATTCAATCTGGGTTCTTCTTCATCCCATTGGGACACCTCCCAGCATCCCATTCGGGATCTTCTCCTTCTTATCATTCCACTCATATAGGCTATTCAAAAGGACTTTGTTAAGATGACTTCTACAAGGGAATTAATATAGGATTAAACCATTTCAAATGGAAATCCATAGATAAAGCCTAAGGTAATGTTGTCTCAATGTTGTTAAAGTAGTGTAAAATATCCCACATCAGATATATTAGCTTTGAAAATGCTATTATTTATGTGGTTAAGTGTTGTTATAGTATAAACTAAACAACTAAGTACCGCATATGGGCAACCCCACATGCGTGCGCCGCCCGCTTAACCCGACCTGGCTCTAGCCACGGCCACGAGCCACGGACTACGGACCAAGGACCAGGACCAGGTCGAGGTCGAGGTCGTGGTTGCGGATGTGGATGCGAGTGCGGGCTTGGGCATTTGGGCGAATTGTCTCGATTTTGAGCTTATTTTTTACTAAATTGCCCTTGGTGTAACGATTTTATTAAAAAATCTGATTTTTGAATTCCGTTACTATATTTAATTAATGCGGTTTGAAACCGCCAGACATGTTACTTGGTCAAACAACATGTTTTCGAATGTTGTCTGTTTTTGCGTCCAGATACGTTGCGTTTTCGTTGGCATGCGGGCGATTTCAACCGTGCATTAATGTGCCATCATTTAATTCTGGCTGTCTCCTTTCCCCTATATAAGCTGCCTCCTGGTTCCCTGCAAAACACACAAAACGAATTAAAAGAAAATAGAAAGTATATTGTTTAAGAAAGTGATCAGTCTTAAGAGTGTAGACACTTTTGGCTTTCAAGTGTGTGTTTTGAGTTGCATAAACAACCATTTGAGCTGTGTATCGAAGTAAGATTCAAAGTAGCAATGCAGCTTGGAACGGACCTCTAGACTATCTTATCCTGGAAGGAGTATCGCAGGCCCATCGCACCGGTCAGTGTGGCAAATATTTATTTAAAGCAAATCGGCTCAATCCGGTGATTCAGTCATACCTTTTCAAATAAATACTGATAAGTCAATTGTACTTTCTTGTTTATTTATTTATTTCTGGCATTGTTTAGTTTGCTTTTGATTATAGTGTTTATACTGTAAAACTATTATTGCATTGTATTTATATTATTGAATAAATCCACCCATGAGAATATCGAATTTTAGATATTATGTTTATTTGTTTTCCAACATAGGCTATAGTCCACCGCCCACCATTCCACTGCAGTTTATGCCAACCCCTTCGATACCTCGTGGCCATAGTCCACCTATTACATTACGTCAATTATTCTACACCCGGCAGTTCATCGGCCCAGTCTGACCCAACGGTGTTGCAGTTACAGTACCTAGTCAATCAACTATCCCAACAAAACACACAAATCATGCTAATGATGGAGCAGATGTTCACGATGTTTTCGAAGAACACAACGAACGGCTCAAATCAATCCTCTTTTGCCCCTCCGTTGGCTTAGTATGCCGCCGATGACGTAGACGACAACTCCGATGAGGATGACTGTGATTGGTATGGATTTTCAGTTCAAATTATTTCGGTTTTCGTGTATGCTGCAATTTTCGACGGATTATGCTATTTATTTATATATTTTGATAAATTATTGGAGTTTGTTACTATATATTCAATTTGTTATTTATTTAAATATTCAGATTATGTGATTAGTATACATTTTAAATATTTTATTTTAATTGTGTTTATAAGAGGGAAAAATAAATAAATAAACTAAATTTTTTAAAAATAATTAATTATTTTCAGCGAAATTTCAGCCGAAAAAATTCCTATTATTTTTAAAAAAATTAATTATTTTCGGAGGAATTTAGGCGGAAATTTAGTCAAAAAAATTAATAATTTTTTTAAAAATAATTAGTAATTTTTTCGACGAAATTTTCGCGTAAATTCTGCTGAAAAAAATTACTATTTTTTTAAAAAAAATTAATTATTTTCGGTGGAATTTTCGCAGAAAATATTTTAATTTTTGATTTATAAATTAAAAAAGGACTTCGCCGATAATCTGCCAAAAAATGAAATTCCACTGGAAGTTCCACCAAAATATCTGCTGAAATTTCCTTAGTTTCTTGTAGTGTTTAGTCCCATTGGAGTCATTTTGCCACATTTAGTCTTGTAGGAGTAGTTTTTACGCCACATGTATTTCCTTCGGCCAAAATTTTGCAAACAAGTTATGAAATTGGATGACGTGTCTGGCTACAAAATCTATGTGGCATTTATCATCAGTTTATTGAGTATGTGGCACATGACACAACTCTGATGGGTGTATAATAAAAATTAAAAAATAGATAAAAAAAATACTTATTAAAAATATAAATATAAATTAGTTAATATAATTGTGCCAAATAATATAAAAAAATAGACAATATATAGTACAAAATAAATATTCAAAAAAATATAATCCTTAAATAAAATTTATTATAAAAATACTTATACACACAAACAAACACACAATTTCACACACACACACACACACACACACACACACACTTTTATTAGGCAAATGAAACACTTGCACAACCTTTTATTAAGAACGGCGAGTTGAACTTAAAAAAAATCCAATAATTTTAAAAAAGACTATCATGAAATTTAATTGCAACTTTATTGGGTATTTGTGCTTGTATTTAGGCATGCCATTGGGTAGTATTTTCGCACGCAGGCCAAAAAAATACATTAGACTCAAATTTGACTTGAACCTGACAGTCCACGAGCTTGGATAAAATTGCAAAGCCGGTTTGAACGCGTTGGGTACAAACCCGGCCGGGCCGGACCCTTTTTCGGGGTTTGAATGTAATTATTTTATTTTGGGAGATTTGAATTGCTACAAACTTGGACTAACCCTAGTAAAATTGAATTTGGGCTTATAAGTCAAATAATATGTAGCTAGTTTTTTAACAACTCATATGAGCCAATCTCTCTCTCTCTTTCTCTCTCTCTATATATACTTTTATGATTTGATATTTGATCGTTTTATATCATTTACAAAAGCAAGAAAATTAGAATTTTGTGGTTGAGAGAAAAATGTCCTATTAAATTCCAATAATTTTGGAAATTTGTTGCATTGGACAAAATATTTACAACAATTATTTCCCATCTCAAAAAAAAAAAAAATATATATATATATATGTACATAAAACAATATATAGAGAGAGTAGTGAGAGAGTCGGCCATCAACGTAAATTAATTTCTTTGAATGTTAATGGATGACAATATTGGATAGGGGTTATATAAAAGGTATTTGGCATTGATCAGGTTTAGACTCAGGCAAAGACCCAATATTTTGAGGTGTTAGTTATTACATGCCCATGCTATCAAAACAATTTGACTTAAAAAATTTTCACTACTGATGTTTAGATCATGTTTCGGTTTGTATTCTTCGTACTCTTTGCTTTTGTTGAGCACTGTTTAATTTCTTGTTTTCTTTTTTCCTTTTAGGTTGGATAAGAAGGAAAGAGTTGTTTATGTTTGATAATCAAATAAATGCCAACTCTTAATCCATATAATCAAATTTGGAGAGACAAATTGAAAAATCACCGAATTTTTAGTGTCCATGTTATTCATTTTATACATTTTGTGATATTAGTAAATTTCGGTCAAGTTGTTTTAAATGTGCTTTTTTTTTTTAAAGTTATGTTCCTAATTTTGCTAGATCCCAAAAATACAGTACTAAAATTAAAAATTGGAAAAACATACATGACAAGAAATATTTTTTGCTTGTTCATTATTGATAGCGGTTCACATATAAATTAATAAAAAAGTGTTATATCTATTTTTTTTTTGAAAAAAATATAAGCTGAGAAGAAACTGCCTATCTACAAAAAAATTGTAGAATTCTTGTGAGAATAAACTATGGAGCTCAAGAAGTAAATTTTTTATATAGCCGAAAGGTAGAGCAAATGGGGAGAAATTTTTTTATACATTCAGTATGAATCCTACACATACACTAGATGATTGATATTGTGTTACATTAATAATTTACTTAAAAAAATAATATTAACATACAAAATATAACATAGTTTGAATCATACGTCTATGTATAAGTCTCGAACTATAGATTTATATAATAACTTTCCACAAGTGTGATCAGTGGCGGAGTCAGAAATTTTGTTCAGAGGGGTCAGTCAAGAAATATAGCAATAAAGAAAATAATAAATTGCAATTGCTAATACTTGGACTCCTGGGAAAATGTTCATCGGCAATCAATAGTGGCTCACGGCCATCGAAGTTCCATTTGTTCCCACCGTGTTGTAACTTGTAAATATGATCACAATCACTTTGTGATCATATTGTTATTATATATATCTATCATGTATGTATGTATACATATGCATAGACTTGTCTGTCATTATTTCACTTTTCCTTCATATATTGTACACAATTATGCCATCATTTTGGTTAGTAGATAATATATAATTAAGCAGGCAACTTTAAAAAAAATTATCAACTAAATAGAAAATTATAGATATTCACTTGTATTAAGTACTAATTACTCAACAACAACAACAACAACAATAATAATACTAATAATATCATCTATATTTTTCTATTTAGTTGATAAATTGGGACAACAACAACAACAACAATAATAATAACAATAACAAATTAACAACATAATGGATCATACCTTATGTGTCTTTATGATGGTTGATATCTTTGTAGAAATACAAAATCAACTCCTTTTCTTTTTTGCAATGTTATGAAATTTCAAATGTCCAAGGGTTTGGACGTTTGGTTGAGATTCAAGAGAAGAAAAAAAATGGCTTCTAAGAAAAGATAAATAAGAAAATGAAAGGACACAAATTTGACTTTAAAGGGAAGATACATATAATTTTTTTTTCTTTATTTAATAAGTCATTGCACTTATATATACACACTTTGTTATTTATTTGTTTTCATGATAAGTGGGCCCATTTTATTGAAAAAAAAATAAGAATAATAAAAAAATTATTTTATTTTTTGACCCCTACCCTATGTAAATTTATATGTTTGTGAGGGGGTTCAATTTGAATTTTTAATATAACAATTTTATATATATCTCTCAAAATCTATACATACTCTAATAGCATTTTCAAATTTTGAGTGGGTTCAATTAATGAATAGCTCCGCCAGTGAGTGTGATTGACAAAATGGGAGTTTTGGATGAAACCAAATTAGGTGATTGCCTCCATAACTAGTGAATTGTTCAAGAATGGATCACGCTTTATCGCGACGGCCTTATATCCAAGAAATGATTTGACCATTACTTTAAATGTGTGTATGGATTCTCTTATAATGATATTATGGGCCAGAGAAAGTCATTTGATACTTCTCTTACATTTCTCTCCCTAGTTCAGCAGGCATTTCTCGTTTCTTGGGAAACTGACAAAATGGCTGAATGGGCTAACAGTAACATTAAGTCCGTAGCATCATATGTAAAAATAAATACTGATGCGATCTAAAAATTTGGAGCACCGAGAAAAATTGAAACCTGTAGATTTATCGAATAGATTTTATCGAGAACGAGATTAAAAAGCAAGTATTCTCATTGCGAGTGATGAATAAAAAGGCCTATCTCTTATAGTCTTTGCGCTTGAGATGAGAGAAAAGAAACTCATTGGGCATTGGAGCCCATGAAAAATTGTAACATTCGGGCCGGCTACCTTTCTCCAATTGATAGTTGGGTCGTCGGGCCTTATTTTGCTTGAGAATTCATCTTGGGCAAATTTTTATTCTATGCAGTACCGCATAGCTTCCAGAACTTCTGATGCAGTGGCCTTGAATTACAACAGCCCTTTGATGATAAATGGATATTCATCAAAAGAAATAAAAAATCAGAGATACCCATATAGGACCAGAACATGCTGATAAGATGTTCTATTTCAAAATAATGTTTCATCTTTTATTTTATGATATATATATTTATATAATACGTATAAAATTATTTTCTTAATTATATACTTGTCCAGTGATCTTTACACTTAGCATATATATATCTATGCCTTGAAAAAGGCGGTGAAATGCAGTTAGGAATAGAGGATTTCAAATACTGAACATGGGAATGTATCGGGTTTTTAGCCTAATAAACATGTATCCCGTCTTTAAAAATGTGAGAAGTATTAACAAGAGATCGAGTCCTAAGAGTATGTGCCATGTGGGATATTGTTAGGAATTCGAATTCAAGCATTGTGCATGTGTGGATAATGTGTGCCTACAACCTCTGAAAAGAAAAGAAAGAAAGGGAAAAAAAAAAAAAAGGCTCAACATGGGAATAGCTGTACATAAATCCGTACAAATCGTAGCATCTACAAAAATCACTATTCATTATAGTATTGAGATATCCAGACAATAGTTAATGTTTGATTCCCTTTTCTCGGCCCCATGTTCACGATTTAATCGAAGTTAATTAGCATGTAACTCCAAAGTAACTATTATAAATCACTGTAATGTCCGAGTAACTACAAAATCATACATGCAAAAATGTCACTTTCGCACAAGGGAATCTTCACCTAAGCATGTCGCATATTATATTAAAATTTTTACAAAAATAATGATCCCAAAATTTGTAATTATCCAAAGATTTTCAATATTTAATTAAGGGACAAGTGGTGTGTCGTTTTAAAGAATGAAGAATTGTTAATTAGAACCCATTTATTTTCTTGTTTAGGAACAATAATGGGGGCAGATAACAAGGTATTCACCTACTCTGAAGTTTCAGCTCACAACACTATTGGAGATTGTTGGGTCATCATTAATGCCAAGGTACTTTACATATTTTCTTTACCTTAATGTAATTTTTTTTTAATATATATTTCTTATTTCTTTCTTTTTTTGTTCCAATTAAATTTAGTGGTGGGATTTGAATCTTGAGCTGGCTCGACTAGCTTTACACTTGTAGCTGAACTTATGAATCACTAATCTTTAAACTTTGGAAAGCAGAAATTTTTATTCGAGGGGATGAGGTTGAATTGGAGGTTGGTGTTGTAAAATTTTGAATTTTAATTTAGATAAACATAAATATAATTAAAAATAAAGTTGCCGGAAGGCCTATTGCGCTTCTCAATCCCCTTGGCTCATGATTCTTTTCTTTTGTATATATTCATTTTTTCATATCTTGATCTGGATATTTAATGGGTTGCGGTTTACCAATGTCAATTAATACTAATCAAAAGTTAAGGCCCATGACAAAATGTTTCTATGGTCAAAAAATATTGAATTTCTGGGCTCGATTTTCCATCAATTTGTGTGTCTGTTTGTATTTCTATTTTCGTAGTAGTTCTTATTTTATTCTATAGTAGTTTGGTTATTTGTTGATAATTGTAATAGTTGTTGATAATGATTGATATTTGATATTTGGTATTGATTGATATTCATATAATGATAATGTAACTTTTTCAAAAAAAAAACATTCAATTCAAAATTTGATGGATTTCTGGACTTGGTGATATGAAAGGATTTTAATGGAAAGCTGGGATTTGGATATGGCTTAGTGCATATGTATCTCAGATGTGAGATATAGCACACCAGCTCTTTTTGGCCTAGTTGGTTTGGGATCGCCTTTGTCCTCTAACAGGTCAAAGGTTCAAGAGCTGGTGTGGGGAAAAAGAAAACGAGAAAAAAAAAAGAGGTATTCTAAAATACCTCTCTTTTTTAGTAGAGATGAAAGAAGTATGAATCCATATTGTATTATAAATTATATATATTTTTTTTGAAATATGCTAAAAGAATTAACGGTTAATTCCATGTAGATCCCCTCTAAAGTCATCAAATACACTGATAACTCCTCTGCATTTAATCATTTAGCCATTTAACAAACATTATCTTCCATTAGGGTACTGTGAACTTTTGGAAAAAATAGAAAAAATAGACATACACTGAACTTTTGGAAAAAATACACTGAACTTTTCACCTGACGCATTTCCAATAGAAAAAATAGAAATTTTTTAGGGGTTTAAAGCGAAAGAAAAATGAGGATTTTTTTTTTCTTTGAATGCGAGAATGCGAACACAGAAAGTTTTCTTCCCTTTAATTTCTAGTAATTGAGTCGCCAATATGTTTTTATTTATTTTTCTTTCGCCTTTTTTTCTATTTATTTTTAATTGAGGGCAATTTGAACTTTGTATTTTTAAGTTTGGGTTTTTTAATTATGCAAACTTAGAGGGAGTGTTAATGTAATTATGAAATTACATTGACACTTGATAATTTGACTATCTATCAGGGGATCTGACTGTGATTAACCCATTATATATGTATGTGTATGTATATATCTGAGTGAAATTAACTGAACATTTAAATGTGTATATGTATGTATATATATATATTATTAATATGTTAGTGTCTAGATTTTTTATTCAGAAAGGTATATATCTTTGATCGCAATTACAGGTTTACAATGTGACAAACTACTTAAATGACCATCCTGGTGGCGATGAAGTCTTACTGGCAGCTGCAGGTACGATACAATTTACAACTGTTACATGCGTGTAAAGTGTCACATATAGGAGTTAATTGCATCAAATCCCCTGTATTATTTGAAATGGGCAAAAACAATCCTATATAAATTTTATTAACATAAAGAACCTTGAGAAAATATAAATAGAGTAACTTGAACCTTGCAAATCACTGGTGTACTTCACGTGCTGAATGTGCGAAAATTCATTTGCTTTGGCCACAAAAATTACTTTTTTGCCCTCTATTAAAAAAAAATTCAAACTTACACTTACGTTTCCATTCGTCTCTTTCTTATTTTTATTTTTACTTTATATTTTCTTGAATCATCTTCCCCCAACTGGATTTGAAAGTTTAGTTTGCTGCCAAATTTCTGGAAATTCCAAAATTGCGAAGAAAATGGGAAAAGTCAATTAGCAAAACATGCCGACTATTTTGCTCATGAAGACTGCAATGGCTTCCATTGCAAAGTTGGCCAAATGAAATTTGCCTTTTGGCCATTGATGCCAGATTTTTTTCTTTTCGCTGGGTGAGTGTGTAGTTATATACATACATACATATATATACATATATATAATTTCACATCTGTATATGTATATATATGTACATATAAAATATCCACATTAATTTATATATATTATCTAATATTCATGTGTGCTATGTATATTAATATCAATATATACACATTAAAATTTACAACATATTACATATTTAAAAAATATTTTAATATTCATAATATATATAAAGAAGTTTTGGTTGAATAATATATATACACACACACACATTTGTGACTGGAGAAGGAGGAGAAGGATTGGCTTGAATAAAGAAATAAGAATTTGAGTGCTTTAATAGGGTAGTCATACAAAAGGAGAGAGTGTGCAAATATAAAATTACATAGGGTGTTTTGTGCTAATAAAATTTACACAAGGTTTTTTTTTTTTTTCCCATTTCTAATATTAGAGGGGGTTTGGTGCAATTAACTCCATATAGAAGTATAGAACTCGAGTTTCATAATTGAATTCAAAATATAAATGTGGGGAATGTAATGTTAGGGTTCGAATTTTAATATGTGTTCATTGCGTGTGGGTGATGATGTGTATTATTAAAACAAATGGAGTTCCATAATTGAATTCAAAAAATAAATCTACATAAATCAAACTTGATATCTACGAATTTATTTCATTGCAGTCCTAAATTATTATATCACTACAAGAAGGAAAAAAAAAAAAAAGGATTTTCGGCGGATAAATCTACATAAATCAAACTTGATATCTATGAATTTATTTCATTGCAGTCCTAAATTATTATATCACTACAAGAAGACAAAAATAAAAAATAAAAAGGATTTTCGGCGGAAGTTTTGCAAAATTTCGGCAAAAATTTTAAAAAAATATATATATATTTTATTTTTTGGCGAAATTTTGGTATATGAAAATGTTTAAAAATAAGTGGAAATACATCATATAATCTCCGTAAAAATACTTAAAGAAGCCCCTTAAAATTAATGCTTGTATCTAAAGCACATGAAAACGATTTTCAAATCAAGACACACATCCAACCAATTTTCCATACCAATAAACCCAAATTAAAGTTAAGTTTTTGATTAAACTACCATCGACTTTTTAAATTAATAAACACAATGAGTTGATTATTTTTAATAGAAACTTTTCCTTTAAAGGTTTTAAATCCATTTGTTTGAATGATAAGTTTAATAAATTAAAGTTTTTGATTGTTTTTGTTTTTTTCTAATTGTAAGACATATAAATTATGAATAATATTTTATTAAAATTTCAAAATATATAAATATATGTGAGATAATTAAATTTTTAAAAATTAAATGAGCTAAATAACAAAACAAAAATTTTGATAAATTAATTTTGATCGAAGAAAAGATAATGTGCGGGTATAATAAAATGGGAAAAATGCACTGTACTCCCCTGTGGTTTGCGAAACTAGCACGCTAGACCCTGTGTTTTTCTAATTGTTATAGAAAATCCTATGGTTTTAAAAATCAAGTTTAACAACTCCTAGCCATTCGTGTGATGCACGCGCGTTCTATGCAACTGATCGCCATTTTTGAGAATAAAATGACAATTTTACCCTTATTTGGTCAATTTTAGGATAGTTTTATCAAATTATTTCTGACCAAATTATTTTATCATTTTAGAACAGTTTTACCCTTATTTTTTTTATTTTATCATTTTTAAATCTTCTTAATTATTTTTAATCCTTATCAAATTATTTCTGACCAAATTATTTTATTATTTTAGGAAAGTTTTACCCTTATTTTTTATTGTTTTATCATTTTTAAATTTGCTTAATTATTATTAATCCTTATTGATTTAAACACTTTAGCCCTAAACCTTATTAATCTTCCACCTAATAACCACTACCGGTGCCGCCCCTCCGCCACTGCCGTCGCCGCCACCAAAATCCACTACCATGCCCTCCACTACCGTCGTCCATCGTCCGCCGTCGCCACACTCAACACCATTATCCAAGAGAAAGTTAAAGAAAGGGAGAGAGACAGAGACAGAGAGCAAGAGAGAGACATGAGAGTCGGGGGGGAGAGAGAGAAAACAGATCGGGAGAGGGAGAGAGAGAGAGAGAGATAGAGAGAGAGAGATAAAAGTACAGATCGATAAGAAAGAGATTCGGGGGGGGAGAGAGAGAGATCGACAGAGAAAGAGAGTCGGGGAGAGAGATCAAGAGAGAAAGAGAATCGAGGAGAGAGAAATAGCCACTCACGGGCCAGAGAGGGCGGCAGGTGGCGGCGGCAGAGGCGGCAATGGTGCCGGTGAGATAAATCTGAGAGAGAGAGAGAGAGTGAGAGAGGACGGGCGGCGACGGCGTCGACGAGATCCATCCGATGAGGGCCGGTGGCGACAAGATGATGGAGATGGTGGCTTCGCCGGCGGTGAGAAGATGAGAGGGAGAGGATGAGGCGTGAGAGAGAGAGAGAGAGACAGACGGACAGAAAGATTAGATAAAGAAGAAACAAAAATGGGAAAAAAAATGTAAAAAAGGAATTAAAAAGAAAATGGAAAAAACGCAAAAAAAGTAATAAAAAAGAAAAAGAATAAAGAAAAAATAAAAAATAAAAAAAGAAAAAAGTAATATTGAAATATTGGTAAGGGTAATTTGGTCAATTTAACTAAAAAATTGACTAATTTTATCAAGGGGGTGGTGAGCAACTTTACAAAACCATAAGGTTTTCTATAACAATTAGAAAAACACAGGGTCTAGCGTGCTCCTTTCCCAAACCACAGGGGAGTACAGTGCATTTTTCCCTAATAAAATTGATTAATAACTAAGTATAACAAGAATAATGTAAAAATTCAAAGAGTAATTGTGTCTAAAAATAAGGATAAATTCGAGCTTTTTAAAATGAGAATAGAATGGTGGAATGGATGTTTTAAAACAGAATATTTTCATCGATTTTTTGAATATAAAAATTAAATTTAAGGAAATTTTAGATATTTTCCTACAGTCTCCTAACAATTTAATATATATTGTAGGCAAAGATGCAAGTGAAGAATTTGAAGATGTAGGTCACGGTAGTGCGGCTAGATTGATGTTGGACGAATTCTATGTCGGAGAGGTCGATCCATCCATCAAACCAACAATAGAAGCCATAGATACGCCTCGTAGTCTTGCTCAAGATGTGAAACACAAGCCATTGGGGTCAAGTAATAAGCTTCTGTATTTTGTATTAGCCCTAGCAATAATAGCAACGAGCATTGGGATTCACTTCAATTTGTATGCGTAAGTTACCGGATCAGATCCCCAACTCCATAATAGTGTCCTATCCACTGCCCCACACTCTAGATGTACGACACATGTAAATCTTAAAAATTAAGTAAATCTTTAAAATTTACACATGTCGTATATCTGGGACGTGGAATAGGGAATGATGCACTATTATGAGGTAGGGGATCAGGTTCGGTAAGTTACAACTAATATTGAGGACAATATTGGTAATCAATCTCTCGAAAGATTCTTGAACACAAGAGTTTCTATTCTAGTTTATATATGTATTTCATCTCTTATTATATGAACATATGTACTCTATTGTGGATATTTATGCGTTTATGCTTAAATATTATAAAACAATCCCAAAGTATATGAATGCTAGTTAAATTATTAGAACACCCACACTATGACAATTTGATATATGACTCAAGAGATTAAAAAAAAATGCTGATGGATTATGACACTTAATGTTGTTCAATATAAAGATTCTATTATCTCACTTTAGCATTTCATTCGTGTGCACAATCATGAGAAAGCTAGAAATTAGTTGTTAGTAGTATTGACAATACAACCTTACCCAAAAACAAAAACAAAAACAAAAAAGAAAAAAAAATATTGACAAATACATCCAGAATATATGGGAGTTTGTCAAAACTTGAGACTTTAAAATTCACAAAGTCAATATGCCAAGTAGGATGAGCGAAATTGTTTTTTTCCTGCTATAAGTCGTTTAGGTATGAAATTGTCAAAAAAATCAAAATTTAGGGCTAAATTTTACTAGAAATTTTAAAATTTATTGAGTTTAGTTAAAGTTTTAAATTTGTCTATTTGTTGTCACCAAATAGGAAGCATGAAAAATCAAAATACAGTTTGTCAATTTTAGGATAAATATTAGTTGAGAAAACCTCAACTAGATTTATGGACCCACTCCTCAACTTATGGAACAAACTATTAATGATAAACATTTTCATATGTATAATTTATGTGTTTAAATTCTGCAAGAACATTTACAAGCACAATTTTTGTTTTTACAAGCACAAATATTACTATATAATAATTGATTTTAACTATGTAATTATCACATATAATTAATCTATTAAAATGATACATAACATTTGAAAAATATTTAAGAATTGTTTTCACATATAGATGTCAATAATTCATAACGACCACATCGACCCACAAAATTATTAATACTTAGTCACCTCAATGATTCACATTTAATGCGACCACAATGGTTACATTTAAAGATGTCAAATGGGCCGGGCTGACCCATGAACCTGGTGGCTAAGCCAGGTCCGGCTTGGCCCAGGCTCGGCCCATGAACAGTAACAGACGGGTTGTGCCGGTCCAAGGATTGCATTGTGGGCTCCTATTAGGTTTGATAGAGATAGCCCAGCCCAGCCTGGCCCAGGCCCAGGCCCATAAAAGCCCGGACCCATAACCAACCTAGCCCAGTCCGGGCCCAACCCAAGCACATCATATTAATTTAGAATATGTTTGATATATATACTAATATATGTATATTATATATATTGATATATATATATATATATAATAAATGATTAAATATATATTATACATATAAAATTAGATATACTTATATATATGTGTGTGTATGTACATATAATTAAATGTATATATATCAGATACATATGTACATATATAACATATATTAGATATATATGGGTAAATTACATTAAGCACCCCATCCTTTGGGATGTTTTGCACTTTAGTACCCAACCTTTGTAAATATGCGTTTTGGTACCTAACCTTTATCATTTGTGTGCCGATGGTATTTGTGTTTTGCACTTTGGCACCCAGAATATGCCCGAATATTCCACAAAGATTCCATTCAAATAGTGAAAAAATACCATCGGCACACAGTGATAAAGGTTAGGTACCAAAGCGCATATTTACAAAGGTTGGATACCGAAGTGCAAAACACTCCAAAAGTTGGGGTGCTTAATGTAATTTACCCTTATATATCTAATATATGTTATATATGATTAGATATATAATATATATGATTAGATATATAGATATATATTAGATATATATGTATAATACATATATAACATAGATTAGATATTTAATATATTGATAGATAGTTATATCATATATATTATAGAGGATTAGATACATAATATATTAATATATATGAGATATATACGAACATATATATAGTATATTATATATATGTTTATATATATATATAATATAATAGATACGTATTGACATACATATATTGATATAATATATATATATATATATATATTCTTGGACATATATATAATAGACACATATCGACATCCATAAATGACATACAAATATTGATATATGAAATATATACTTGGACATATATATAATAGATACATATCGACATACATATATTGATATATATATGTATATGATATATATAATTAACACACATATATCTAATATCATATATATGAAGACGTTGGCAGATGATTTCGGATTAAAGTTTTATTAGATGTAGTAAATGATTCTTTTTATTAAATCTTTATGTAATATTTTTTAGTTCTCATATTTACACTCCAATATTTTGAACTTAATAAGTTATTAGAGTTTTTTTTATTATATAGTAAAGTTAATTTTTATTTTATTATTGAAAACTATAACAAAAAAGTAATAAGTACTCGCATAAGTTTAACTAAAAGATACTAATTAATATTTGGATATAGGACACAAAATCACAAAATATGGAAAAAAAAATATATTTTTTTAAGTGAAACCAAAAAAAAAAAGAGAAAAAATGTAGGCCCACCAAGCCCAGCTTGCCATGCCCAGCCTAAAAAAGCTCAGCCCACAAGCCCTGGGTTCATGGGCCAAGTTGGGCTTAGCCTCACCATTCCAAGCTTGGCCCAGGCCCAAGTCCAACCCACCGCATAACAAGCCCGACCCAACCCAACCCACTATAGTAATCAGGCTTGGGTGGGCCTGGCCCGGGCCTTGTCCATTTGACAACTCGAGTTACATTGGTCTTTGCTGACAATATAATTAGCTATCAAAGGCACCCCTCAATTGGGAAATTCTTTCATTGATCAGGTATATGCACTTTGCGATCCAAATTCAACCACGTACTATGTATTATTTTTTTTTATAAAATATATATAACATGTGGCTAAATTTGGATTATAGGATGTATTAGAGGGACTCATACACCCAATCTGTACAAGAATTTTCCACCTCAACCCACGCGCACGAGGACCTGTGGACTAGGGCATCTCACCCGCACTCTACTCCACTTGACCTCCATGTTAGATAGGCTTGCACCATAAATGCTCCTAACATTAATTAATTACGATAACTAAGTACACTTCATTCCTCAAAAATCATATTCCTTGAATATTTTTCCCCTATCCTCGATTCTAACTCAAACATCAGAGAGTCTTAAATGGAGGCCACCCTGACTAGCTAATGTGTTTTTACTGATCTGGAGGAATTTTCAAACATTTTTCTTGTTCTTCAATTTTTGATGATTATCGAATATCGTATATTAATTAATGATGAATAGTATGTAGAATATTGAGCCAAAATATATATTTTTCTTCATGATTGAGCAAAAATATAATTGATTCACAACAGACTAGGTGTTGTTAATGTTATAATTAAAAGATGGACATATAATTCTAAATATTAACTTAATTTTTATTTTATATTGATTTTTCTATAGTGATAGATATACCATTTTAAATCTTTAATTGGCTTGACTATATATATTTCATGACTACATTTTCGTGTACGAGCGTATACAACATGGTTAGAGTGAGGTACAAAATCCATATGTCGCATAATGACAAATATAATTTGAATAACACTAAAATAATTTATATTTAAGTTAAAAGATAAGGCATATTTATATTAGATATTTTTGTTTATACAATATAGTACAAGTAATTCTATTCAATTTGCTTCAATTATAAACCTTCTATTATTTTTCTAATTTTCTACACATAAAAGTTATTTTTTTTAATGAAACTATTAATCTCCACTCATGTGATGGGAAATTGACAAAAAAAATTAATTTCAACTATCAGAAAAATATTTTAAGAAGAGTTTAATTTTTTGTTGATGTATTAAATAAAAAGGGACATTAGATAGAAATTTAACAAAATAACCTAATAAGAAATGAATATATATATATATATATACACCTATATTTTTGGGTGATAGATCTAATATATTAAGCATATGTAAAAAATAATAAAAAGTGCAACTGATGAACGGATAAGATAAATTTGGTTTAATGAACATAACATACACAATTGAAAAGGACAATTATACCTACATTTCCTAAATTTATGTGAAATTATGAATATCTCTCTCTTGTTTCAAAAATTATCAATACCCTCTTGACGCTTGTCGTTGTTTAACAAATTGCTATTGACTACCACTTTCTAAGGGAGAAAGTAGCCATGATGGATCTACTTGCGCAACACATTCCTGAAACCAGCTCGCGAATTTTTTTACCAAGTCCTTACCTGCTAAATGATTTCACTTGTTGCTGTCCAATCTGTGCATCCGACCCTTCTGCCCAAATTGAAGGAGGGCTTTAGCCGTATCTTTATCTTATTTTTGTTGTGTAGTTATCTCACATTGGCTCTTTATCTTTATCTTGTAGAATTTGTTAGTTTCATCTTTATTTTGTAGAGTTTATCTTTATCTTACTTGTTGTGTAGTTATCTTGTACACCAAATTTTATTATAAATGCCAGCAAGACCAACCCATTTGAGGTGTGGAAGCCAATAAATCTTCATTAACAAACGGGAAAATTGCATTTTTTGGATACTAACTTGGCCTCAATTCAATTTTAGGACACTTTAGATCCTCACTGACAATTTTGGGATAGATACTTCAAAAAAATTACATTTTCAGGACAAATTGATCGGAAAAGCATAAGTTTACTGAAAAATGCCACATCATAAATAGAAATTGCATTTGTGGCATAAATTTGGGAATTTTGCAAATGTGGACAATGATGTGGATTTTGAAATGAATTTTTTATATAATGACACACATATAATATATATATACATATTTAATAAAAATATATAAATGATGTATGTTAACATATCTATCTATATATATTAATATTTATATACATATATAATAAAAAAAATATAAATACGTGAAAAATAATATATGTAAAAGAATTTTCCTTTTACATGTTTTTTTATTTCTTTTTTTGCTCTCTCTCTCTCTCTCTCTCTCTCTTCATTTTCTTCTTCATTTACCAGATTTGAGATCTCTCTCATCCCTATCTTCTCTCTCTACCCTAAGCGGCATCACCTCTGCCATCGCTGCCGCCGCCGTCATCGATGTTGCTGTTGTTCCCCTACCCCCCTCTTTCTATCAGATTTTTGATTTCCTTTTCACTATCTTATCGATTTCTCTCATCCTTTTACTTTTGCATTTTTTTTCATGGAGGAAAGAATTTTAATGGTTGATTTGGGATTATTATGCTCGAACAGTGATGATGATTTTGGTGCAGGAAGAAGAATGGTTTTTGGGTTTTGGTGATGATGGCAATAATGGCAGTGGCAGTGACGATGAAAAGAGAAAAGAAGGAGCGCAGTAATGGCAGTGGCGGTGACAATGGCAGCGGTAAGAAGAGAGAAGAGGGAGAGGAGGGAGGTGTGAGGGGAACAAATATTTATCTGAATTTTTTTTTCTTTTTTGGTATAACGAAGAGGATGATTAAAAAAAAGGGGAAATTAATTATAAAAATGGAACGAAAAATGAAATAGAATAAAGAAATATATAGAATAATGGAAAAGGGTTTTTTCTACCTTTTTTTTATTCCAACAACGCACTTAAGTGTCAAATTAATCCACATCATCGTTGAGGTCATATGCCAAGTAAAAAAAAAAAAAAAAATCTAAGCCGCGTTTGCATTTTTTGGTGGTCACATACCCAGCATGTGACATTTTCCGGTGAAATTGATCGGAAAATGGGCAAAAGTTATAAAATTGAAAGTTTTTGTAAAAATATCTGTCCTAAAATTGCCAGTCAGGATCTAAATATCCTAAATTTGATTTGAAGCCAAGTTAGTGTCCTAAAATGCATTTTTCCCATGAACAAACTTATTATTCATGATATAATAAATCAAAAAAATAATTGTCCCTCTACCTTTCAAAAATTTGAGGTTCTAGTCCGCATATTCAAATGCATTTGCCTATTCTAATAAATGGAGATTTTCTAGTGATTATGTATAGCAATCATGTATAATTTAATATCACTGATCACATTTAATGGTTCTATACTTTGATATCAATGAGAAGATCAGAAGGCAACGCCACTTGCAATAAAAGTTCAAAAATTGATATGGATGGGGGGTAAATTAGACAGTCCATTCAAGATAATATGGACATTTCGCTTCACATTTGCATATATATATATATATATATATACACACACATACGAGACTAGGGTTAAAACAAAAAAAATACTAATTATACAAGCAAATAAAAATAGTTTTCTCAAAGAAAAATATTTAGAGTAATGTAATCATGTTCATAAGGGAAAAAAATCATGAGATTTTCAAGTATATGAGATGGATTAACTTCAAATCGTCAATTATATGAAATGAGGAAATTGGTACTTTATTATTGTTTTGGAGATACGGTCTTCTCCAACTTTATTTTTGCTGAATTGTTGTTTAATTTGAAGATTTTCTCCTCATAATATGTGAACACCTCTGCTACCCTTAACAAGGGAAGGTACAACTACAAGTACCAGTGTACCACTAGAGATACAATGACCTTGTACGCCCTCTGCCTTTGTAGCCTTTTTGCAAGCATCATCACATATTTCTTGAGTGCAATTCAAGTTAATATGTTGCAAGCAAAAGTTCTTCCTTTCAATCTCACCTACAATAAAATTAAATAAAAAATTGACAATTAGAAAATCATGATAATTTAAAAAATATTGTTAGCTACAATGATCAACTATGAGTATAGATAAAAGTATGGATAAAAACTTTTCTTTTTTGTTTCTTTTTTTTTTTTTTTGAGAAATTCAGAGGCCTCAATTTTATCATTTAAGTTAGGGGTCTTTGATTAAATAATTACTAATGGAAAAAATAAACAGGAAAAAGAACCTCACCATTAGAAAGGAGGAATAGAAATAAAAAGGCAACGACACAAATTGAGCACTTCATGCTTAGAGTTTCTCTATAATATTTAGATAGAATTGAGTTGCATATAGTAGGTAAGATAATTAAATTTATAGGTAAAAGAAAAGGGAACTATGTTATCCACTTTCTCTTTATGAAATCTGTAATTTTTCAGGGCATATAATATAGGTAGAATTTTCATTTGTTGCACACTAGTTTTCAAGTAAATAATTATTAAAAAGATGCTATAATCACATTAATCTAGAATGACTACAAAAAAATTTGACATTTTTCAGTGGAATTGGCGGAATTTTGGACAAATGTTGGAAGATTTTTTATTAGACGACAGGATAACAAACTACATCGAATTTTCATCTCTTTTTTTTTTTTTTTTTTTTTTTTAATCTTCGGCCAGCAAATTGTTGTTTTTTTGTAGTGAATTTTGAAAAGAATTATTATAATCAGATAATGAGAAATTAAATCCCATACATATAATCTTCCACCAGAATATTGTTATCCTTTTATAGTAAATATGTGTAAGAATTATCACAATCACATAATGAGAAATTAAATCTCATATGTTCAAGCTAATTGTCATTAAAACAAATGGGTCTCAAATAACTGAGATTGTAAAAACTTTTAACAGAACTTTGTGTAAAGTGTTGAATCATCGAAGATCTAAGATTCTCGCTTTGTGCCGCAAGTGTAAAACAGTAAAAGCAACAAAAGTTCAATATACATAACTTGTTTTTGGCAAGAATTGGAGTAGGCAAAAATGCATTAACTAGTATCCTAATAAACTAAGAAAAGGAATAAAGAACATATATAATACTTTGGTTAATAGTTCATTTATTTATTTTCAAGATATAATTTTTTCATAAATTAATCTTCATTATTCTTTTTGGAAGAAAAATGTCCTTTAATTGCAGTTCTTGTTATGATTTTTTATCATCTATATAGAAGAATTATTAATTTAAAAAAAATAAAAATAATATTCACTACAAGAAAATACTCATTTTCCAACGAAAAAATCCGGGGGAACACCAGCGAAAATAATCCGCCGGAATTTGTTCCCCAGAAAATTCAAAAATAAAAAATAAAAAAAAATCCGAAGGAATTCCGACAGAATTTTTCCTCCAAAAAATTCAAAAAAACAAAATTAAAAAAATCTGGGGGAATTCCGGCGGAATTTTCCCTCGAAAAATTCAAAAAAAAAGTTAAAAAAAAAAACCGGCGGAATTCTGGAGGAAATTTTTGAGCATAGCCTAATGGTTCAAACCCCCTTAGCTGCAAAAGTAATTTTATTTTTTAATATAAAAATCTCGGCGGAACTCCGGAGAAATATTCCGTAGGATTTTTTTTTTCTGAAATTCGGTTTAATTAAATATGAAGTTTTGATTGTAAAATTTTTTGATAAACTTAAGCATAGTCTAATGGTAGGGCTACAACTCTTGTGTCCTAATGGTCAAAGGTTCAAATCCACTTGGATGCAAACATAATTTTAATTTTTTAAAATTCTTTTTTAGCAAAATTGTATGTGTAAGTACATATCCGTATTAACTATTATTATTTATAATATGTCTTAATTATTTATAATATATTTATTGATTATATGGTACAATATAAATATATTGAAAATCTTTTAGTTTTTTTAAAGGAAATAAAATTACCAATTTTATGTACTATATAAAAGAAGAAGAAGAAGAAGAAGAAGATGATGATGATGATGATGATGATGATGATGATGATAATAATAATAATAATAATAATTTCAAAAAAAATCAATAAATAAACTTGGAGGTAGTTTAGTGGCAAAGTATTATATTTCCATCCAAGAGGTCCCCAATTAAATATATCATCAAAACAAATTACAATGTATGTCGTTATAACAAATTTGTGCCAAAAAAATTCATTAGTTTTAATTAGTGAATATTGAAATTTGTTTATACAAGTAAGTCACGCTTTTATACAAAATCTACTTATTTACAAAAGAAACATATATATATACACACACACAAATATACATAGGTATCGTATTTTTTTATTAATAACACCTAATGTTCACATAAGTTTATTTATTTATTTATTATTTTTATAACTTTGTAAGTTATAAAGATATGATATCCATTAAAAACTCCATGTGTTTTATTTGAATCAATAATTTGTTATTTATCATTCGCAGAATATGAACTGTTTATTTTCATTTCTATATATCTTATAATGTATGAAATTTAATGCATGTGATTATTAAAAATTAATATAATCTTTTGAAACTATTACCAACAATTGAATTTTACAAAATTATATCAAAAAACATCAATTAATTTAAAAGTGACATATTATTAAAAGCACGTAAAAGTTTTATAATACATATAAGTTATTTGTTTCAGACATCATTTATTGAATAAAATTAACACAACTAAATTACAAATAATTGGATATATAAACAGATCTGTATTCAGAGCGTATATTAAACGGACAAGAAAAAGAACATAAATAAGTTAACAAATAAGAATATGTAATAATTATAAATAATATTTTACAAGTAATATTTTAATTAAAACAAGTTAACAAATAAAAATATGTAACAAGTATAAAACAAAATAATGTATTAATAAATTAAAATAAGAATAATCAAACGAATATGAACTAAATATAAAAATAATAAAATATAACACAACTTCTTGCAATAGCTTAGTGGTTGAAAGCTTGATAAACAAGCTTGAGGTTACAAGTTCAAATCGCCCCAATTGCAAAATTTTTTATATTTTGGGGCTACTATTCCAGCGGTGATGGCGACGGCGGCAGTGGCGGCCTAGAGGGCGGCGGTAGCAGTCCGGTGACAACATGAGCAACAACGGCGGTGGCAGAGACAGGCGCGGCGGGAGATGATGGCGGCGGGCACCGGCGGTCGGCAGAATATTCTGCCGGATTTCCGCCAGATGGCCGGTCCGACGGAATATTCCGGTGGAAATTTCCAGCTGGATTTCCTCCAGTGGTCAGGTCCGGTGGAAATTTTCGCCTAATTTCCGCCGGATTGCCAATCGGCGGAAATTTCTGTCGGAAAATAGCAATTCGGCTCCGTTTTTGCCGGCGGACACATTTCCGCCTGATTTCTTCCAATTTTCCGGCGGAAATTCCGCCGGATTTCCACCGAATTTTGCGCGTTTTCATGTAGTGATTCTCAAAGAAAAGTATGCAAAGTAATTTGATCATATGCATCTTAAAGTAGGAGAAATGAGGAATATGGTATTTTATTGTTGTTTTGAAGATGAGATTTTTTTTTGCCCCCATCACAATATGTGAATATTATTGGTACCACTAACAATAGTAGACACGATTATGAGTATCACTCATTATACAATAATCATTATAACCTTTTCAGCATATTATCACATGTTTATTTAGTACAAATTGCATTTTTTGAAGCAATATGTTTCTAGCAAATTCTCTCACTTTTGTTCTCACTGCCAATAATAATAAACCAAAAGTTGGCAATTAGAAAAATAGAATAATTTAAAAATAATTGATAATAACATGTCAAATGTATTTAGTTTTTAGCTATAATAATTAACTATGAACATAGATAGAAACTCATTTTTTTTTGGAAGTTGAGAAGTTTTGAGGCCTTAATGTTATTATTTAAATCAATCGTCTCTAACTAAATAATTACTAATTGAGAAAATATGAGAGAGAAAAAAATCCCTCCTCTACATAGAAGAAGTAGCATAAAAGACCAGCAAGACACTTTGAGCTTTTCATACTTAGAATTATCAAATGATTTTTAGAGAGATTTGATTAAATTTATCGGTCAAAAGGGGGGGCAACTATGTTTTTCACTTTATCTTTATGAAATCTATATTTTAGGTGCACATGATTGTAAATCTTTCATATTTGCATATTAGTTTTGGAATAAAGAGAAATTAAGTCACCGAAAGAAATTATGCGATCATGTTAATCAAGAATTTTCAAAAGAATTACAATAGTCACATTATTAGAAGTCAAAACCTATTATGCATAATCTGATTGTCAACATGGGGGGCAATCCTAGGACATTATTGGCTATCCGGATTAGTCAGCCGATGAGTCGAAACCGGATAGTTGACACAAAAAAAATAAATATATCAAATAAAAAAAATTAAAAACACAGTTTTATTAGGCAAATGAAACACTTGCGCAACCTTTTATTGAGAATGACGAGTTGAACTAAAAGAAAAAAACTTCCAATAAGTAAAAGAAAGACTATCATGAAATTTAAGTGCAACTTTATTGGGTGGTTGTACTTGTATTTAGGCATGTCATTGGGTGGTATTTACCCACGCAGGCCAAAGCTAAACAAGCACCTAAAAAAATATAGTAGACTCAAATTTGACCTGAACTTGACGGTCCATGAGCTCGGATAAAATTGCAAAGCAGGTTTGAACAGGTTGGGTGCAAACCCGGCCGAACCTGACCCTATTTTGGGGTTCGAATGTAATTATTTTATTTTGGGAGATTCGAATTGCTACAAACTCAAACTAGCCCTAGCAAAATTGAATTTGGGCTTATAAATCAAATAATATGTAGCTAATTTTTTAACAACTCATATGAGCCAATCTATCTCTCTCTCACACACACACACACACACGAGTTGATATTTGATCGTTTTATGTCATTTACGAAAGCATGAAAATTAGAATTTTGGAGTTGAGAAAAAAAAAGTTCGATAAAATTTCAATAATTTTGGAAATTTCTAGCATTGGACAAAATATTTACAACAATTATTTCCCATCTCAAAAAAAACATATATAAAAGAATATAGAGCGAAAGGGTAGTGAGAGCATCGACAATCAAGGGAAATTAATTCCTTTGAATTTTAATGGATGACAATACTGGATAGGGGTTATATAAAGGCTGTTTGACATTGATCAGGTTTAGACTCAGGCCCAAACCCAATATTTTGAAGTGTTATTATATGCCTATGTTATCAAAACAATTTGACTTAAAAAAATTTCCGCTACTGATGTGTTACATCATGTTTTGGTTTGTATTCTTTGTACTCTTTGTTTTCTGTTAACTATTGTTGAGCTTCTTGTTTCTTTTTCCTTTTAGGTTGGATAAGATGGCATGAGTTGTTCATGTTTGATAATTAAATTAATGCCAACTCTTAATCCGTAAAATCAAATTTGGAGAGAAAAATTAAAAACCAGCAAAATTTTACTGTCCATGTTATTCATTTTATACATTTTGTGATATTAGTAAATTTTGGTCAAGTTGTTTTAAATGTGCAATTATTTTTTTTTTAAATTTATCGTCCTAATTTTGAAAGATCCCAAAAATGTGGTACTAAAATTAAAAATTGGAAAAATATACATGACAAAAAAAATATTTTTTTTTTCTCGATCATTATCAATAGCGGTTCATGTATAAATTAATAAAAAAAGGGTTATATCTATTGTTTTTTTAAAAAAAATATAAGTAGAGAAGAAAATGAGTATTTACAAAAAAATTGTAGAATTCTTGTGAGAATAAACTATGAGAGCTCAAGAAGTAAATTTTTTATATAGCCAAAAGGTAGAGCAAATGTGGAGAAATTCCTGTATACACTCGATATGAACCCTACACAAGTAACAAATGATTTGCTGAATTATTGTTTAATATAAAGATTTGCCCCTCATAATATGTGAATACTTCGGCTACCCTTAACAAGGGAATGTGCAACTACAAGTACCACTAGAGATACAACGGCCTTTTACTCCATTTGCCTTTGTAGCCTTTTGGCAAGCATCATCACATATTCCTTGAGTACAGTTCAAGTTAATATTTTGCAAGCAAAAATTCTTCCTTTCAATCTCACCTACAATAAAATTTAATTAAAGATTGACAATTAGAAAATCATGATAATTTAGAAAATATTGTTAGCTACAATGATCAACTACAATGTGGATAAAACTTTCCCTTGTTTTTTGTTTTTTTGAGATATTCTGAGGCCTCAATTTTGTCATTTAAATTAGGGGTCTTTGATTAAATAATTACTAACGTAAAAAATAAACAGGAAAAAGAACCTCACCATTAGAAAGGAGGAATAGAAATAAAAGAGCAACGACACAAATTGAGCACTTCATGCTTAGAGTTTCTCTGAAATGTTTAAGATAGAATTAAGTTGCATATAGTAGGTAAGATGACTAAATTTATAGGTAAGCGGAAAGGGGATAACCATGTTATCCACTTTCTCTTTATGAAATCTGTAATTTTTAAGTGCATATAATAAAGGTAGATATTTCATTTGCCGCACACCAGTTTTCAAGTAAATAATTATTAAATTATTGAAAAGATGCTACAATCACATTGATCTAGAATGACTACAAAAAATTTGATATTTTTTGGTGGAATTGGGGAAGTTTCGCTTGATTCATGCCAAGATATGAGGGCAAATCTTGGCGGATTTTTTATTAGACGACAGAATAACAAACTAAACTTTCACCTCTTTTTTTTTTTTTATCTTCGGCCAACGAATTGTTTTTTTTTTTTTTTTTGTAGTGAATTTTGAAAAAAATTATTATAATCAGAAATTAAATCCCATACATATAATCTTCCACTAGAAAATTATTATCTTTTTATAGTAAATATGATTAAGAATTATTATAATCACATAATGAGAAATTAAATCTCATATATATAAGCTAATTGTCATTAAAAGAAATGGGTCTCAAATAACAGAGATTGTAAAAAATTTTAATAGGACTTTGTGTAAAGTATTGAATCATCAAAGATCTCAGGTTCTTGCTTTGTGCAGCAAGTGTAAAAGCAATAAAAGTTCCATATACATAAATTGTTTTTGGCAAGAGTTGGAGTAGGGAAAAATGCATTAACTAGTATCCTAATAAACTAAGAAAAGGAATAAAGAACATATATAATTCTTTAGTTAATCATTTATTTATTTATTTTCAAGATATATTTTTTTCATAAATTAATCTGAGTTAATTCCATTTTTGGTCCAATAGGAAATATCAAATTACACATTTCACTACCAGAAAACATGCTATTTTTGGCGGAATATTCTGCCAAAAATTTAGCTAGAATTTCAAAAAAATAAAAAAATATTAAATTTTAAAATTTTTGGTGGAATTTAAAAAAAATTATAAAAATTTAAATTTTCGGTGGAAATTCGGTGAAAAATTCCACCGAAAATTTTAAAAAATTAAAAAATTATTAAAAATTTAAATTTTCAGTGGAATTTTGGTAGAAAATTCAGCCGAAAATTTGAAAAAAGATTTAAGAAAAAAGAAATAATTTGTATTGATTTTCAGTGGATTTTTTGCCATAAATGAAGATAATTATTTTCGGTGGAACATCTACCGAAAATTCGCCTACAAAAATAGATTTTTAATAAAAAAAAAATATGCACTAAAAAAATGAATAGTAAATTATATTGGTTTTTAATTAAAAAAAAATACTAAGTGTAATGTTTTTTAAATGTTTTTTTGCAGCATGTTTTCTTTTTTTTAAAAAAAATTATTTTTCGGTGTATGTTTTGTTATGTATATTTTATAAATATTATTTAATAATTATTTTTTTTTAAGAAAATTATTTGGTACAGCTTATTAAGAAACTCTTATAAGGTTCTACAAGGAGTACATAACGAGACACATTTAAAAAGTGTTGTATGATATGTGCTAAGTAAAATGTTTTTTAATACTATATTTTTATTTTTATTCAAGTTAAAAATTCATATTTATCGAGTTCCAGATTAAGTCTATGTTTATTATGAGTACAGTTATTAAGTCTATGTTTATTAGATGTGTCAAATTAAGTCTGTATTTATTATGACTTATTAGAACTTGTATTTAGCTAACTTTGAGAATGCGAAAGAACAAATTTGTCTATTATATTTATTATGACTTATTAGAGCAAATATGTCTATTATATTGATAGCAAAAGTTGTTAATAAATTTTAGGATTAGTAATGATGGAATAGCTTTGACATAATTCTGATTAAGGAGTGAGAAAGGTCGAAATATTTAATGAGGGAGTCACTTTTACATATTTAGAGATAATGGACTACTCCTACGTGTCATAATAGATATCGTTTAAATTAGTTATTGCACAAGATTGACGAAATAGATTAATAACATTAATTCTTGATTAATTTGTCTAAAGTACCCCTACAAATAATAAGTTACTGGAATATTTTAATTTTAAAAATTTACAAAAGATAAGTTTAAAGACATTATGAAAAAGGCTAATGAATTTCTTACTGCAATGTAAGAAAGGTATATTTTATGGGTTAAGAAAAATATTTCTAAAACTACATCTTTTATGGAATGAATAAAGTAATCAAATTAAAAACCAATGATTAAGGGAATAGAGTATTATCGAATTATTAAATGGGTAATACGTTTTTAAATATTTAGATATTAGCGATTAGCAAACTTTCAAATTACTAAAAGGTTTGTTATAATGCAAGATTCATATATATTATTTTATTTAAATTTTTTAAGTGTATATTTTCCTTTTAAATATAAATATATATATTTCGGCGGATTTTCGGCGGGCATCAGCAGAAAATTATTGTTTATATTTTATAAAAACAAATTTATTTTTTTCGGCGGTTCGTTAGAATGCAAGATTCATATATATTATTTTATTTAAATTTTTTTAAGTGTATATTTTCCTTATATATATATATATATTAGCTATACTACAAAGATACTACGGACGCGTTAAATTGCAATTTCTGTGGTCACTACAGAAATATGACCTTTTGTAACGACAAATTTCATTACTAGAAGTCTAATTTTTGTTACTGTAACTTTTGGTAACAAATATTTTTGTTACCCAAATTCGTCTCATAAAGCCGACGCTAAAGTTCTTGTAACAATTTTTTAGTTTTTGTTAGAAAAACAAATGTTTTTGTAACGAATTACTTTTTCGTCACAAGAAGTCTTTTTTTGTGACAAATAATTTTGTCACAAAAAGTCATCACTATACGTTAAAAATGTTGACCCACGCACCGACCCAACAGAGCCAACTTGACCTACACGCCAACCCGATTTGATTATTTTGATTTGTCGTTGGAGATAGTCCAACACTCGATCTCAAGCATGATTTGGCGAAGGCCTACCACCACGCCACCTGCTATGTTGTTGGCGAAGTTGTTGTTTTGTTATACTTATTTGATTTGTATCTCCATTAATTAATTAATTTTGCATTAATTAGATAAAGTCAGATAATTATAAAAGCTCTATTAGTTAAAACACGTACTATACCCTATAAAGTACTCGTACGTATGAATAATTAAAAAATATTTTTATTTCATACAAATTTTGAACTTGATGAATAATATTTGTAAATTTTAATATAATAATGTTTAATATAACATATTTTGTATCATACTTGATAAAATAATACTTTCATTTTATGAAAAATTATTAAATTCGTTTCAAAATTTATAACATATAATAATATTTATTGGTATAATATATCAAAATTTATGAAAATTATAAATTGAAATCATATAATTAACAAATTTATAATACTTCATAAAAATATTAATAATTAAATAAATAATTATATATAATTTATATGATAATTAAAAATTAAATAATTTAATCAATAGTTTTAAGTAATCTTTTTTCATTATATATATTACATAAAAAAACATAATTCATGTGAACTTAATATTAAAATAAATCATATTTTTACTCTCGAACATATTTTCACATCCGTATTGTGCTCGTACTTTTAATAAATTGTATAATAGCCGTTTGCATAATGTTTAACTAATTTTTGCACCGTAACGTTTGAAAAATATTTTTAATATATACGTATTTGTTGAATGCCGAATATTTTACCTATCCGGTATTTAATTATAACTAAGATTATGTGTGGCTATATATATATATTAAATTATGTGACAAATTTTATTAATCTTACTAATTTATTTATTGTTTTTAATTTATTAATATTTGGTTGTTTAGCCATTATAAAAATACATGGATAAAAGTCAAAAATTACAAACAAATTTGTAATGCCCATCTAAACACAATTTTTTCCCTCTAAAGTGCTTTTTTTTTCAAAAAATAAATGTTTCTTTTCTGAAAAAGCCCATCCAAATGGATTTCAATAGTCCATTGACATTAAAGACACAACGCAGGTATTAAAAAAATCCTAGCGCTCTATAAAAGAGTATGTGTTATAAATAATGTCTAAAGTTTCATAACAAATTTCAAAGTTGTCACAAACAAAAACTATTTAGTGACAACACTATACTATTCATAATGAATATTTCCATTTGTTACTAAAAAGTAATTTTTTGGTAACAATACTTTGTTTTCCTTAACAGATATCTCTTGTTGTTACTAAAGTTTCAGTTTTTGGTAACAAACTACTGCTTTTCGTAACGAGTTATTTTTATCATCACTAAAAAGTAGCATCTTGGTAACGAAATCATATTTTGTCACTAAAAATGTAATTTTAGTGACAAAATATACAATTGTTACAACTACTTCGTTACTTAAAATGCTTTTTTTTTGTAGTGGGTGCTGTAAGATATCGTGACAATGGGGGTCTGTGCATACAAAACAAGTATCGGTAAAGAGGATGCATTATTTGCCTCTTATTCCATGACTGAAACATTTTTGTGCATCTTCGAGTTCAACACCACATATGAGATGGCATGCGGAGCATCGGTGACCTGACGGTGTTATGTGTCACCTAGCAGATGGGAATGCTTGGAAACAATTTGACGAAGTTTATCCTAATTTTGCTAGTGGCCTTAGAAATGTGCGGATTGCTTTGTGTGCTGATAGGTTCATGCCGTATTCACAATACGCCGCGTCATATTTTTGTTGGCCAGTAATCGTTACGCCATATAATTTGCCCCATGAAATGTGTATGACAATCCCATACATGATTTTGACATGCATAATTCCTGGTCCTAAAAATCTATAGCCACTAATTGATAAGTTGAAGGTAATATGGGAAGATGGCTACGATATACATGCGAAACAAAATTTTATTATGCGTGTTGCATTAATGTGGACTATCAATGACTTTTCGGCTGATGAAATGATGTTAAATGGATGACCACTAGTAAACTAGCTTATCCTTATTGCAGGCTTTACAGCAAGGCATTTACATTGAAGTACGGACAAAAGAATTTATGGTTTGATTGCCATCGAAGGTTTCTAAACAGAAATCACTAGTATAGAAGAAACAAAATTAACTTCAAAAAATGTCTGGTCGAAAAGGATCCTCCTCCTCCGAAGCCTAATGGAGATGAGGTATGGGATGATGTGTAATGGTTGCCGAAAATAACAAAACAACCAAATATGAGGAAGCCATCTGGCCATGGTGTCAAATAAAATTGAACGAAACAAAGTATTTTTTACATTTACCTTATTAGAAACATCCCATAATACGACATAATTTGGATGTAATGCATATTGAGAAGAATGTGTTCGAGAATATTTTCAACACTGTTATAGACATAAAAGGTAAGAATAAAGACAATCCAAATGCAAGGCTAGATATACAAGAGCTGTGTAAGCGACCTGAGCTACAGTTGTTCCTAAAGTCCAATGGACAGTGGGAAAAATCGAAGGCGAAGTATACATTTACTCTTGAATAAAAACGGATGATTTGTGAGTGGATTAAAGAACTTCGAATGCCGGATTGTTATTCATCCAACATGAGTCGCTATGTTGACTCACATCAAGCAAAAGTGCATGGTATGAAGAGTCACGACTGTCACATTTTTATGAAACAGCTGTTGCCCATTGTCTTCAAAGAGTTGCCTGACGAGGTATAGAAACTACTTACTGAATTAAGTAAGTTTTCTAGAGATTTATGGTCTAGCACATTAAGGCATGCCGACCTGGACAAGAAGAAAGAAAACATTCTTGTCATAATATATAAATTGGAACGCATTTTTCCACCTAGTTTTTTCGATGTAATGGAGCATTTGCTAATTTATTTGATTAAAGAAGCAAGAAATGGAAATCCGGTTCAATTTCATCGGATGTACCCATTCGAGAGGTAATTTAATCACTAACACCAATAAATTCATTACAATAGTTTTTAACACATGTTAATGAAAATTCTTCCAATTGATGCGCTTTTTAATTCAAAACAGGTATCTTGAAAAAGTTAAAAAAATTGTCAAATAAAAAGCACAGGTCGAGGGTTCTAAATGTGAGGCATATTTGCATCGTGAGATTGCTCATTTTTGTTGGTTCTACTTCAAATCACACGTTCGTTCCTTAAGAAATAGAGTTTGAAGGAATGATGATGATGGTATAGATGAATCAATTCTATCTACATTGAAAATTTTCAATCAATTCTACCTACATTAACTGCGAAGAAGTTAAATCTTTCATTAAGTAAATATGAAACGTATGTTTTTTAATAAAATATTGATAAGCCTTTCATAACTAGCTACGTAGAACAATTGCAATTATTTTTTAGAATACTTCTAAGTTGGGGATGCTGACGTTAGTGACCGTCTTGAATCAGAATTTGATGAGTGGTTTAAGTCATACGTAAGTATACATATTTACAAATTTTTATTAATTACAAAGTTGAACCTAAATTTAATGAAATAAATGAATATTTATCTTATTGGTTCATAATCCAGCAAATGGGATTACAGATCTATTCTTAAATCAATTAGCTTGGGGTCCTAATATAAAAATGAAAACATATCATACATACTTTGTCAATCGTTTCAAATTTCACACTTCCTCATGGTGTCAAGGAAAAAAGACAATGAACTGCAGGGTGTGGGTGAAAGGAAGTTATGAGGATGCAGCCGCTGAGGATGATTACTAAGGAATTTTGAATGAAATATTGAAATTGGAGTACACTAGTGAACCAATAAAAGGGTTGTTTTATTCAAATGTGAGTAGTTCGATCCCACACCTCGAAAAGGAACTCGTATTATACATCCAAAGTGCGAAATTGTTGAGGTAAAACAATCAAGGAGGTATAGAAAAAATGACCCTTTCATAATAGTACAACAAGCCCGGAAGGTATAATTTGTTCAGTACCCTGGGAAAATTCATGAAAAGATGCGATGGCTCGCTGTAATTAAAAGTAAGGGGGTAGGCTGAGTCGATGTTGAACATGCATTGGAATTCGTTTACCAAAATGATAAGGGCGTAATTGTGCGAGACATCACTGCTGATGACGTCGTAGACTCTATGTGCGACCAAAATATGCCATTAATACTAGTTGATGAAGAAGAGCTTAATCAGGTTATACATACTGACAAAGAAGATGACGATAATGAAGAAGTTGATAGTAACGAAGATGAAGCGAGTGATACCTAAATTAAGATGCGTTGTAAAAATGTAATATAAAAATTTCATAAATATTTATGTGGGTTATATATTTCATTGTGACTTAAATGAATTAAAGTACAACATTGCACTTAATTTGATATATGGGTCATGCATTTAAACCAGCTTATAATAGTATTGTATATAATTTAATCAAAAAATATGGGGAAATTGCATAAAACCCCCTCGTGGTTTAGCGAAGTTGCGCCAAACCCCCTGTGTTTTAAAAATAGGCGAAATACCCCATATGGTTATAAAAATACAGCACAATTTCCCACGATAACAGAGAGTGATGTGCACGCGCTTTGAGGTGCGGCTGGATATGTGATTTAGCTTCATTGACTTTTAAAAGTGATAAAATGACCAAAATACCCTTAAATACAAACATATTCACTATTATACCTATTTTTTTATAAATTTAAATTAACTTATCAAATATTACAAATAAGTCCTTTAACTTATTAAATTTTCTTTTTTTTCATCATCTTCAACATTTTTCTTCTACCACCACCGTTGCCAGAGCCGCCGCCGCCGGAGTAATTGCCTTTAACACTGGTATATGGGTCTTTTCAAACTAAACAAAACCCCTCTATTAATTTCACCAAATCTCAAACTATTTGTATTTAATTTGAAAAAAAATCATACACAAACCCTAGTGTGCTATGGCATCGGGGGAGAAGGAGATCCGCCGCCGTCGAACTTGGTGGCGTGGGGGAGAAGGAGAGTGACGGTGTGCGTGCGTGTGTGTTCGTGCGTGTGCATGGCTGTGTGTGTGTGTGTGCGTGCGTGCTGTGTGTGTGTGACTGTGTGTGTGCCTGCTGTGTGTGTGCAGAGTGTGTGCGTGCGTGCGTGACTGTGTGCGTGACTGTTTGCAGAGTGTGTGTTAGTGTGTGCGCAGAGTGTGTGTTAGTGTGTGTTTGATGTTATTGTGTGTGCAAAGTGTGTGTTGGTGTGTGTGTTTAATGTTATTGTGTGTGCAAAGTGTGCGTGTTTGATGTTAGTGTGTATTTTTTATTATTATAATTTAGTTAAATTTATATATAATTATATATTTTTATATTTTATATATTTTTTTATAATTTTTATTTAATTTTATAATTAACAATCAATCTCAACCATTAATTTTTCTAAGTCAAGATCTAATGGCTCAAAATAAAAGGGTATAACGGTCTTTTTAATACAAACTTAACGCCGTTAACCTTGAGTTAACGGCGTTTTCTCTTCTAGGGCAAGTGTGCAGTGTTTTTATAACCATAGGGGGTATTTCGCCTATTTTTAAAACACAGGGGATTTGGCGCAACTTCGTTAAACCACGAGGGGGTTTTATGCAATTTCCCCCAAAAAATATTGTACTTCACAAATTTTGTATAATTTTCATTCAATTTTCAAACATATAGATGTGATGCGGGAAAAATAAATCTTCGTATGGTAGATCATCTAATAGACCAGCATTCAATTTGGGTTCTTCTTCATCCTATTGGGACATCTCTCAGCATCCCATTCGGGATCTTCTCCTTCTTATCATTCCACTCATATAGGCTATTGGAAAGGGCTTTTTTAAGATGACTTTTACAAGGGGATTAATATAGGATCAAACCATTTCAAATGGAAATCCATAGATAAAGCCTAAGGTAATGTTGTCTTAACGTGGTTAAAGTTGTGTAAAATATCCCACATCGGATATATTAGCCTTGGCAATGCTGGTATTTATGTGGTTACATGTTGTTATAATGTAAACTAAACAACTAAGTACAGCATATGGACAAACCCCACATGCGTGCGCCGCCCGCTCGACCCGACCTGACTCTAGCCACGGCCACGAGCCTCAAGCCATGGACCACGGACCAAGGACTAGGACTAGGACCAGGACCAGGACCAGGACCAAGTCAAGGTTGCGGGTGCGGGCTCTGGCGTTTGGGCGAATTGTCTCGTTTTCGAGCTTATTTTTTACTGAATTGCCCTTGGTGTAACGGTTTTATTCAAAAATTTGATTTTTTGAATTCCGTTACTATATTTAATTAATGCAGTTTGAAACCGCCAGACACGTTACTTGGTCAAACAACACGTTTTCGAATGTTGTCTGTTTTTGCATCCAGGTGCATTGCGTGTCTGTTGGCATGCGTGCGGTTTCAACTGTGCATTAATGTGCCATCATTTAACTCTGGCTGTCTCCTCCCCCCTATATAAGCTGCCTTCTGATTCCCTGCAAAACTCACAAAACGAAACAAAAGAGAATAGAAAGTATATTTTTTAAGAAAATGATCAGTCTTAAGAGTGTATACACTTTTAGCTTTCGAGTGTGTGTTTTGAGTTGCATAAACAATCACTTGAGCTGTGTAGCTTTTGAAGTGAGATTCAAAGTAGCAATGTGGCTTGGAACAGACCTCTGGACTGTCTTATCCTGAAAGGAGTATCGCAGGCCCATTGCACCGGCCAGTGTGCTGAATATTTCTTTAAGGCAAACTAGCTCAACCCGGTGATTCAGTCGTATATTTTCAAATAAATACTGATAAGTCAACTGTACTTTCTTGTTTATTTATTTATTTATGGCATTGTTTAGTTTGCTTTTGGTTATAGTGTTTATACTGTAAGACTGTTATTGCATTGTATTTATATTATCGAATAAATCCACCCACGAGAATATCGAACTTTAGATATTCTGTTCATTTGTTTTCCAACATAGACCATAGTCCACCACCCACCATTCCACTGCAGTTTATGCCAACCCCTTCGATACCTCGTGGCCATAGTCCACCTATTACGTCACATCTCCCAAATCAGCCGCTACCCCAGTGACAACCACAACCCCAGGATGATGGGATGACTCAGGCCAATGTAAAAGAAATTCAGGAAACATATGAGATGCCTGCACTTCTTCCTGCACCTGGTAGTAAGATTACTTTGACACTAGTTGGCCCGGATCAGTTAGTCGCTAATTAAATTTTCATATTTCATACAACAAATAGATATGATAATAAAACGTATATGTTAATAAAGTTTGAACTCTTATGTAGTTTACTTCCAGGCAAAAAAGGAGGTGTGCACATTATGAATGTTATAAAGAGCCAGTTGGACAAACCATACTTCACTTATGGCAAGGTTCTTGAAAACGTTCGGCTGTGATGGTTCGCTAAATGGTAGGTAATTTAATTGACAATGGATTATCTTAATATTTGATGGAATGAGTATTTGTTTATGTATATTTGAGTATATCATTTTTTTTTTACATGTTTAACTGATAAAGTATTATTTTATTTTGTTAGAAATATGTTTATTTTAGGCCAGAGGACGCGGGGCATATGAAGATAGTTTTTGATAATTGTGCGGCCAAAAAAATGATGGACATGTATTGAAACATCAGAAAAGGGATTGCACGTGGGGATGACCTCCCACCATTGCTGCCCGATCCAGTAGTTAATGATTTGGCCATGTGTGGTTCACCCCTGAATGGAAAAAGAAGAGTGACCAGAACATGATAAATGGGTATATCAGGGGAGGTTCCTGCCGGTGGGGCCAAATAGATCTATGAGCGTGAGGCGGACTTGGTAAGTACCTTTTTATATTTGTTTTTGACGTATTTATTTTTGATATATTTAATAGAAGTTAAAGATGCCTATTCTTAAAAGTGAGCTCCTCCATGATTGTTATACGAGGAAAAAAGATATGGGGCCGGATAGAAAAGCTGGCATATGGGTTCACCTGAAGTCACAACAAGTTCATGTAAGTTAGATTTGTTTATGTTAGCCCTAATAATCTTTTGATGATGATTTGAGATTGGCTAACTTTGGGAGGATCTGATCTCTCATGATCTTCTAACCTTGGGGAAGAATTGATTTTGATTCCTTCCCTTGTCAAAGACTGATTTACTTGCCAAAAGTCGAACAAGGAAGGATCTCCTAAATATTAATGCCTTACCTTCACAAGGTTGATTTCCCTATCTTTTACTCATCAAAATCGAAGATGGAAGGATTCTTGCCTTGATAGGCAAACGACCGTGGTTATAAATACGAAGCATGCTTCATCCGAAGTTCATATCTCATTCACTCTCCTTGCATCTGCTTGATTTTGAATGAGTTTTGTTGTGTATTGATAAACTAAATACGTGTACTAGTTAGTGTGCTAAGGACCAGGCACCTCTATGTTGGTACCGGACCTCTACCAGTTACACTTTAGTTGTGAGAGTAGTTTGTTACTCTATATCGTTACAAATTTTGTTTCTCAGTTTGTTAAAATCGCATACTAATAAAATATGCTTTACAGGTTTAAAAGCTAGGGTGAAATATACCTAGGTAGTGGATTAAGCTTTGGCCCAACCATTATACATAACTGTGTTTTGTCTTGAGTATTGTTCTGTTAATATCTGTTAGTTTATTATATTCAAAGTTTATCTTTAAATTGCTAACATACTTGAAATTACAATTACAGGATAATTTCCAAAGTCTAATGTAGAGTCATCTGGATATTTAAGATGTTGACTTATCGGATCCCTCAACACAAGAAAGCATGAATGAGCTCTTTGATCTGGGTGTCGGTGAACCTAATAAGAAGGGCCGAAGGTACGGGAATAATTATTGGAGTACATCGACCACCCGTTACGTCAATTATTCTACACCCGGCAGTTCATCGGCCCAGTCTGACCCAGCGGTGTTGCAGTTACAGTACCTGGTCAATCAACTTTCCCAACAAAACACACAAATCATGCAAATGATGGAGCAGATGTTCACAATGATTTCGAAGAACACAACGAGCAACTCAAATCAACCCTCTTTTGCCTCTCCGTTGGCTTAGTATGCCGCCGATGACGGAGGCGACAACTCCGATAAGGATGACTGTGATTAGTATGGATTTTCATTCCAAATTATTTCGATTTTTGTGTATGCTGCAATTTTCGACGGATTATGTTATTTATTTATATAATTGGATAACTTATTGGAGTTTGTTACTATATATTCAGATTTTAATATATTCAATTTTTTATTTATTTAAATATTCAGATTATGTGATTAGTATACATTTTAAATATTTTATTTTAATTGTGTTTATAACAGGGAAAAATAAATAAATAAATAAACTAAATATTTTTAAAAACAATTAATTATTTTCGGTGAAATTTCAGCCGAAAAATTACTATTATTTTTAAAAAATTAATTATTTTTGGAGGAATTTAGGCAGAAATTTCATCAAAAAAATTACTAATTTTTAAAAAATAAATAGTAATTTTTTCGACGAAATTTTCGCCTAAATTCCGCTGAACAAATTACTGTTTTTTTTTTAAAAATTAATTATTTTTGGTGGGATTTTGGCTGAAAATATTTTAATTTTAGATTTTTAAATTAAAAAAGGACTTTGCCAGTAATCTGCCGAAAAATATTTCGGCGGACGCTGTCTGTCGAAAATCCACCAAAAAATGAAATTCCACCAAAATTCCACCAAAATATCTGCCGAAATTTCCTTATTTTCTTGTAGTGTTTAGTCCCATTAGAGTTGTTTTGCCACATTTAGTCTCGTAGGAGTAATTATTACGCCACATGTATTTCCATCGGCCAAAATTTTGCAGACAAGTTATGAAATTGGATGACGTGTCTGGCTACCAAATCTATGTGGCATTTTTCATTAGTTGATTGAGTATGTGGTACATGACACAACACTTATGGGTGTATAATAAAAATTAAAAAATAGATAAAAATACTTATTAAAAATATAAATATAAATTGGTTAATATAATTGTGCCAAATAATATTAAAAAATAGACAATATATAGTACAAAATAAATGACAACTCTTAGGTTGAGTACTGTTTAATTTCTTGTTTTCTTTTTTCCTTTTAGGTTGGATAAGAAGGCAAGAGTTGTTTATGTTTGATAATCAAATAAATGCCAACTCTTAATCCGTATAATCAAATTTGGAGAGACAAATTGAAAAATCACCGAATTTTTATTGTCAATGTTATTCATTTTATACATTTTGTGATATTAGTAAATTTCGGCCAAGTTGTTTTAAATGTGCAATTTTTTTTTTTAAAGTTATGTTCCTAATTTTGCTAGATCCCAAAAATACAGTACTAAAATTAAAAATTGGAAAAACATACATGACAAGAAATATTTTTTGCTTGTTCATTATCGATAGCGGTTCACATATAAATTAATAAAAAAGTGTTATATCTATTTTTTTTTTGAAAAAAATAGAAGCTGAGAAGAAAATGGTCTACAAAAAAAATTGTAGAATTCTTGTGAGAATAAACTATGAGAGCTCAAGAAGTAAATTTTTTATATAGCCGAAAGGTAGAGCAAATGGGGAGAAATTTTTTTATACATTCAGTATGAACCCTACACATGCACTAGATGATTGATATTGTGTTACATTAATAATTCACTTAAAAAATAATATTAACATACAAAATATAACATAGTTCGAATCATACGTCTATGTATAAGTCCCGAACTATAGATTTATATAATAACTTTCCACAAGTGTGATCAGTGGCGGAGCCAGAAATTTTGTTCGGTGGGGTCAGTCGAGAAATATAGCAATAAAGAAAATAATAAATTGCAATTGCTAATACTTGGACTCCTGGCAAAATGTTCATCGGCGATCAACAGTGGCTCACGGCCATCGGAGTTCCATTTGTTCCCACCATGTTGTAACTTGTAAATATAATCACAATAAACTTTGTGATCATATTGTTATTATATGTATCTATCATCTATGTATGTATATATATGCATAGACTAGTTTGCCATTATTTCACTTCTCCTTCATATATTGTACACAATTATGCCATCATTTTGGTTAGTATATAATACATAATTAAGCAGGCAACTTTAAAAAACAAATTATCAACTAAATAGAAAATTATAGATATTCACTCGTATTAAGTACTAATTACTCAACAACAACAACAATAATACTAATAATATCATCTATATTTTTCTATTTAGTTGATAAATTGGGACAACAACAACAACAACAACAACAACAACAACAACAATAATAATAATAACAATAACAAATTAACAACATAATGGATCATACCTTATGTGTCTTTACGATGGTTGATATCTTTGTAGAAATACAAAATCAACTCCTTTTCTTCTTTTCAATGTTATGAAATTTCAAATGCCCAAGGGTTTGGACGTTTGGTTGAGATTCAAGAGAAGGAAAAAAAAATGGCTTCTAAGAGAAGATAGATAAAAAAATGAAAGGATACAAATTTGACTTTCAAGGGAAGATACATATAATTTTCTTTTTTTTTCTTTTCTTTATTTGATAAGTCATTGCACTTTTATATATATATATATATATATATATATATATATATACACTTTGCTATTTATTTATTTTCATGATAAGTGGGCCCATTTTATTGAAAAAAAATTAAGAATAAAAAAAAAATTATTTTATTTTTTGACCCCTACTCTATGTAAATTTATATGTTTATGGGGGGTTCAATTTGGACTTTTAATATAACAATTTTATATATATCTCTCAAAATCTATAATACTCTAATAGCATTTTCAAATTTTGAGTGGGTTCAATTGAACCCACTAATTGAACCCACTCATTAATGAATAGCTTCGCCAGTGAGTGTGATTGACAAAATGGGAGTTTTGGATGAAACCAAATTAGGTGATGGCCTCCATAACTAGTGAATTGTTCAAGAATGGATCACGCTTTATCGCGACGGCCTTATCTCCAAGAATGATTTGACCATTTCTTTAAATGTGTGTATTATTCTCTTATAATTATATTATCGGCCAGAGAAAGTCATTTGATACTTCTCTTACATTTCTCTCCCTAGTTCAGCAGGCATTTCTCGTTTTCTTGGGAAACTGACAAATTGGCTGAATGGGCTAAAAGTAACATTAAGTCCATAGCATCATACGTAAAATAATAAATACCGATGCGATCTAAAACTTTGGAGCGCCGAGAAAAGCCCTATCTCTTATAGTCTTGTGCATTGGGCATTGGAGCCCATGAAAAATTGTAACATTCGGGCCCGCTACCTTTCTCCAATAGATAATTGGGTCGTCGGGGCTTATTTTGCTTGAGAATTCATCTTGGGCAAATTTTTAATCTATGCAGCACCGCATAGCTTCGAGAACTTCTGATGCAGTGGCCTGGAATTGCAACAGCTCTTTGATGATAAATGGATATTCATCAAAAGAAATAAAAAATCAGACACCCATATAGAACTGTAACATGTTGCTAAGATGTTCTATTTCAAAATGGTATTTTATTTTTCATTTTATGATATATATTTATATAATGCATATAAAATTATTTTCTTAATTATATACTTGTCTGGTGATATTTACACTTAGCATATATATATATCTATGTCTTGAACAAGGAGGTGAAATGCAGTTAGGAACAGAGGATTTCAAATATTGTTAGGAGTTCGAATTCTAGCATTGTGCATGTGTGGATAATGTGTGCCTACAGCCTATGAAAAGAAAAGAAAGAAAGGGGAAAAAAAAAAAAAAAAAGCTCAACATTGGAGTAGCTGTACATAAATCCGTACAAATCGTAGCATCTACAAAAATCATTATTCATTATAGTATTGACATATCCAGACAATAGTTAATGTTTGATTCCCTTTTCTCGGCCCCATATTCACGATTTAATCGAAGTTAATTAGCATGTAACTACAAAGTAATTATTATAAATCACTGTAATGTCCGAGTAAATACAAAATCATACATGCAAAAATGTCACTTTCGCATAAGGGAATCTTCACCGAAGCATGTCGCATATTATATTAAACTTTTGCCAAAATAATGATCCCGAAATTTGTAATTATCCAAAGAATTTCAATATTTAATTAAGGTACAAGTGGTGTGTCATTTTAAAGAATCAAGAATTGTTAATTAGAACCCATTTATTTTCTTGGTTAGGAACAATAATGGGGGCAGATAACAAGGTACTCACCTACTCTGAAGTTTCAGCTCACAACACTATTGGAGATTGTTGGGTCATCATTAATGCCAAGGTACTTTACATATTTTCTTTACCTTAATGTAACTTTATATATATATATATATATATATATGTGTGTGTGTATTTCTTTTTTCTTTCTTTTTTTTTAAATTAAATTTTTGTGGTGGAATTTGAATCTTAAGCTAGCTCGGCTAGCTTTACACTTGTAATTGAACTTATGAACCACTAATCTTTAAACTTTGGATCGAAGTAGAAATTTTTATTCGAGGGGATGAGGTTGAATTGGATATAAATGTTGTAAAATTTTGAATTTTAATTTAGATAAACATAAATATAATTAAAACTAAAGTAGAGGGAAGGCCAATTGCACTTTTTTCATATCTTGATCTAGATATTTAATGGGTTGTGGTTTACCAATATCAATTAATAGTAAGCAAAAGTTAAGGTCCAAGACAAAATATTTCTATGGTTAAAAAAACATTGAATGTTTGGGTTGAATTTCCCACCAATTTGTGTGTGTTTGTATTTCTATTTTCACAGTAATTTTTATTTTATTCTATAATAGTTTGGTTATTTGTTAATAATTATAATAGTTATTGATAGTGATTGATTATATTGTATTTTTTTCAAAAAAAGAAAAAACATTGAATTCAAAAATTTGATGGATTTTCTGGACTTGGTGATATGAAAGGGTTTTAATGGACGACTGGGATTTGGATATGGCTTAGTGCATATGTATTTCAGATGTGAGATGTAGCACGCCAGCTCTTGCTGACCTAGTTGGTTTAAGATTGTCTTTGTCCTCTAAAAGGTCAAAGGTTCAAGAGCTGGCATGGGGGAAGAAGAAGAAATGAGAGAAAAAAAAGAGGTATTCTAAAATACCTCCTTTTTTTTTGTAAAATGAAAGAAGTATGAATCCATTTTGTATGTAAATTTTATATTTTTTTTTTTGAAATATGATGTCGTTTGTCGTATATCACAACCTTGGTGAAAAAAAATATGCTAAAAGAATTAACGGTTAATTGCACGTAGATCCCCACTAAAGTCATCAAATACACTGATAACTCTTCTGCATTTAATCGTTTAGCCGTTTAACAAACATCATCTTCCATTAGGGTACTGTGAACTTTTGGAAAATAACATCATGTAAACTTTTCACCTAACGCTAGTCTGAAAGCATTTCCAATAGAAAAAATAGAAATTTTTTAGGGGTTTAAAGCAAAAGAAGAATGAGGAATTGAGTTGCTACTATGTTTTTACAGAAAATAGATCTTAGGTTCTCATTTTTCTTTTGCCTTTTTTTCTATTTATTTTTAACTAACTGCAATTTGAACTTTCTATTTTTAAGCTTGAATTTTCTAAGTATGCAACTTTAGGAGTGTCAATGTAATTATTATAGAAAGGTCACTAAAAACAGTTTTTTTAGTAGTGTGAATAACGCCACAATAATTCATATTTAAGTTCAAAGATAAGGCATATTTATATTAGATAATTTTGTTTCTACAATACATTACAAGTAATTCTATTCAATTTACTTCAATTATAAACCTTCTATTATTTTTCTATTTTTCTACTTATAAAAGATATCATTTTTCAAGTTATTGTTTTTTAAATTAAACTATTAATCTCCATTCATGTGATGGGAAATTGACAAAAAAAAAAAACATTTCAACTATCAGAAAAATATTTTAAGAAGAGTTTAATTTTTTTTTGATGTATTAAATAAAAAAGGGACATTTGATAGAAATTTAACAAAATAATCTAGTAAGGAATCAACACACACACACACATATATACACCTATATTTTTGGGTGACAGATCTAATATTAAGTATATGTAAAAAATAATAAAAAGCCCAACTGATGAACGGATAAGATAAATTTAGTTTAATGAACATAACATACATAATTAAAAAGGATAATTATACCCACATCTCCTAAATTTATGTGAAGTTACGAATATCTATCTCTTATTTCAAAATTATCAATACCCCCTTGATGTTTGTCGTTGTTTAAAAAAAATCATAACTTGCCAATAACTTTTGAAATTATCAATCACTTTTCCATATCATGGTAATCAACTCAATCACCAAAAGATGTGATTCATCAAACCCGACAAAATCCCTTCAATTAATTTTGTGATTCCACCAACTTTTCCGAAATAATTTCATTTTATACCATAACAACCATTGCTAAGTATCACCATATAATTTGACACCACCACTATTTTCTTTTTTTAAAATTGACTCTATATATAGCTTATACGACTTGCACTTGTCAAGACCATGTAAATTTTGTCTCAAATAAAACACAAGAAATATAACTCGCAATCATATCTTGCCTGGAAGTAGAGTGAATTTTGTAATATTCGAAACAAGAGGGGGATTATTCATAATTTCATCTAAATTTAGAAGAGGTGGATGTAATTATCCCTAATTAAAATATAAACTTGTAGGTAAACAAAAAGTAGCTTATCATAATAATTTATGCAATGTGTAATTATGATTTGTTAAATAGGTAAAATGTATTCTAATAAAATAGAATACCAACGTTAAACATTCCCTACCTCTATTTAATGGTAAACGAAGCCCAAAAAAATAAATTATGAAGAAATACGTTAAGTCAATTTTTTGAAAAAGTAATATCCGGCCTTGCAATACACAACTTAATGCTTTTGACTATCAACTTACAACGGATTGTCTGGAAATGACATTTTTATCGAGTTGATATCGGTTTTGTTACAGATCATATCGACTTATAAATCTATCTATTATTGTTACATTTATAAACCTACACAAACCATTTATTAATGTGAACTTTTTTATTGACCATATTTTTGCAGCCTATAAATGTTGCATGAAGGGCACCATATGTCCACCATACCCAAGCAAATCACGGATTTGTTCATGCTACTCAGTTGAGTAGTGTCCGACTGGTGTTTTTAATAATTGGATTTAAATATAATAATGTTAAAAAGTGTTAAAAAAATTATTACATCATCATACTCAATATATCGAACAATTAAAAATATCAATTGAGCAGCTAACCAACTGAGTAACATCTATTGAGCCCCCAACCACATGCAACCATAGATGTCAGTCGCAACCATTCTTACCAAGAAAAAAACTGTTGTAATGGAATACAAAAATATTAAAGACAAAGAAAATTATACTTTATTAGTTTGATAAAGAAAAAAAATAGATGCAACCATATATTGAACAAGTTAAAAAAGGGCAAATTATGTCTACACCCCTTGAGATATGATATAATTATAAATTAATTCCCCTTGTTTTTAAAATTATAAATATCCCCCTCGAGATTTAAGATTTTTTTGTAAACATTAATAGACGTATCCAAAAAATAATTTTCTTGCAATCATTGTAGTCAATCCAGCTATCAAGAGACGTACATCATCGAACCTAACAAAATCCCTCAAGCAATTATGTTATTCCACCAACATTTGCGAAATAATTTTATTTTATATCACCATAACCATCACTAGATATCACCGTCTATAATTCGATACTATCACCACTTTTTAATTGAACTTGACTTTCCATATATTGTTATATCTTGAACTTGTCAATATTGTGCAAATCCCATTTCAAAACCTTGCCTAAAACAACAGAACTACAACTCGTAATTATGAGCCTTGATGAAGGATGAATTTTGTTAGACTAACACATTATTTAGGGGGGTATTTGTAATTTTTGAAACAAGAGAGACTAATTTGTAACTACACCATATCTCAAGAAACATAGACGTAATTTGCTCTAAAAAAATGATAGCAAAAAGATTGAACATAAGTTGAAAAAACCTGATTAAAAAAAAAAAATTGAACATAAGTTTAATGTTCTGACAATTCCCATCAATAAATTGATGGATGAAAAAAACAAAAACATACGAAATAGTAAATTTAACGTTAATATGTTCACTACTACCCATAAGTCATCAACACTATGACTGCAACAGATAACGTAAAACAGAACATCACATGTCTAAGGTTTGAGTTTCACCCATCCATAACGTCCCTTAAGTGGCTTCTCATTCACCGGATCAAAGTTGTACCTGTCATATCAAGAGACATCAATGTTAGAAACAATATTAGTGAGCAATATAACTAATACTTTACAAGTAAATATAAGATCTGCATAATGTTATAAATTTTCACTTTTTAATGAACTCTTCAATATTCTTTTTTTCGTCTTGCGCAAATAACTCCTCCAGTCGTTGTGCAACGGAAATTTTTGGAATCACAATCTTCATTTTCTTGTTGATAGTTGCGTTGCTACTTGACAGAGGAGTCTTAATGACGTCTGAGACGATAATCAAGCTATCCGGTGTACCTTCTCTGGAGATTCTGCCATATGTAGAGTTTTAACTTCAGTGGTACAACTAGTGTATGAAAAAATAGAATATTGCTTCCCTTGTAGTTGGTCCGAATCCTCTACTACAATTGGTGCTAGCTATATCTTTTATTGCACTCGTAAATACGGAAAATTGTACCCTAGATTCGGCTTAGTCAAACTAGAGTTAATCACGTGGTAAGTGCTTTACATTTGTCCTGTAATAGGTAGATAATTTAGGGAAAGAGTGATTAATCACTTGGCAAGTGCGATACACTTGTCATATGATTTATTAAATTCGGTCAAATCAGATTTGAGCAAAAAATTTTCCACCAATACCCATAACGTGTTGTGGTGGATGGTTGAAATAAGAAAATAAAAAAACTTATGAAATTTTTTTGAAGATTTTTTTTCTTTATCTCAACCGCTTACCAATATATGTGATGTATTCTGATTAGGGCAAAAAATAACTATAGTACCATTTATATAGCATAGGATTCAAACTGCCTTGTAGGAGCATGACAAATGTTCCTATTAAGGCAAAACCCATAATTCAAACGCCTTTTTTCTCTAGATGAAACAAAAGCTAATTATGTAGATACAAGTTTGGAATAAAAGAGAATTGAAAAGTTACTGCAAGGAAAGCAAAACATCACAAAATGACAAAATGCTCATGCAAAAACAAAAGATTGCAATTAACTAAAAAGAAAGAATCGGAACTTGAATTCTATTATTAGCAGTTAATTTTATGAAAGTTCTCATACATACTTTTTATTAACTATATAGTGCTAATAACATAAACTTCACTACCAAATATAACAAATTCATTTGAACATGAAAAATTATACAAGTTAATTTAACATAGGTGTCATATATAACAAATAAAAATTTCTACTTTCTAAATTTGAAATTCTATTGTAATTGAATGGAACCCAAACTATCACCAAGAGCAATATTGCTGAAAAGTATGAATCTCTCATCATCAAATATCATAAAACAAAATTTAACATGTAATTCAATAAAATATCAATAACTTTCAATTAAAAACCAAATATGCCACGAAGTCATAAAAATTCCAAAAACGGAAAAAAAAAAGAAAATGAAGAAAAAGAGAAAGAGTAAAATTTCAAAAGAGGATTTAAAGAACCCATTGAACAAATAAACTTTTAGAAGTCACCTTTCTTTGTTTGCAAAATTAATCTCATTATGTCCAATCGAACCTTGCTCCATCTCGTCAAAATCATATCTCTCATCTTTCTTGTTCTTTTCCATGCTCTCCAATTTCTCTTGTTTTTCCTCTATCCCAGTCTCTCCTTCAATTTCAACTTTTGCCTTTTGAAGATTAATATTTTTCTCTTCTCGTTTTTTCGCTTTCTTCGCGGGTAGAGTTGCTTGCCTCTCCAACCGCCTACTCCTCAATTGAAGGTAGCATTGGTCGCCACCTTGATTGGTTGTTATGTCCTGTATGATTGTTGATGCGAGAGTAGTGTCCGGCAAGCTAATGAAATTGGCGATTCTTTTGGATACAAAACTGACAGTTGAAGTAGAAAGAGAGGAGGAGGATCTCTTAAGGGCCATGGCTTTGGCTCTTGTAAGTACATCAACCGGTGTTTGTGCATGGTAGCGATCAACTTCTTCAGCTATTTTCTCTTTTCTCATGTGTTCACTATATTCTTTTATTGGGATATCAACTTATGTTATAGAAAAATATGGGAAAAGAAATGGAAACAATTATAAAATATGAGTAGGAAATTTGGTTTTGTGTATTAATTTCTTTGATTCTATGCGTGTTTTTTCATTGTGGGTGTTGGATACAAATGAGTTTGATGATTTTGTGGGAGAAGAAAGAGAAGGGAATGATTTAAAACCTTGACTGAGAACCTTATTTTATACTAGGATAGGAGAGTTGGTGAGAAATGCGGGTATTTAACAAAATCAATTCAAGGGTTGTATTTTTGTTTTATCATCTCATGATAAATTGAATGTATCATCTCTTTTATCTACATTTATTTCAGTAAAGACAAATTTTAATAAAGACAAAAGGAGTCATAATTATGATTACCTATATAGTATAATTTTGGGCAGTATTAGTACAATAATTTGATGGATTGATATATGATTACGAAATTTGTCATAAATTTCAATAGCATAACAGTGGGCAATGAGATTACAAGGGAACTAGTAAGGTTCAAGTATATTATCCTGGCCAACTGAAATATTTTTTTTATTAACATTTGGCTTGTTGTAATTAAAGCCTAAGTAATTTGTTATGTATATTAATTTACATTTTAAATTTCAGAGAACATACAATTATAGCACGAGTAGCACTCTTTATGGCAACTTAAAATAGGGAAAATCATGTCTACAACCCTTCAGATATTATGCAATTACGAATTAGTCACTCTTGTTTCAAATATTATAAATACCTGCTGCACCCCGAGGTATGTGCTAACTTAATAAAATTCATCCTTAGTTAAGGCAAGATATAATTGCAAATTGTATTTTTGTGGTTTTAGGTGAGATTTTGAGATGACATTTGTAGGGTAAATCTTGATAAACTCAAGATCTAGAAGTTATATATGAAATCAATTTCTATAAAAAAACAATAGTGGCGATAACGAATTATATATAGACGTTAATACCCTGTGGTGGTTATGATGGTATAAAGTGAACTTATTTAATGAAAGTTGGTGGAATAACAAAATTGATTGGGAGATTTTTTTTCAAGCTCGACGAGACGCATATTTTGGTGGTTGGATTGACTACTATGGTTGTAGAAAAATTATTCTTGGGATATCTCTATTAATGTTTATAAGAATGTCCTAAACCTCGAACAAGCATTTATATTTTTTAAAATAAAAATATTAATTATAATTATACCATATTTCAAGCGATCTAGAGGTAATTTGCTCTTTAAAATATACATGGCTTCATTACTTTTATTTTGCTTCAACATAAACAAAGTCCTATCTTCGGAAACAAATGAAGAGAAACAACATAATCAAAATGTTGGAAATTATTTGAAAATTTAAACTTGGAAATTATTTGAAAATTTAAACTTACTTAATACACTATTACTTGAATTTTGAACATGTTTTTTCTATGATCGCATTTAAAATAGCAATAAATTGAATAGGTCAAATGATGGATGTAATTAATCAAAGAAGTTTGAGAAAATTAGACAAATGTGAAATCGTACCATCATAATACAAATATTAGTCATGCATCTGTAGTGAAGTACAAGATTATCATTGTCTTATGTGCATCACTATGTAGATTTTTTAATTGACTAGGGAAAACTTTCAAAATGGGAAAAAAGCAAAAAAAAAAAAAAAAAAAAAAAAAAGAAAGACCAAAACAGCTTAATATCCTATCTCAATGAGTTGCAACCTGTAGATAATAAGTCCTTAAACCTTAGGGGTGAAAGCACGAGTTATAATAAATAACTAAATCTTATGATTTATCAAATACATATGGATGATTAACAAAAATTAATTAAAATGAGATAATGTCATTTAGTTTAACTTGCAAAGAGATACTCTATACTAAATGGAAGAAAAATGATCAAATGTACTCACACTTGAAAGGATAATTTCGTAGCATCTCGATAAATTGTAATTAAATCATCACATTTAAAGACTTGATAAAATATCACTAGAAGAAAAAGTAATTATAGTGACAAAACATAAAAGCGATAACATAAAAGTTATCACTAGTAATTATATTAAGTGACAATACTTTCTATATTGTTATCTATTTAGTGGCAACATTTTTATCTTTATCCATATTTTATATTATATTTTTCTACTTTTTCTATCATATTAATTTTAGTTATTTGAAAATGGAGGTGACTATTATTTTAGAACATTTAATAGTGATTTTGAGTTGAGGGAGATAATAAAGCTTGTGAATACCAAGAGTACCAAATAAATTTAAGATATCTACCATTCTTATAATCCATCTAATAGCAACGAATGTATTTATTTCTTTTTCATACTTTTTATATTATTTAATTAAATTTTTTGCTCGCACTTTAATTTCAATAAATGTACGTTTATGTAATTCAAATTTTCTCCTTTTGTGCTATTTTTTCTACTACTATTGTTGTTTTTTTTTTCAAGAATAATATAGATGGAGAACGCAACTTGGTTAAAACCATGGGAGATTATGTCTTAAAGATTGTAGTCATGAAACTTATCTTTCTATTATTATTATTATTATTATTGTGAAATAGATTTTTTATTTATTTGAAGTTGGATAATATTGAGGAGAAATAGAATTAGTGGGGATATTTTGCATAAAGTAAGTAAAAACAAAAAAGAAAGACAAAACAAAAAATTAAAGTGTTCACATTAAGATTGTGATCTCGTGTGTTTTTAATAATATAAAGGTGAAAATGGTTAACAATAAAGACAAGGTTATGTAATTGAAATTAATAAAAATAGTGTTTGAAAGATAAATGAGCAATTTAATCAATTTTTCAATAAACAAAAAAATAAAAATAAAGTGTCAATAACAATTTTTGAGTATCAATAACAATTTTCTTTTAAAATTTATTGTGTTTTACTTAGAAATTTAAAGAGAAAATTTTCAATGTACTGTCAATTGGACAAATTTGAGTTGAGAAAACCTCAACAAGATTTATGCATCCACTCCTCAACTTATGGAACAAACTATTAATAATAAACATTTTCATATGTGTAATTTATGTGTTTAAATTCCATAAGAACATTTAAAAGCACAAATATTAATATATAATAATTGATTTTAACTATGTAATTATCACATATAATCCATTAAAAAGATACAAACATTTGAACAATATTTAAGAATTGTTTTTACACAATAGATTATTTATCAAAGGCTCCCCTCAATAGGTGCGTATGACAACCTGTGGACTAGGGCATCTCACCCGCACTCTACTCCACTTGTCCTTCATGTCAGATATTCTTCCACTTCAAAATACCGCTAACATTATTTACAGTAGCTAAGTACACTTAATTCCTCAAAATTCATTTCCCCTGAATATTTTATCCCTATCCTTGATTCTAACTCAAATATCAGAAAGCCTGCCACTCTGACTAGCTAATGTGTTTTTACTGATCTTGAGGAATTTTCAAACATTTTTCTTGTTCTTCAATTGTTGATGATTATCGAATATCGTATATTAATTAAGGGCAAATTACATTGACTACCCCTGAGGTTTGACTAATTTACGAAAAGTTCCCTACTTTTTCAAGAATTACTAAAAACCCCCTAAGGTTTCAAAAATATTACAAACTTATTCGAATTTCTGAAAATACCCCTTCCTTTTTTTGGGTGATTTATACTGACCAACCTGAGATTGGGTTAATTTACAAGAAACCCCCTAGGTTTCAAAAATTATCAAAACCCCCCTGAAGTTATACCAATATTACAACTAGCACCTACTTAGGTTGACTTATTAACAATATTAAATCTTTTTTTTCCCCTCTGTAATATTGTTATCATAAAATTTTCATGTAATAGATTTGAAAAAAAAATGTGATTATTTATTCAAATAAATATTCTGAATTTAATGCATTAAAGGTATCTACCAACACATCAAGTATGTTATATTATCACTAATACGGAGTAAATTTTAAGAGAAATGAGTTAGAGTCCTCAAGCTAAATAAAGTTTTCAAGTGCATTATTTAATTTCAATTTTTTATTTCAATCAATGTTTACATTTCTCATTTCACATAATGGATATATACAATGCATATAATTATATTTTTCTCAAATATAAATTTAGAACATATTACGTATATTTAGTATAAACTCTTAACATTAAATTCGGAATATTTATTCGAATAAGTAATCACATTTTTTTTTCCAAATCTATTACATGAAAATTTTATGATAACAATATTACAGAGGGAAAAAAAAAGAATTAATATTGTTGATAAGTCAACCTAAGTAGGTGCTAGTTGTAATATTTGTATAACCTCAGGGGGTTTTTGATAATTTTTGAAACCACAGGGGGTTTCTCGTAAATTAGCCTAATCTCAGGGTGGTCAATGTAAATCACCCAAAAAAGGGGAAGGGGTATTTTCGAAAATTCGAATAAGTTTGTAATATTTTTGAAACCTTAAGGGGTTTTTGGTAATTTTTGAAAAAGTAGGGGGTTTTTCGTAAATCAGTCAAACCTCAGGAGTGGTCAGTGTAATTTTTCTTATTAATTAATGATGAATAGTATGTAGAATATTGAGCAAATACATATATATATATATATATATTCTTTATAATTGAGCAAAAATATAATTGATTTACAACAGACTAGGTATGATTAATGTTATAATTAAAAGATGGACATACCATTCTAAATATTTAATTGGCTTAATTATATATTTCATGACTACATTTTCGTGTACGAGCGTATACAACATGGTCAGTTTGAGGTACAAAATCCATATGTCGCATAATGACAAGTATAATTTGACACTACTAAAAAAACTGTTTTTAGTGACCGAATTTTGTGACCGAACACATTCGGTCACAAAAAATGGAGAGTTGTGACCGCTTTTGTGACCGATTTTACAAAAAAATGAAAATATTTTTGTGACTAACAAATCGGTCACTAAAATGCAAATATCGGTCACAAAAAATAAAAATAATAAATTTTTAATTTACTTATATTTAAATTACTGTAGATTTTTTAAAAAATATATCAAAAAAAAATTAATTAATGTTATAACAGATTTGTGACCGATTTATCGGTCACTAATATATTTTGATGATCTAACATATTTGTGACCGACGAATCGGTCACAAACCCATATTCTTCATGGTATTTTGTGACCGAAATATCGGTCACAAAATGCAAGCTTCGCTTAGCGAAATTGTGACCGAATTTTCGGTCACAAAATCTTAGCCTCTTTGAGGGGAAATTGTGACCGAATTTTCGGTCACAAATGGTAGCCTCTTTTGGGCGAAATTGTGACCGAATTTTCGGTCACAAAATCCTAGCCTCTTTGAGGGGAAATTGTGACCGAATTTTCGGTCACAAAATGCTATCCTCCTTGGGCGAAATTGTGACCGAATTTTCGGTCACAAAATCCTAGTCTCTTTGGGCGAAATTGTGACCGAATTTTCGGTCACAAAATCCTAGACTCTTTGAGGGGAAATTGTGACCGAATTTTCGGTCACAAAATGCTATCCTCCTTGGGCGAATTGTGACCGAATTTTCGGTCACAAAATCCTAGCCTCTTTGGGCGAAATTGTGACCGAATTTTCGGTCACAAAATCCTAGTCTCTTTGGGTGAAATTGTGACCGAATTTTCGGTCACAAAATCCTAGCCTCTTTGAGGGGAAATTGTGACCGAATTTTCGGTCACAAAATGCTATCCTCCTTGGGCGAAATTGTGAGCGAATTTTCGGTCACAAAATCCTAGTCTCTTTGGGCGAAATTGTGACCGAATTTTCGGTCACAAAATGCTATCCTCCTTGGGCGAAATTGTGACCGAATTTTCGGTCACAAAATCCTAGACTCTTTGAGGGGAATTTGTGACCGAATTTTCGGTCACAAAATGCTATACTCCTTGGGCGAAATTGTGACCGAATTTTCGGTCACAAAATCCTAGACTCTTTGAGGGGAAATTGTGACCGAATTTTCAGTCACAAAATGCTATCCTCCTTGGGCGAAATTGTGACCGAATTTTCAGTCACAAAATCCTAGACTCTTTGAGGGGAAATTGTGACCGAATTTTCGGTCACAAAATGCTATCCTCCTTGGGCGAATTGTGACCGAATTTTAGGTCACAAAATCCTAGCCTCTTTGGGCGAAATTGTGACCGAATTTTCGGTCACAAAATCCTAGTCTCTTTGGGCGAAATTGTGACCGAATTTTCGGTCACAAAATCCTAGCCTCTTTGAGGGGAAATTGTGACCGAATTTTCGGTCACAAAATGCTATCCTCCTTGGGCGAAATTGTGAGCGAATTTTCGGTCACAAAATCCTAGTCTCTTTGGGCGAAATTGTGACCGAATTTTCGGTCACAAAATGCTATCCTCCTTGGGCGAAATTGTGAGCGAATTTTCGGTCACAAAATCCTAGCCTCTTTGGGCGAAATTGTGACCGAATTTTCGGTCACAAAATCCTAGTCTCTTTGGGCGAAATTGTGACCGAATTTTCGGTCACAAAATCCTAGCCTCTTTGAGGGGAAATTGTGACCGAATTTTCGGTCACAAAATGCTATCCTCCTTGGGCGAAATTGTGAGCGAATTTTCGGTCACAAAATCCTAGTCTCTTTGGGCGAAATTGTGACCGAATTTTCGGTCACAAAATGCTATCCTCCTTGGGCGAAATTGTGACCGAATTTTCGGTCACAAAATCCTAGACTCTTTGAGGGGAATTTGTGACCGAATTTTCGGTCACAAAATGCTATACTCCTTGGGCGAAATTGTGACCGAATTTTCGGTCACAAAATCCTAGACTCTTTGAGGGGAAATTGTGACCGAATTTTCAGTCACAAAATGCTATCCTCCTTGGGCGAAATTGTGACCGAATTTTCAGTCATAAAATCCTAGACTCTTTGAGGGGAAATTGTGACCGAATTTTCGGTCACAAAATGCTATCCTCCTTGGGCGAATTGTGACCGAATTTTAGGTCACAAAATCCTAGCCTCTTTGGGCGAAATTGTGACCGAATTTTCGGTCACAAAATCCTAGTCTCTTTGGGCGAAATTGTGACCGAATTTTCGGTCACAAAATCCTAGCCTCTTTGAGGGGAAATTGTGACCGAATTTTCGGTCACAAAATGCTATCCTCCTTGGGCGAAATTGTGAGCGAATTTTCGGTCACAAAATCCTAGTCTCTTTGGGCGAAATTGTGACCGAATTTTCGGTCACAAATGCTATCCTCCTTGGGCGAAATTGTGACCGAATTTTCGGTCACAAAATCCTAGACTCTTTGAGGGGAATTTGTGACCGAATTTTCGGTCACAAAATGCTATCCTCCTTGGGGCGAAATTGTGACCGAATTTTCGGTCACAAAATCCTAGACTCTTTGAGGGGAAATTGTGACCGAATTTTCAGTCACAAAATGCTATCCTCCTTGGGCGAAATTGTGACCGAATTTTCAGTCACAAAATCCTAGACTCTTTGAGGGGAAATTGTGACCGAATTTTCGGTCACAAAATCCTAGACTCTTTGAGGGGATATTGTGACCGAAAATTCGGTCACAAAATGGTAGTCTCTTTGGGCGAAATTGTGACCGAAAAATCGGTCACAAAATGTTAACTTCTCTTAGAAAAATTGTGACCGCATATTAGTCATGTAATTTCGTTTTTTTGGTTGTTGTATTGGTTTCTAGGAGTAGAAACAAAATATATATTACGAAGGAGGCATTGTAAAGGTATGATTTTTCGTTTGTGTTGAATGTGATTTGTTGAACCCTAAACAAGTATTGAAGTATAATTGAAGTATTTATAATTAAGGTGCTTTTTATTGTTTGCATTAAGATTATGTGACTTGGTAATTGTGTAAAATTATTGTTTGCATTAAGAGTATGTGACTTGGTAATTGTTGAATGTGATTTGTTGAATCCTAAACAAGTGTATAATTTTTGGATGAAAAGTAGGACCAAAAGCAAATTATATGAAATTGAAAGCCCCCAATGGCACTTTGATCAATTTGTCAAACTTGGAGTTGCCAAGGTTTTTTGTGGTTTTTAGTGCAATGTTAAAAGGAATGGTAAGAACAAAAAGGTAAGAAGTGAAAGCTAAATTGGCCAACCCTTATTGTGCACCAAAAATTTGTCTTACTATGAAGGAAAGTTGAAGTCTTGCACGGCAAATAGCATTGATGGATATTGGTTTGGTTTATTTATTTATTTATTATTATTATTATTATTATTATTATTAATGGTTGTACTAGATTGACATTAATTTTCAACACATGGAGTCCTCACTTTTTCTATGTTTATATCATTTTATGTTTCTTATCATGAAGCAAATGAATTGATTCATATTTAACCTTGAGGGAGAAGCATGGTAGGTAATGTGTAGAGGTTTCAAGGAGATTGTTTTTAAAGGTGAGGGAGTGTAATGTCAGGATTGGAATACTAACTAAGTGGGTGTTTGGTGGTGTGTGTGTATGTGTACTAAAAATAAATAACAAAATGAAGATCATCTTTTACTCAATCCATCATTTTCCTTTTTTTTTTCTTTTTGTATGTGTTGGGGTAGGGTGGGGTATCTAAATTGACAATTTAAACTAAGTTTGTTTGTTCTTTTCTTTTTTCTTTGTTTTTTTTCCTAGTTGGAGCTTTTTATTAAGTGGGTAGAATTTAAATTTTTATAAAAATAAAAAGGATATATTTACCATTTCTATGGCAAAATTTCAAAACTTTTATAGGATATACATAAAGAAAATGATTTTATATAGATTGAAAAGGCCGATTGCACTTTCTAACTTCCAACTGAATTTTGTTGCTACAAAGCAATGCAATATATGATTACATTACATTTTAAGTAAAAGCGTATTGACAGATATGAATTAATAATTTGAAAGCAACAAGTATAAGAAGATCGAAGAGCATAAAATTACAAATATACCCTTAATATATTTGATGAGAATTATACACCAAATCAAATTGTGAGCTAAGATTCATCAACAATGGAGTGACACTAAAGTCATATAAGGTTGGAATATACTATTTATATAAATGGACCTTTCCTTGAATATTTTTTAAAAACGTTCCTTAATCAATTTAACTGTGATATTAGACGACAAATTAAAGATAATCCCAATTGAGAATATCGTTTGGACGGCATTCTGAACAGATTATACCAACTCTTTCATTTGTCACACTTAAATAATCCAAAACTTTAAAAAAAAAGTTGAATCATTGATTTTGCCAAATTGACAATGTTTATTGTCAATAAGAACACACACAAAAATGAAGCAAAACTGTCTAAATTTCCATTGACTTATTACAAGAAAAATAGCTGTTTTACACAACTCATTAGTTAATGAAAATTTTGACCAGGAAATATAAAAAATAAAAATAGAGAATTGAGAATAAGAGCCAGCTTTGGCCAATGAAATTTTGCCTCAATAGTAACGTAAGCCTCCTCGACTTAGAAGTCAAGAGTAGGAGTTCTTCGAATTTCACGTATGCAAGTATTAGTCTGTTAAATAGTAGTTTATATTCTTGTGTATAATATTTTTTTTATATTTGATATTAGTGGTATAATAAGCTTCAAGTAGATGAGCAAAAGATGAAGATCGAAGAGCAATCAAAGGAGATTGAGGAGCAAAAGAAAAAAATTGACTTAGTTCAGAAGCAGAATGTCAAGTTGCAAGATTCACTTCTCAACTTGCCTGCAAAGTTTGACTCCTTCCAACAGTCCATGAGTCAAATGCAAAGGTTCGCATCCTTTCCATCCGGTTCTCAAGCTCAAATACCCACTTTTATGCCACCCACATATGAATTTTTGACCCCATCACATGCTACCGAAGTCCCTTTCGTTGCATCATCATCATCGAAAATGAGCAAGTTAATATGTCAAAACAATTGTGATGGTGACAATGATGAGAATGATAATTGATGTCGACAACTATCTTGCTATTTATGTTTGGTGAATATGTATGCATATATGTAGAAGATTTGAGGGAGGTGTTTTTTGTGGATAAAGATATGACTTGAATGTATTTGGTGATGTTATTTGTAGATATTGGTGTATATGTTGGGGATATTGTTGAATGTTTGGTTGATGGATAGATAATTTGGAGTTGATCATGTTTGGTGGATGCATGTTTGCGATTTTATAATGATAAGTATTGAATTATGTAGAATATTAGAATGTTTATTGGTGTATCATTTGCGGATGTGTTTTGAGGATATTTGTGTATATTTTGCGGATATTGTTGAATTTTGGCGGATATTGGTGTATGTTTTGTGAATATTGGTGTTATTTGAATTGGGGAATTTGCAAATTGAAACAATTGAAATTCATATTACAGGTTAGGTTTGTGATCAAAAATACATTTACAAAAATCTGTGGTTGAAAATTTGTGACCGATTTTTCGGTCACAAAACACTATATCAATAATAGTGACCGAAATTTCTCATTGTTCCTTTACAATCTGTGACCGACACATCGGTCACTATTTTTTCCATATTAGTGACCGAATTTTCGGTCACTATTATTTTTTAAATGACTCAACGTTCAGTCACAAAGGCGGTCACTATTTCCTTGAAATTGTGACCGAAAATTTGGTCACTATTATTTTCTACTGCGACTACAATTTCGGTCACAAAGTCGGTCACTAATCCTTGATTCTGTGACCGAAAATTCGGTCACTATTAATTTAATTTGTGACCGAAATTTCAGTCACTATTATTTTTTGCTGTGACTAAAATTTCGGTCACAAATTCAGTCACTATTCCACGATTCTGTGACCGAAAATTCGGTCACTATTTATTTTTTTTGTGACTAACAGTTCAGTCACAAAATCGGTCACAAAAATAGTCAGTCACAGATTTGGTCACAAAAAACTGTGACGAAGGTTTTCGTGACCGATTTTTTCGGTCACTGATTTGGTCACAGATCTGTTTTTGTGACCGATTTTAGCCAAAATCGGTCACAAAATCGGTCACTAAAAACAGTTTTTTTAGTAGTGTGAATAACGCCACAATAATTCATATTTAAGTTCAAAGATAAGGCATATTTATATTAGATATTTTTGTTTCTACAATACATTACAAGTAATTCTATTCAATTTACTTCAATTATAAACCTTCTATTATTTTTCTATTTTTCTACTTATAAAAGATATCATTTTTCAAGTTATTGTTTTTTAAATTAAACTATTAATCTCCATTCATGTGATGGGAAATTGACAAAAAAAAAAAAAATTTCAACTATCAGAAAAATATTTTAAGAAGAGTTTAATTTTTTTTTTGATGTATTAAATAAAAAAGGGACATTTGATAGAAATTTAACAAAATAATCTAGTAAGGAATCAACACACACACACACATATATACACCTATATTTTTGGGTGACAGATCTAATATTAAGTATATGTAAAAAATAATAAAAAGCCCAACTGATGAACGGATAAGATAAATTTAGTTTAATGAACATAACATACATAATTAAAAAGGATAATTATACCCACATCTCCTAAATTTATGTGAAGTTACGAATATCTATCTCTTATTTCAAAATTATCAATACCCCCTTGATGTTTGTCGTTGTTTAAAAAAAAATCATAACTTGCCAATAACTTTTGAAATTATCAATCACTTTTCCATATCATGGTAATCAACTCAATCACCAAAAGATGTGATTCATCAAACCCGACAAAATCCCTTCAATTAATTTTGTGATTCCACCAACTTTTCCGAAATAATTTCATTTTATACCATAACAACCATTGCTAAGTATCACCATATAATTTGACACCACCACTATTTTCTTTTTTTAAAATTGACTCTATATATAGCTTATACGACTTGCACTTGTCAAGACCATGTAAATTTTGTCTCAAATAAAACACAAGAAATATAACTCGCAATCATATCTTGCCTGGAAGTAGAGTGAATTTTGTAATATTCGAAACAAGAGGGGGATTATTCATAATTTCATCTAAATTTAGAAGAGGTGGATGTAATTATCCCTAATTAAAATATAAACTTGTAGGTAAACAAAAAGTAGCTTATCATAATAATTTATGCAATGTGTAATTATGATTTGTTAAATAGGTAAAATGTATTCTAATAAAATAGAATACCAACGTTAAACATTCCCTACCTCTATTTAATGGTAAACGAAGCCCAAAAAAATAAATTATGAAGAAATACGTTAAGTCAATTTTTTGAAAAAGTAATATCCGGCCTTGCAATACACAACTTAATGCTTTTGACTATCAACTTACAACGGATTGTCTGGAAATGACATTTTTATCGAGTTGATATCGGTTTTGTTACAGATCATATCGACTTATAAATCTATCTATTATTGTTACATTTATAAACCTACACAAACCATTTATTAATGTGAACTTTTTTATTGACCATATTTTTGCAGCCTATAAATGTTGCATGAAGGGCACCATATGTCCACCATACCCAAGCAAATCACGGATTTGTTCATGCTACTCAGTTGAGTAGTGTCCGACTGGTGTTTTTAATAATTGGATTTAAATATAATAATGTTAAAAAGTGTTAAAAAAATTATTACATCATCATACTCAATATATCGAACAATTAAAAATATCAATTGAGCAGCTAACCAACTGAGTAACATCTATTGAGCCCCCAACCACATGCAACCATAGATGTCAGTCGCAACCATTCTTACCAAGAAAAAAACTGTTGTAATGGAATACAAAAATATTAAAGACAAAGAAAATTATACTTTATTAGTTTGATAAAGAAAAAAAATAGATGCAACCATATATTGAACAAGTTAAAAAAGGGCAAATTATGTCTACACCCCTTGAGATATGATATAATTATAAATTAATTCCCCTTGTTTTTAAAATTATAAATATCCCCCTCGAGATTTAAGATTTTTTTGTAAACATTAATAGACGTATCCAAAAAATAATTTTCTTGCAATCATTGTAGTCAATCCAGCTATCAAGAGACGTACATCATCGAACCTAACAAAATCCCTCAAGCAATTATGTTATTCCACCAACATTTGCGAAATAATTTTATTTTATATCACCATAACCATCACTAGATATCACCGTCTATAATTCGATACTATCACCACTTTTTAATTGAACTTGACTTTCCATATATTGTTATATCTTGAACTTGTCAATATTGTGCAAATCCCATTTCAAAACCTTGCCTAAAACAACAGAACTACAACTCGTAATTATGAGCCTTGATGAAAGATGAATTTTGTTAGACTAACACATTATTTAGGGGGGTATTTGTAATTTTTGAAACAAGAGAGACTAATTTGTAACTACACCATATCTCAAGAAACATAGACGTAATTTGCTCTAAAAAAATGATAGCAAAAAGATTGAACATAAGTTGAAAAAACCTGATTAAAAAAAAAAAATTGAACATAAGTTTAATGTTCTGACAATTCCCATCAATAAATTGATGGATGAAAAAAACAAAAACATACGAAATAGTAAATTTAACGTTAATATGTTCACTACTACCCATAAGTCATCAACACTATGACTGCAAAAGATAACGTAAAACAGAACATCACATGTCTAAGGTTTGAGTTTCACCCATCCATAACGTCCCTTAAGTGGCTTCTCATTCACCGGATCAAAGTTGTACCTGTCATATCAAGAGACATCAATGTTAGAAACAATATTAGTGAGCAATATAACTAATACTTTACAAGTAAATATAAGATCTGCATAATGTTATAAATTTTCACTTTTTAATGAACTCTTCAATATTCTTTTTTTCGTCTTGCGCAAATAACTCCTCCAGTCGTTGTGCAACGGAAATTTTTGGAATCACAATCTTCATTTTCTTGTTGATAGTTGCGTTGCTACTTGACAGAGGAGTCTTAATGACGTCTGAGACGATAATCAAGCTATCCGGTGTACCTTCTCTGGAGATTCTGCCATATGTAGAGTTTTAACTTCAGTGGTACAACTAGTGTATGAAAAAATAGAATATTGCTTCCCTTGTAGTTGGTCCGAATCCTCTACTACAATTGGTGCTAGCTATATCTTTTATTGCACTCGTAAATACGGAAAATTGTACCCTAGATTCGGCTTAGTCAAACTAGAGTTAATCACGTGGTAAGTGCTTTACATTTGTCCTGTAATAGGTAGATAATTTAGGGAAAGAGTGATTAATCACTTGGCAAGTGCGATACACTTGTCATATGATTTATTAAATTCGGTCAAATCAGATTTGAGCAAAAAATTTTCCACCAATACCCATAACGTGTTGTGGTGGATGGTTGAAATAAGAAAATAAAAAAACTTATGAAATTTTTTTGAAGATTTTTTTTCTTTATCTCAACCGCTTACCAATATATGTGATGTATTCTGATTAGGGCAAAAAATAACTATAGTACCATTTATATAGCATAGGATTCAAACTGCCTTGTAGGAGCATGACAAATGTTCCTATTAAGGCAAAACCCATAATTCAAACGCCTTTTTTCTCTAGATGAAACAAAAGCTAATTATGTAGATACAAGTTTGGAATAAAAGAGAATTGAAAAGTTACTGCAAGGAAAGCAAAACATCACAAAATGACAAAATGCTCATGCAAAAACAAAAGATTGCAATTAACTAAAAAGAAAGAATCGGAACTTGAATTCTATTATTAGCAGTTAATTTTATGAAAGTTCTCATACATACTTTTTATTAACTATATAGTGCTAATAACATAAACTTCACTACCAAATATAACAAATTCATTTGAACATGAAAAATTATACAAGTTAATTTAACATAGGTGTCATATATAACAAATAAAAATTTCTACTTTCTAAATTTGAAATTCTATTGTAATTGAATGGAACCCAAACTATCACCAAGAGCAATATTGCTGAAAAGTATGAATCTCTCATCATCAAATATCATAAAACAAAATTTAACATGTAATTCAATAAAATATCAATAACTTTCAATTAAAAACCAAATATGCCACGAAGTCATAAAAATTCCAAAAACGGAAAAAAAAAAGAAAATGAAGAAAAAGAGAAAGAGTAAAATTTCAAAAGAGGATTTAAAGAACCCATTGAACAAATAAACTTTTAGAAGTCACCTTTCTTTGTTTGCAAAATTAATCTCATTATGTCCAATCGAACCTTGCTCCATCTCGTCAAAATCATATCTCTCATCTTTCTTGTTCTTTTCCATGCTCTCCAATTTCTCTTGTTTTTCCTCTATCCCAGTCTCTCCTTCAATTTCAACTTTTGCCTTTTGAAGATTAATATTTTTCTCTTCTCGTTTTTTCGCTTTCTTCGCGGGTAGAGTTGCTTGCCTCTCCAACCGCCTACTCCTCAATTGAAGGTAGCATTGGTCGCCACCTTGATTGGTTGTTATGTCCTGTATGATTGTTGATGCGAGAGTAGTGTCCGGCAAGCTAATGAAATTGGCGATTCTTTTGGATACAAAACTGACAGTTGAAGTAGAAAGAGAGGAGGAGGATCTCTTAAGGGCCATGGCTTTGGCTCTTGTAAGTACATCAACCGGTGTTTGTGCATGGTAGCGATCAACTTCTTCAGCTATTTTCTCTTTTCTCATGTGTTCACTATATTCTTTTATTGGGATATCAACTTATGTTATAGAAAAATATGGGAAAAGAAATGGAAACAATTATAAAATATGAGTAGGAAATTTGGTTTTGTGTATTAATTTCTTTGATTCTATGCGTGTTTTTTCATTGTGGGTGTTGGATACAAATGAGTTTGATGATTTTGTGGGAGAAGAAAGAGAAGGGAATGATTTAAAACCTTGACTGAGAACCTTATTTTATACTAGGATAGGAGAGTTGGTGAGAAATGCGGGTATTTAACAAAATCAATTCAAGGGTTGTATTTTTGTTTTATCATCTCATGATAAATTGAATGTATCATCTCTTTTATCTACATTTATTTCAGTAAAGACAAATTTTAATAAAGACAAAAGGAGTCATAATTATGATTACCTATATAGTATAATTTTGGGCAGTATTAGTACAATAATTTGATGGATTGATATATGATTACGAAATTTGTCATAAATTTCAATAGCATAACAGTGGGCAATGAGATTACAAGGGAACTAGTAAGGTTCAAGTATATTATCCTGGCCAACTGAAATATTTTTTTTATTAACATTTGGCTTGTTGTAATTAAAGCCTAAGTAATTTGTTATGTATATTAATTTACATTTTAAATTTCAGAGAACATACAATTATAGCACGAGTAGCACTCTTTATGGCAACTTAAAATAGGGAAAATCATGTCTACAACCCTTCAGATATTATGCAATTACGAATTAGTCACTCTTGTTTCAAATATTATAAATACCTGCTGCACCCCGAGGTATGTGCTAACTTAATAAAATTCATCCTTAGTTAAGGCAAGATATAATTGCAAATTGTATTTTTGTGGTTTTAGGTGAGATTTTGAGATGAGATTTGTAGGGTAAATCTTGATAAACTCAAGATCTAGAAGTTATATATGAAATCAATTTCTATAAAAAAACAATAGTGGCGATAACGAATTATATATAGACGTTAATACCCTGTGGTGGTTATGATGGTATAAAGTGAACTTATTTAATGAAAGTTGGTGGAATAACAAAATTGATTAGGAGATTTTTTTTCAAGCCCGACGAGACGCATCTTTTGGTAGTTGGATTGACTACTATGGTTGTAGAAAAACTATTCTTGGGATATCTCTATTAATGTTTATAAGAATGTCCTAAACCTCGAACAAGCATTTATATTTTTTAAAATAAAAATATTAATTATAATTATACCATATTTCAAGCGATCTAGAGGTAATTTGCTCTTTAAAATATACATGGCTTCATTACTTTTATTTTGCTTCAACATAAACAAAGTCCTATCTTCGGAAACAAATGAAGAGAAACAACATAATCAAAATGTTGGAAATTATTTGAAAATTTAAACTTGGAAATTATTTGAAAATTTAAACTTACTTAATACACTATTACTTGAATTTTGAACAGGTTTTTTCTATGATTGCATTTAAAATAGCAATAAATTGAATAGGTCAAATGATGGGATGTAATTAATCAAAGAAGTTTGAGAAAATTAGACAAATGTGAAATCGTACCATCATAATACAAATATTAGTCATGCATCTGTAGTGAAGTACAAGATTATCATGGTCTTATGTGCATCACTATGTAGATTTTTTAATTGACTAGGGAAAACTTTCAAAATGGGAAAAAAGCTAAAAAAAAAAAAAAAAGAAAGACCAAAACAGCTTAATATCCTATCTCAATGAGTTGCAACCTGTAGATAATAAGTCCTTAAACCTTAGGGGTGAAAGCACGAGTTATAATAAATAACTAAATCTTATGATTTATCAAATACATATGGATGATTAACAAAAATTAATTAAAATGAGATAATGTCATTTAGTTTAACTTGCAAAGAGATACTCTATACTAAATGGAAGAAAAATGATCAAATGTACTCACACTTGAAAGGATAATTTCGTAGCATCTCGATAAATTGTAATTAAATCATCACATTTAAAGACTTGATAAAATATCACTAGAAGAAAAAGTAATTATAGTGACAAAATATAAAAGCGATAACATAAAAGTTATCACTAGTAATTATATTAAGTGACAATACTTTCTATATTGTCATCTATTTAGTGGCAACATTTTTATCTTTATCCATATTTTATATTATATTTTTCTACTTTTTCTATCATATTAATTTTAGTTATTTGAAAATGGAGGTGACTATTATTTTAGAACATTTAATAGTGATTTTGAGTTGAGGGAGATAATAAAGCTTGTGAATACCAAGAGTACCAAATAAATTTAAGATATCTATCATTCTTATAATCCATCTAATAGCAACGAATGTATTTATTTCTTTTTCATACTTTTTATATTATTTAATTAAATTTTTTGCTCGCACTTTAATTTCAATAAATGTACGTTTATGTAATTCAAATTTTCTCCTTTTGTGCTATTTTTTCTACTACTATTGTTGTTTTTTTTTCAAGAATAATATAGATGGAGAACGCAACTTGGTTAAAACCATGGGAGATTATGTCTTAAAGATTGTAGTCATGAAACTTATCTTTCTATTATTATTATTATTATTATTGTGAAATAGATTTTTTATTTATTTGAAGTTGGATAATATTGAGGAGAAATAGAATTAGTGGGGATATTTTGCATAAAGTAAGTAAAAACAAAAAAGAAAGACAAAACAAAAAATTAAAGTGTTCACATTAAGATTGTGATCTCGTGTGTTTTTAATAATATAAAGGTGAAAATGGTTAACAATAAAGACAAGGTTATGTAATTGAAATTAATAAAAATAGTGTTTTAAAGATAAATGAGCAATTTAATCAATTTTTCAATAAACAAAAAAATAAAAATAAAGTGTCAATAACAATTTTTGAGTATCAATAACAATTTTCTTTTAAAATTTATTGTGTTTTACTTAGAAATTTAAAGAGAAAATTTTCAATGTACTGTCAATTGGACAAATTTGAGTTGAGAAAACCTCAACAAGATTTATGCATCCACTCCTCAACTTATGGAACAAACTATTAATAATAAACATTTTCATATGTGTAATTTATGTGTTTAAATTCCATAAGAACATTTAAAAGCACAAATATTAATATATAATAATTGATTTTAACTATGTAATTATCACATATAATCCATTAAAAAGATACAAACATTTGAACAATATTTAAGAATTGTTTTTACACAATAGATTATTTATCAAAGGCTCCCCTCAATAGGTGCGTATGACAACCTGTGGACTAGGGCATCTCACCCGCACTCTACTCCACTTGTCCTTCATGTCAGATATTCTTCCACTTCAAAATACCGCTAACATTATTTACAGTAGCTAAGTACACTTAATTCCTCAAAATTCATTTCCCCTGAATATTTTATCCCTATCCTTGATTCTAACTCAAATATCAGAAAGCCTGCCACTCTGACTAGCTAATGTGTTTTTACTGATCTTGAGGAATTTTCAAACATTTTTCTTGTTCTTCAATTGTTGATGATTATCGAATATCGTATATTAATTAAGGGCAAATTACATTGACTACCCCTGAGGTTTGACTAATTTACGAAAAATTCTCTACTTTTTCAAAAATTACTAAAAACCCCCTAAGGTTTCAAAAATATTACAAACTTATTCGAATTTCTGAAAATACCCCTTCCTTTTTTTGGGTGATTTATACTGACCAACCTGAGATTGGGTTAATTTACAAGAAACCCCCTAGGTTTCAAAAATTATCAAAACCCCCCTGAAGTTATACCAATATTACAACTAGCACCTACTTAGGTTGACTTATTAACAATATTAAATCTTTTTTTTCCCCTCTGTAATATTGTTATCATAAAATTTTCATGTAATAGATTTGAAAAAAAAATGTGATTATTTATTCAAATAAATATTCTGAATTTAATGCATTAAAGGTATCTACCAACACATCAAGTATGTTATATTATCACTAATACGGAGTAAATTTTAAGAGAAATGAGTTAGAGTCCTCAAGCTAAATAAAGTTTTCAAGTGCATTATTTAATTTCAATTTTTTATTTCAATCAATGTTTACATTTCTCATTTCACATAATGGATATATACAATGCATATAATTATATTTTTCTCAAATATAAATTTAGAACATATTACGTATATTTAGTATAAACTCTTAACATTAAATTCGGAATATTTATTCGAATAAGTAATCACATTTTTTTTCCAAATCTATTACATGAAAATTTTATGATAACAATATTACAGAGGGAAAAAAAAAGAATTAATATTGTTGATAAGTCAACCTAAGTAGGTGCTAGTTGTAATATTTGTATAACCTCAGGGGGTTTTTGATAATTTTTGAAACCACAGGGGGTTTCTCGTAAATTAGCCTAATCTCAGGGTGGTCAATGTAAATCACCCAAAAAAGGGGAAGGGGTATTTTCGAAAATTCGAATAAGTTTGTAATATTTTTGAAACCTTAAGGGGTTTTTGGTAATTTTTGAAAAAGTAGGGGGTTTTTCGTAAATCAGCCAAACCTCAGGAGTGGTCAGTGTAATTTTTCTTATTAATTAATGATGAATAGTATGTAGAATATTGAGCAAATACATATATATATATATATTCTTTATAATTGAGCAAAAATATAATTGATTTACAACAGACTAGGTATGATTAATGTTATAATTAAAAGATGGACATACCATTCTAAATATTTAATTGGCTTAATTATATATTTCATGACTACATTTTCGTGTACGAGCGTATACAACATGGTCAGTTTGAGGTACAAAATCCATATGTCGCATAATGACAAGTATAATTTGACACTACTAAAAAAACTGTTTTTAGTGACCGAATTTTGTGACCGAACACATTCGGTCACAAAAAATGGAGAGTTGTGACCGCTTTTGTGACCGATTTTACAAAAAAATGAAAATATTTTTGTGACTAACAAATCGGTCACTAAAATGCAAATATCGGTCACAAAAAATAAAAATAATAAATTTTTAATTTACTTATATTTAAATTACTGTAGATTTTTTAAAAAAATATATCAAAAAAAAATTAATTAATGTTATAACAGATTTGTGACCGATTTATCGGTCACTAATATATTTTGATGATCTAACATATTTGTGACCGACGAATCGGTCACAAACCCATCTTCTTCATGGTATTTTGTGACCGAAATATCGGTCACAAGCTTCGCTTAGCGAAATTGTGACCGAATTTTCGGTCACAAAATCTTAGCCTCTTTGAGGGGAAATTGTGACCGAATTTTCGGTCACAAATGGTAGCCTCTTTTGGGCGAAATTGTGACCGAATTTTCGGTCACAAAATCCTAGCCTCTTTGAGGGGAAATTGTGACCGAATTTTCGGTCACAAAATGCTATCCTCCTTGGGCGAAATTGTGACCGAATTTTCGGTCACAAAATCCTAGTCTCTTTGGGCGAAATTGTGACCGAATTTTCGGTCACAAAATGCTATCCTCCTTGGGCGAATTGTGACCGAATTTTCGGTCACAAAATCCTAGCCTCTTTGGGCGAAATTGTGACCGAATTTTCGGTCACAAAATCCTAGTCTCTTTGGGCGAAATTGTGACCGAATTTTCGGTCACAAAATCCTAGCCTCTTTGAGGGGAAATTGTGACCGAATTTTCGGTCACAAAATGCTATCCTCCTTGGGCTAAATTGTGAGCGAATTTTCGGTCACAAAATCCTAGTCTCTTTGGGCGAAATTGTGACCGAATTTTCGGTCACAAAATGCTATCCTCCTTGGGCGAAATTGTGACCGAAATTTCGGTCACAAAATCCTAGACTCTTTGAGGGGAATTTGTGACCGAATTTTCGGTCACAAAATGCTATCCTCCTTGGGCGAAATTGTGACCGAATTTTCGGTCACAAAATCCTAGACTCTTTGAGGGGAAATTGTGACCGAATTTTCAGTCACAAAATGCTATCCTCCTTGGGCGAAATTGTGACCGAATTTTCAGTCACAAAATCCTAGACTCTTTGAGGGGAAATTGTGACCGAATTTTCGGTCACAAAATCCTAGACTCTTTGAGGGGATATTGTGACCGAAAATTCGGTCACAAAATGGTAGTCTCTTTGGGCGAAATTGTGACCGAAAAATCGGTCACAAAATGTTAACTTCTCTTAGAAAAATTGTGACCGCATATTCGGTCACAAACTTCTACCTTTTTTTTTAAGGAAAATTGTTCGATTAAATTAAGGAAATTAGTCCAATTGAAAGAATAGAATGAGTAATAATCTGATTGAGTTGGGAAAACTGTGAAATTTTTCAATTAAATTAAGGAAAATGAATAATTAGTCGAGCTTAGATGCGAAATTGAGTAGTTGGTTCAGTTGACTTTGGGAAAATGAGTTGTTAAACAATGTAATTGAATAACTTAGTCAAATTGTTTCAATTAATCTAAAATAATTGTGGAATTGGAGTAATTGGAGTACCAACGTATTGAATTACGAGCAATGAGTAATTAGTCCAATGAAATTGGAGGGATTTTTGTAATTGGTTTAACTGAATTGGAGAGATTATGTAAATTGTACAATTAAATAGTGTAATTGATATGTTTAACTGGAAGGCATTGAATTGAGTAATTAATCTAAGCAAATTGTGGAATTTGAGTAATTATACTAATTGAATTACGAGCAATGAATATCTAGTGCAATTAAATTGAGAGGAATTTTGTAATTAGTTCAATTGAATTGGAGAAATTAAATAAATTGTCCAATTGAATTGGAGAAATTAAATAAATTGTCCAATTGAATTGAGTAATTGATTTGTTTGATTGATAGGAATTGAGTAATTAATATAATTAAATTGTGGAATTTGAGTAATTGACCAACTGAGTTAGGAACAATGACTAATCAATCCAATGAAATTGAGGAAAATTTCATAATTGGCTTAATTGAAGTGGAGATATTGAATAAATTGTCCTATTAAATTGAGAAGATTTAGTAATTAATATATTTGAATAAAGGGAATTGAGTAATTAATCTAATTGAGTAGGGAGAACTAAATAATTAGTTCAATTGTATTGTTGAAACTGAATAATTAATCCAATTGAATTGAAGAATTTGAGGAATTGATCAAACTAATAAAGAGAGATAACTAAATAATTAGTCAAATTGAATTAAGAAAATTGAATAATTAACATAATTAATTAAATAATAATCTAAAAATTTAACAAGTATTTTAGATATATACACATAAAAATATAAATAATTAATTTGACAAAAATAATATTAGATATTTTAAATTTAATAGTAATTACAATGTTTGAATAATATTTATTAATATCAAATTAAAAAAATATATATTTGTGACCAAATTTTCGATCACAAATCGGGTAAAAAATTGAGTTTTAACTTAGAAGAATTTTGATTCTCACTTAGCATTTCATTGTTCTCCATCAGGTAAGAGCTCTCTCTCTCTCTCTCTCTCTCTCTCTCTCTCTCTCTCTCCCTCTCTTCCCCCCCCCCCCCGGCCTCCCTCTTCCTGCACCAGCGCCGCCTCCCTCCCTCCGCCGCCGCACCCCCCGTCACCCCGTCCCTCCACCACCACCGTCTCTCTCCCTCCTCGCCCTCCACCGCCCTCCACAGCGGCCCCCCAGCCAACCCCGACCTCCCCCGCCAAGACACCGCTCCCCCTTCAGCTCCCCCCAGGCAGCGGTGGCGGCGGCGGCCCTAAGCGCAGATCTGGGCCGTCGCCCCTCCTCCTCCCACCGCCGGACCAGATCTGCTCCTCCCACAGCCCCTCTTCCCCCACCAGCCCTGCACCCCTCCGCCGGCCCCTCTTCCCCCCGCCGGCCCCCCCTCCCACAGCCCCTCTTCCCCCGCCAGCCCCGCCCCCCTTCCACAGCCCCTCTTCCCCAGCCGGCCCGCCCCCCTCCCACAGCCCATCTTCTCCCCACCGGCCCGCCTCCCTCCCACAGCAGCCCCCCTCTCTCCCTCCCCTCCTCCCCCACAATACACCCATCAATCCCTCTCCCTCCCTCTCCACTCCCCTCCTCGCCCCCCCCCCCCACCCCCACCCCCCACATTTATTTTTTATAATTTGTATTTTATATTTATAGTTTTGGAAAAAATATGAATATAGTCATGTAATTTCGTTTTTTTTGGTTGTTTGTATTGGTTTCTAGGAGTAGAAACAAAATATATATTACGAAGGAGGCATTGTAAAGGTATGATTTTTCGTTTGTGTTGAATGTGATTTGTTGAACCCTAAACAAGTATTGAAGTATAATTGAAGTATTTATAATTAAGGTGCTTTTTATTGTTTGCATTAAGATTATGTGACTTGGTAATTGTGTAAAATTATTGTTTGCATTAAGAGTATGTGACTTGGTAATTGTTGAATGTGATTTGTTGAATCCTAAACAAGTGTATAATTTTTGGATGAAAAGTAGGACCAAAAGCAAATTATATGAAATTGAAAGCCCCCAATGGCACTTTGATCAATTTGTCAAACTTGGAGTTGCCAAGGTTTTTTGTGGTTTTTAGTGCAATGTTAAAAGGAATGGTAAGAACAAAAAGGTAAGAAGTGAAAGCTAAATTGGCCAACCCTTATTGTGCACCAAAAATTTGTCTTACTATGAAGGAAAGTTGAAGTCTTGCACGGCAAATAGCATTGATGGATATTGGTTTGGTTTATTTATTTATTTATTATTATTATTATTATTATTATTATTAATGGTTGTACTAGATTGACATTAATTTTCAACACATGGAGTCCTCACTTTTTCTATGTTTATATCATTTTATGTTTCTTATCATGAAGCAAATGAATTGATTCATATTTAACCTTGAGGGAGAAGCATGGTAGGTAATGTGTAGAGGTTTCAAGGAGATTGTTTTTAAAGGTGAGGGAGTGTAATGTCAGGATTGGAATACTAACTAAGTGGGTGTTTGGTGGTGTGTGTGTATGTGTACTAAAAATAAATAACAAAATGAAGATCATCTTTTACTCAATCCATCATTTTCCTTTTTTTTTTCTTTTTGTATGTGTTGGGGTAGGGTGGGGTATCTAAATTGACAATTTAAACTAAGTTTGTTTGTTCTTTTCTTTTTTCTTTGTTTTTTTTCCTAGTTGGAGCTTTTTATTAAGTGGGTAGAATTTAAATTTTTATAAAAATAAAAAGGATATATTTACCATTTCTATGGCAAAATTTCAAAACTTTTATAGGATATACATAAAGAAAATGATTTTATATAGATTGAAAAGGCCGATTGCACTTTCTAACTTCCAACTGAATTTTGTTGCTACAAAGCAATGCAATATATGATTACATTACATTTTAAGTAAAAGCGTATTGACAGATATGAATTAATAATTTGAAAGCAACAAGTATAAGAAGATCGAAGAGCATAAAATTACAAATATACCCTTAATATATTTGATGAGAATTATACACCAAATCAAATTGTGAGCTAAGATTCATCAACAATGGAGTGACACTAAAGTCATATAAGGTTGGAATATACTATTTATATAAATGGACCTTTCCTTGAATATTTTTTAAAAACGTTCCTTAATCAATTTAACTGTGATATTAGACGACAAATTAAAGATAATCCCAATTGAGAATATCGTTTGGACGGCATTCTGAACAGATTATACCAACTCTTTCATTTGTCACACTTAAATAATCCAAAACTTTAAAAAAAAAGTTGAATCATTGATTTTGCCAAATTGACAATGTTTATTGTCAATAAGAACACACACAAAAATGAAGCAAAACTGTCTAAATTTCCATTGACTTATTACAAGAAAAATAGCTGTTTTACACAACTCATTAGTTAATGAAAATTTTGACCAGGAAATATAAAAAATAAAAATAGAGAATTGAGAATAAGAGCCAGCTTTGGCCAATGAAATTTTGCCTCAATAGTAACGTAAGCCTCCTCGACTTAGAAGTCAAGAGTAGGAGTTCTTCGAATTTCACGTATGCAAGTATTAGTCTGTTAAATAGTAGTTTATATTCTTGTGTATAATATTTTTTTTATATTTGATATTAGTGGTATAATAAGCTTCAAGTAGATGAGCAAAAGATGAAGATCGAAGAGCAATCAAAGGAGATTGAGGAGCAAAAGAAAAAAATTGACTTAGTTCAGAAGCAGAATGTCAAGTTGCAAGATTCACTTCTCAACTTGCCTGCAAAGTTTGACTCCTTCCAACAGTCCATGAGTCAAATGCAAAGGTTCGCATCCTTTCCATCCGGTTCTCAAGCTCAAATACCCACTTTTATGCCACCCACATATGAATTTTTGACCCCATCACATGCTACCGAAGTCCCTTTCGTTGCATCATCATCATCGAAAATGAGCAAGTTAATATGTCAAAACAATTGTGATGGTGACAATGATGAGAATGATAATTGATGTCGACAACTATCTTGCTATTTATGTTTGGTGAATATGTATGCATATATGTAGAAGATTTGAGGGAGGTGTTTTTTGTGGATAAAGATATGACTTGAATGTATTTGGTGATGTTATTTGTAGATATTGGTGTATATGTTGGGGATATTGTTGAATGTTTGGTTGATGGATAGATAATTTGGAGTTGATCATGTTTGGTGGATGCATGTTTGCGATTTTATAATGATAAGTATTGAATTATGTAGAATATTAGAATGTTTATTGGTGTATCATTTGCGGATGTGTTTTGAGGATATTTGTGTATATTTTGCGGATATTGTTGAATTTTGGCGGATATTGGTGTATGTTTTGTGAATATTGGTGTTATTTGAATTGGGGAATTTGCAAATTGAAACAATTGAAATTCATATTACAGGTTAGGTTTGTGATCAAAAATACATTTACAAAAATCTGTGGTTGAAAATTTGTGACCGATTTTTCGGTCACAAAACACTATATCAATAATAGTGACCGAAATTTCTCATTGTTCCTTTACAATCTGTGACCGACACATCGGTCACTATTTTTTCCATATTAGTGACCGAATTTTCGGTCACTATTATTTTTTAAATGACTCAACGTTCAGTCACAAAGGCGGTCACTATTTCCTTGAAATTGTGACCGAAAATTTGGTCACTATTATTTTCTACTGCGACTACAATTTCGGTCACAAAGTCGGTCACTAATCCTTGATTCTGTGACCGAAAATTCGGTCACTATTAATTTAATTTGTGACCGAAATTTCAGTCACTATTATTTTTTGCTGTGACTAAAATTTCGGTCACAAATTCAGTCACTATTCCACGATTCTGTGACCGAAAATTCGGTCACTATTTATTTTTTTTGTGACTAACAGTTCAGTCACAAAATCGGTCACAAAAATAGTCAGTCACAGATTTGGTCACAAAAAACTGTGACGAAGGTTTTCGTGACCGATTTTTTCGGTCACTGATTTGGTCACAGATCTGTTTTTGTGACCGATTTTAGCCAAAATCGGTCACAAAATCGGTCACTAAAAACAGTTTTTTTAGTAGTGTGAATAACGCCACAATAATTCATATTTAAGTTCAAAGATAAGGCATATTTATATTAGATATTTTTGTTTCTACAATACATTACAAGTAATTCTATTCAATTTACTTCAATTATAAACCTTCTATTATTTTTCTATTTTTCTACTTATAAAAGATATCATTTTTCAAGTTATTGTTTTTTAAATTAAACTATTAATCTCCATTCATGTGATGGGAAATTGACAAAAAAAAAAAAAATTTCAACTATCAGAAAAATATTTTAAGAAGAGTTTAATTTTTTTTTTGATGTATTAAATAAAAAAGGGACATTTGATAGAAATTTAACAAAATAATCTAGTAAGGAATCAACACACACACACACATATATACACCTATATTTTGGGTGACAGATCTAATATTAAGTATATGTAAAAAATAATAAAAAGCCCAACTGATGAACGGATAAGATAAATTTAGTTTAATGAACATAACATACATAATTAAAAAGGATAATTATACCCACATCTCCTAAATTTATGTGAAGTTACGAATATCTATCTCTTATTTCAAAATTATCAATACCCCCTTGATGTTTGTCGTTGTTTAAAAAAAAATCATAACTTGCCAATAACTTTTGAAATTATCAATCACTTTTCCATATCATGGTAATCAACTCAATCACCAAAAGATGTGATTCATCAAACCCGACAAAATCCCTTCAATTAATTTTGTGATTCCACCAACTTTTCCGAAATAATTTCATTTTATACCATAACAACCATTGCTAAGTATCACCATATAATTTGACACCACCACTATTTTCTTTTTTTAAAATTGACTCTATATATAGCTTATACGACTTGCACTTGTCAAGACCATGTAAATTTTGTCTCAAATAAAACACAAGAAATATAACTCGCAATCATATCTTGCCTGGAAGTAGAGTGAATTTTGTAATATTCGAAACAAGAGGGGGATTATTCATAATTTCATCTAAATTTAGAAGAGGTGGATGTAATTATCCCTAATTAAAATATAAACTTGTAGGTAAACAAAAAGTAGCTTATCATAATAATTTATGCAATGTGTAATTATGATTTGTTAAATAGGTAAAATGTATTCTAATAAAATAGAATACCAACGTTAAACATTCCCTACCTCTATTTAATGGTAAACGAAGCCCAAAAAAATAAATTATGAAGAAATACGTTAAGTCAATTTTTTGAAAAAGTAATATCCGGCCTTGCAATACACAACTTAATGCTTTTGACTATCAACTTACAACGGATTGTCTGGAAATGACATTTTTATCGAGTTGATATCGGTTTTGTTACAGATCATATCGACTTATAAATCTATCTATTATTGTTACATTTATAAACCTACACAAACCATTTATTAATGTGAACTTTTTTATTGACCATATTTTTGCAGCCTATAAATGTTGCATGAAGGGCACCATATGTCCACCATACCCAAGCAAATCACGGATTTGTTCATGCTACTCAGTTGAGTAGTGTCCGACTGGTGTTTTTAATAATTGGATTTAAATATAATAATGTTAAAAAGTGTTAAAAAAATTATTACATCATCATACTCAATATATCGAACAATTAAAAATATCAATTGAGCAGCTAACCAACTGAGTAACATCTATTGAGCCCCCAACCACATGCAACCATAGATGTCAGTCGCAACCATTCTTACCAAGAAAAAAACTGTTGTAATGGAATACAAAAATATTAAAGACAAAGAAAATTATACTTTATTAGTTTGATAAAGAAAAAAAATAGATGCAACCATATATTGAACAAGTTAAAAAAGGGCAAATTATGTCTACACCCCTTGAGATATGATATAATTATAAATTAATTCCCCTTGTTTTTAAAATTATAAATATCCCCCTCGAGATTTAAGATTTTTTTGTAAACATTAATAGACGTATCCAAAAAATAATTTTCTTGCAATCATTGTAGTCAATCCAGCTATCAAGAGACGTACATCATCGAACCTAACAAAATCCCTCAAGCAATTATGTTATTCCACCAACATTTGCGAAATAATTTTATTTTATATCACCATAACCATCACTAGATATCACCGTCTATAATTCGATACTATCACCACTTTTTAATTGAACTTGACTTTCCATATATTGTTATATCTTGAACTTGTCAATATTGTGCAAATCCCATTTCAAAACCTTGCCTAAAACAACAGAACTACAACTCGTAATTATGAGCCTTGATGAAAGATGAATTTTGTTAGACTAACACATTATTTAGGGGGGTATTTGTAATTTTTGAAACAAGAGAGACTAATTTGTAACTACACCATATCTCAAGAAACATAGACGTAATTTGCTCTAAAAAAATGATAGCAAAAAGATTGAACATAAGTTGAACAAACCTGATTAAAAAAAAAAATTGAACATAAGTTTAATGTTCTGACAATTCCCATCAATAAATTGATGGATGAAAAAAACAAAAACATACGAAATAGTAAATTTAACGTTAATATGTTCACTACTACCCATAAGTCATCAACACTATGACTGCAAAAGATAACGTAAAACAGAACATCACATGTCTAAGGTTTGAGTTTCACCCATCCATAACGTCCCTTAAGTGGCTTCTCATTCACCGGATCAAAGTTGTACCTGTCATATCAAGAGACATCAATGTTAGAAACAATATTAGTGAGCAATATAACTAATACTTTACAAGTAAATATAAGATCTGCATAATGTTATAAATTTTCACTTTTTAATGAACTCTTCAATATTCTTTTTTTCGTCTTGCGCAAATAACTCCTCCAGTCGTTGTGCAACGGAAATTTTTGGAATCACAATCTTCATTTTCTTGTTGATAGTTGCGTTGCTACTTGACAGAGGAGTCTTAATGACGTCTGAGACGATAATCAAGCTATCCGGTGTACCTTCTCTGGAGATTCTGCCATATGTAGAGTTTTAACTTCAGTGGTACAACTAGTGTATGAAAAAATAGAATATTGCTTCCCTTGTAGTTGGTCCGAATCCTCTACTACAATTGGTGCTAGCTATATCTTTTATTGCACTCGTAAATACGGAAAATTGTACCCTAGATTCGGCTTAGTCAAACTAGAGTTAATCACGTGGTAAGTGCTTTACATTTGTCCTGTAATAGGTAGATAATTTAGGGAAAGAGTGATTAATCACTTGGCAAGTGCGATACACTTGTCATATGATTTATTAAATTCGGTCAAATCAGATTTGAGCAAAAAATTTTCCACCAATACCCATAACGTGTTGTGGTGGATGGTTGAAATAAGAAAATAAAAAAACTTATGAAATTTTTTTGAAGATTTTTTTTCTTTATCTCAACCGCTTACCAATATATGTGATGTATTCTGGGCAAAAAATAACTATAGTACCATTTATATAGCATAGGATTCAAACTGCCTTGTAGGAGCATGACAAATGTTCCTATTAAGGCAAAACCCATAATTCAAACGCCTTTTTTCTCTAGATGAAACAAAAGCTAATTATGTAGATACAAGTTTGGAATAAAAGAGAATTGAAAAGTTACTGCAAGGAAAGCAAAACATCACAAAATGACAAAATGCTCATGCAAAAACAAAAGATTGCAATTAACTAAAAAGAAAGAATCGGAACTTGAATTCTATTATTAGCAGTTAATTTTATGAAAGTTCTCATACATACTTTTTATTAACTATATAGTGCTAATAACATAAACTTCACTACCAAATATAACAAATTCATTTGAACATGAAAAATTATACAAGTTAATTTAACATAGGTGTCATATATAACAAATAAAAATTTCTACTTTCTAAATTTGAAATTCTATTGTAATTGAATGGAACCCAAACTATCACCAAGAGCAATATTGCTGAAAAGTATGAATCTCTCATCATCAAATATCATAAAACAAAATTTAACATGTAATTCAATAAAATATCAATAACTTTCAATTAAAAACCAAATATGCCACGAAGTCATAAAAATTCCAAAAACGGAAAAAAAAAAGAAAATGAAGAAAAAGAGAAAGAGTAAAATTTCAAAAGAGGATTTAAAGAACCCATTGAACAAATAAACTTTTAGAAGTCACCTTTCTTTGTTTGCAAAATTAATCTCATTATGTCCAATCGAACCTTGCTCCATCTCGTCAAAATCATATCTCTCATCTTTCTTGTTCTTTTCCATGCTCTCCAATTTCTCTTGTTTTTCCTCTATCCCAGTCTCTCCTTCAATTTCAACTTTTGCCTTTTGAAGATTAATATTTTTCTCTTCTCGTTTTTTCGCTTTCTTCGCGGGTAGAGTTGCTTGCCTCTCCAACCGCCTACTCCTCAATTGAAGGTAGCATTGGTCGCCACCTTGATTGGTTGTTATGTCCTGTATGATTGTTGATGCGAGAGTAGTGTCCGACAAGCTAATGAAATTGGCGATTCTTTTGGATACAAAACTGACAGTTGAAGTAGAAAGAGAGGAGGAGGATCTCTTAAGGGCCATGGCTTTGGCTCTTGTAAGTACATCAACCGGTGTTTGTGCATGGTAGCGATCAACTTCTTCAGCTATTTTCTCTTTTCTCATGTGTTCACTATATTCTTTTATTGGGATATCAACTTATGTTATAGAAAAATATGGGAAAAGAAATGGAAACAATTATAAAATATGAGTAGGAAATTTGGTTTTGTGTATTAATTTCTTTGATTCTATGCGTGTTTTTTCATTGTGGGTGTTGGATACAAATGAGTTTGATGATTTTGTGGGAGAAGAAAGAGAAGGGAATGATTTAAAACCTTGACTGAGAACCTTATTTTATACTAGGATAGGAGAGTTGGTGAGAAATGCGGGTATTTAACAAAATCAATTCAAGGGTTGTATTTTTGTTTTATCATCTCATGATAAATTGAATGTATCATCTCTTTTATCTACATTTATTTCAGTAAAGACAAATTTTAATAAAGACAAAAGGAGTCATAATTATGATTACCTATATAGTATAATTTTGGGCAGTATTAGTACAATAATTTGATGGATTGATATATGATTACGAAATTTGTCATAAATTTCAATAGCATAACAGTGGGCAATGAGATTACAAGGGAACTAGTAAGGTTCAAGTATATTATCCTGGCCAACTGAAATATTTTTTTTATTAACATTTGGCTTGTTGTAATTAAAGCCTAAGTAATTTGTTATGTATATTAATTTACATTTTAAATTTCAGAGAACATACAATTATAGCACGAGTAGCACTCTTTATGGCAACTTAAAATAGGGAAAATCATGTCTACAACCCTTCAGATATTATGCAATTACGAATTAGTCACTCTTGTTTCAAATATTATAAATACCTGCTGCACCCCGAGGTATGTGCTAACTTAATAAAATTCATCCTTAGTTAAGGCAAGATATAATTGCAAATTGTATTTTTGTGGTTTTAGGTGAGATTTTGAGATGAGATTTGTAGGGTAAATCTTGATAAACTCAAGATCTAGAAGTTATATATGAAATCAATTTCTATAAAAAAACAATAGTGGCGATAACGAATTATATATAGACGTTAATACCCTGTGGTGGTTATGATGGTATAAAGTGAACTTATTTAATGAAAGTTGGTGGAATAACAAAATTGATTAGGAGATTTTTTTTCAAGCCCGACGAGACGCATCTTTTGGTAGTTGGATTGACTACTATGGTTGTAGAAAAACTATTCTTGGGATATCTCTATTAATGTTTATAAGAATGTCCTAAACCTCGAACAAGCATTTATATTTTTTAAAATAAAAATATTAATTATAATTATACCATATTTCAAGCGATCTAGAGGTAATTTGCTCTTTAAAATATACATGGCTTCATTACTTTTATTTTGCTTCAACATAAACAAAGTCCTATCTTCGGAAACAAATGAAGAGAAACAACATAATCAAAATGTTGGAAATTATTTGAAAATTTAAACTTGGAAATTATTTGAAAATTTAAACTTACTTAATACACTATTACTTGAATTTTGAACAGGTTTTTTCTATGATTGCATTTAAAATAGCAATAAATTGAATAGGTCAAATGATGGGATGTAATTAATCAAAGAAGTTTGAGAAAATTAGACAAATGTGAAATCGTACCATCATAATACAAATATTAGTCATGCATCTGTAGTGAAGTACAAGATTATCATGGTCTTATGTGCATCACTATGTAGATTTTTTAATTGACTAGGGAAAACTTTCAAAATGGGAAAAAAGCTAAAAAAAAAAAAAAAGAAAGACCAAAACAGCTTAATATCCTATCTCAATGAGTTGCAACCTGTAGATAATAAGTCCTTAAACCTTAGGGGTGAAAGCACGAGTTATAATAAATAACTAAATCTTATGATTTATCAAATACATATGGATGATTAACAAAAATTAATTAAAATGAGATAATGTCATTTAGTTTAACTTGCAAAGAGATACTCTATACTAAATGGAAGAAAAATGATCAAATGTACTCACACTTGAAAGGATAATTTCGTAGCATCTCGATAAATTGTAATTAAATCATCACATTTAAAGACTTGATAAAATATCACTAGAAGAAAAAGTAATTATAGTGACAAAATATAAAAGCGATAACATAAAAGTTATCACTAGTAATTATATTAAGTGACAATACTTTCTATATTGTCATCTATTTAGTGGCAACATTTTTATCTTTATCACAATATCACACAATGGTGGCAGCAATTAATGTTTTAATTGTCGCTATTGACAATTAGTGACAATTTAAATACTGTGTCGTTACTAGATGTACATAATTGATGACAAGATAATTTTTTTTGTCACCAAAGATTGAAAACAATATTTTCATTATCACTTATTATATTTTGCCAATGTAATCACTTTCTTCTAGTGAATTCTCTAGAAAAAGTATTTATGGGCTTTTTATGACTTCGATAATTTGTTCATTTTGATCGAAAAAATGCATGGCTGATTAATTTTGTAGGTGGTGACACATTACGTTATGAATCTTGAAACCAAATGACTGCAGCTAATGATAAGTGATGTTTTTAATCCTTCAAAGGCAAGGATTGTCTGATGATACGTGAAATTCCAGATCTTCCAAAAGCAAGGACTTTAACTTATGACACATGACGTTAAAAATTGAAATATATCAGATCACATCTTTTAATATAGAGAACCAATAATACTAACATTATGTTTGGTTCTAGGATTTTAGGAGGGAAGAAAATAGGAAAAAAAAAGTATTTTCCAATATTTGGTTAGGGGAAAAAAAAGGAAATGGTAAGGAAAGAAAAATAGAAAGAAAATATAACATAAATTGAGAAAAAATATTTTCCTTCCAATTACAATGAGTTTGATTAGTGTGTTGAAAATTGTTTTGAACTACTATTTTATATAAAAAAAACGATATAGTCAAAGAGAAGGATAAAAGTTATCTCCAAATAATATTGTATTGGACAATATGACAAAGCAAATTTAAATTTTGAAAAATAAATATTAAATTTAATATTTGATACTTGAGAAAGGCTCCTAATATCCAAAGTTCGTTAAATTCAGGCCAGGTTGTGAAATATGTTGGGGTTTAATATGCATGCACTGTGGAATTACATTTTCAGGTACCAATCCTTTTTATGCATTCTTCTAAATCATGTAAAGTAATTGAAAAATGATTTTTTGAAAACCATTCCTTCTTTCACCCATTGAATCGCACATGTGAACTACTAATCATACCATTCTTCGTAATTGTTCGTAGTTAACATTAATTGAGACATTTTTCTTAATATATTGATGTTTGAAATCCTTTATCAAACGAGGCAAAATATACTAGATGGGTATCTCCTCGACTCCATTGTAATGAAGCACTTAAGGCATACCTACATAGATAACTTTTGGAACTAAAGAGATTACAAACACAACGAACTTCTATTTCTGTAGTATTGTACAACACCTCATAATCAACAATAAGACTCTTATTTTCAGCACTGCTTACTCGCTCTTTAACAATGTAGGTAATGATTGAACCTTCTGACTTTGCTTAAGCTATATTAAAAATGGAGAACATCTCTTCTACTTTAATTTGGAACTTTTTGAAAATATTATGTGTAAATTTGGGAGAGTTGCTTTTCATACGAGATCCTTGGTTTTTTTTTCCCCACTAGCTTTGAGTGTCTTGAATGGAAGTCTGCTTTTGCTTCCTTTTGATGTTTATCTTTTAAAGCCAAAATATATTTATAGCAAATTTTCTCAAAGTCTTCTGATAATGAACATACCCATAAAAAAAAAACACTAATAGTGTCACTTCTTTGTGTAGTAGGCATGCCAAAAAAATATGTCTCCAAGAAATGCAAGGACTTATTTTTCATTAACATCATATAAATACTAAAGCCATTGATTATCTTCCGATCCATGATCGTCAATCATCTTTTTTCAAACTTGTTTGAAATCAGTTGTTCTTAATAAGTCATAAACAACTATCTCCATTGCATGCTTAATTGACTTATTCTCAATATGTCCACTCAACATATGTGGGACCATTTGCATTCTATGCCCACAAGAAAAACCAATGACAGGCATTCGGAAACACATAAGCAATTGCAATTTGCATAGGCTTACAATGAACAGTTATTTTGTCAAGTGGAGCCCAACCTAACATACATGTTAGCCACGCATTGCATAACCAAACAAATAACTCTATTCTATAATCTGCTAGCAGACCACAGCCCAAAAAATTGATTGTCCATGGTGGTTAACCCCACGATAGGTGCAAAAAGCATGCCGTACGTATTTTCCAGATATGTAGTATCAAATGTAATGGCATCTCTGAAAAATTCATAAGCAACTCGAGACCTTGCATCCGCCCAAAAAACATTTCATAGTCGTGCTTAGGCTTGTCAATCGGTGGGTATTTACCCACCGAGGCCCAAACCCAATCAATATCCAAAATTAAATACTCGACCTGGACCTGGTCTAGACACGACGGGTCTGTAAAACTGGGTATTATTTAGACCCCTTTTTTTTAGGGTCAGATCGGGTTTAGGCTCGACCTTTTTTTTTTCTACCTTGGATGTAGTTGAGCATGCTACAATGGAAAATTAAAAATAAAATATGTGGGCTTCAAAAGGAGCAACGCTAGTGATAATTTTTAGGATAATGTCATCTTGTTCGGTTCAATATGTTAGACCCAATTTGATTTGTCATAATACGTATGGAGGTGCATATAATTCCCCTCGAACCACAGTTAGTCTATTACCTTTGTCTAAGAAAAAAAAAAGAAAGAAAAAGAAAATAGGAAAACAAACGATGTCCTTGGCAATCTAAAATATTGAATGTCGCTCCTCTTGGAAACCTAGGCTCCTCCAAGTATGTATCTAGCTCAAATTTTTGATTGACAACAACTCTATTTTCACTATACTATCTATCAAAATTAATCAAAGAACGGCGTGTCTTGACACTAGAGCTATTTGGTCCAATAGATTCATTTTTTGAAGAGAGAAAACTAACTCCATAGTCAATGAAAAAGTCAACAAAAATATCCCGAACCTTTTGAATGAATGGATAAGCATCATATTAATAATAAATTAGAGTGTAGAAAAACTCCACAAAATCCATTTTGAACTTAGGGGCCAACACAACTATGACTGCTAAAACCAAGCAATATTATTTTTAATATTTATCAAACTTTTCTCTGATAGGAAGTGACGTTCTTAAGAAAATCTTGCTCACTATTTTTGAACTCGGTTAATCTCAAACTAACTTTTCTTTCATGGGAAGTGACATGTTCTTAAGGAAATCTCGCTGACTATTTTTGAACTCGGCCAATCTCAAACTAATTTCACAAATATCAAGAAGAAAAATATTAGAGGTCGGATACTTCCGACTGCTGAAATCGCAAGTAACTACATAGAATATCTATAAGCACTCATACACGTATTCAGCCACTTCCACTCTGTCTCTGATGGATTAAACTTATAATGTTTATCTATCCTATGTAGACAAGAAGAAGCTTCCTTCAATGGCAAAGATGTTTCAAGAAACTCATAAGTGGAATTCTATCTATTAGGCACATCCATTGCAACTTGGCACTCATGACCCAAGCTAGACTGATTCAATGCAGTTTCAAATTTTTGATATGTGACAAAATGTTTATTCAGATACCTTATAATTTCACGAATATTTTCAATTAGTCCTCTATTTTCTTTCAAGCCATTTTGCACAATTAAATTTCAAATATGATCACTGCATCTAATATGCAACAAATCCCCACCAAAACCAATTAATGATTCATCAAAAACTCAAGTTTTCAATTTCTTAATCATAGAATCATTAGCAATAGCATTATCAACAACAACTAAAAATAACTTCTTGTCTAAGTTCCATTCGAAAATCATTTCTTTCATGACACCAAATAAAGATTCACCATCATGCGGAATTGGAATCCTTTTAAACTCAAGAATTTTTTTTTTGTAAATCCTAATGATCATCAATATAATGCGTAGTCAAGCAACAATAAGCGTCATTTGAATGCTCAGAGGCCCAAATATCCATAGTTAAGCAAAAACATCATCTTTTTTCTCTTCATACACCTCAATCACATCACTCCACTACAAGAAAACAGGCAAAAACCTACGGAATTTTCCTACGAAAACCCGACGGAAAAAATCTCTTGCAAATACCAACGGAAATCCTACGGAAAACCTAAGGAAGTTCGGAACATGCAATTCCATTGGTAATCCGTTGGTACTTCGTAGGAAAATTTGCCAAAAAAATGGCGGGAGAAGTAGCGCCATTTTTACCAAGGGATTACCGAGGGAAATTTCCCTAGGTAATCTCGTTCAAGATTTTCCGAGAGATTTCCAGCGGATATTTCCTTTGGTAATTTTTTTTAGAAAATTCCCGACGGAATCCCAATGGAATTTTCCCTAGGTAATATCGTTCAAGATTTTCCGAGGGATTCCCAACGGATATTTCTCTTGGTAATTTTTTTTAGAAAATTCCCGACGGAATCCCAATGGAATTTTCCCTAGGTAATCTCGTTCAAGATTTTCCGAGGGACTCCCAACGGATATTTCCCTTGGTAATTGTTTTTAGAAAATTCCCGACGGAATCCCAATGAAATTTTCCCTAGGTAATCTCGTTCAAGATTTTTCGAGGGATTCCCAACGGATATTTCCTTTGGTAATTTCTTTTAGAAAATTCCCAACGGAATCCCAACGGAATTTTCCTTAGGTAATCTCGTTCAAAATATTCCAAGGGATTCCCAACGGATTTTTTCCTTGGTAATTGTTTTTTAAAAATTTGGCGAGGCAAAACCGAGGTAATATTCTCATTTTTACTCTCATTACTCCCTCTATCTCCCTCTTTTAAAATCTAGCCAAATATATTGCAAAAGTTTTGAATTTATGTACGATCCAAGTAGGGTTGTCAAAGGATCAAATCTGGAGCAAATCTGTGAAATGTGGATCCGAATCCAAGAGTTGGTACCGGCTAAATATATAAACTTGTACAAATATATTATATATATAATAGAGATCTTTAATAACTATTGAATTGTTCCTTTAATGAAAATATATATTTAGAATTATATATAAATATGTTTACGTATAGTATATTTAGTAAAGATCTCTAATAAGTATATAGATTATTAGTTGTATATTTAATGATATTATATAATAGATATCTCCAATAACATATCCTATATGTGTATATATATTGTGTATGTAATAGAGATCTTTAATATCTAGACTAATTAATTGTGTATATATTACATTGAAGTATCTTTATTACTATTGTATTACATATAATGTATAAATTTAATAAAATATATTATCAAAATTCGGATTCGGATCTTTAACGGATTCGGATTCGGATCTTTAACGGATCTTTAATTATATGAATCTATTGTTAGATATTATTCTAGCCATTGTAAAAGTTTTGAATTTATGTATGACCCAAATATAATTTTAATTTTTTAAAATTCTTTTTTTGCAAAATTCTATATGTAAATTAACACATATCCTTATTAATTTTATAATTTATACTATCTTTATAATTTATAAATATTATAATTTATATATATCTTTATTATAATTAATTTCTCTCTCCTCTCATTACTAATATTTAATCTCCCTCTTCTCGATTGAATTAAGAGAATATTTTCAGCAATTCAAAAAATAATATTAAATAAATTGAATTTAATAGAAATTAAAATATTTGAATATTATTTGTAATTATTAAAAAAATAGATTAATGAGTTGGTCTTGAAATTAGTTTAGTGGCAAAGCATTACATTTCCATCCAAGAGGTCATAGGTTCAATTTATCATCAAAATAAATGGCAATGTATATCATTATAACAAATCTAAAAATACAAATAAATTCGACTTTTAAAAGATGTATGAACAATTACATTTTTAAAATTCTTTTTTTGCTAAATTCTATATGTAAATACATATGTAGATGGTACATTTGTTATTTAAAACAATATAAATAATATTTACAAATTTAGAATGTATATTTGATATTTAAAACAATATAAATAATATTTTACAAATAATATATTAAAAAATTAAAATAAGTTAACAAAATAAGAATATGTAATAAGTATAAAACAAAATAATATATTAATAAATTAAAATAAGAATAATCAAACAAATATGTAATAAGTATAAAACAAAACAAAACATGTCACAAGTTCTTGCAATAGCTTGGTGGTTGAGGGCTTGACAAACAAGCCTGAGGTCACGAGGTTAAATCCCTTTAGTTGCAAAATTTGCAAATTATGGGGGCACTATTCCAGTGATGATGATAGCTGTGGGGGCCCGCCAAGTGGTGACGTCAGCAACCGCGGCAGGGTCCTGGGCCGTGGCGGAGACAACCCGACCAGTGGCGGTGCTCCGGCGGTCTGTTGGCAATCCGTTGGTAATCCGTAGGTAATTTTCTAGCAAAATTCCCTACGTTTTCGTAGGTAAGCCGTAGGTACTTTTTTCGTTGATTTTCCGTAGGTAATCCGTAGGTGAATCATGATTGAAGTTTCCGTTGGTTTTCCGTAGGTAATCCGTTGGCGAATCATGATCGAAGTTTCCGTTGGTTTTCCGTAGGTAATCTGTTGGCGAATCATGATCGAAATTTCTGTTGGTTTTCCGTAGGTAATTCCCTAGCAAAAGCTTACCGACGACACTTTTTCTGAGGGAATCCATTTCTTAGGTTTTTCGTGGGTTTTCCATTGGAAAACGTAAATTCCGTAGGTTTTTCGTAAGTTTTCCGTAGGAAAATTCCGTAGGCAAATGGCTGTTTTCTTGTAGTGCTCCTAATAGTATTCCTACAAAGCAATTCAAACTCCGGATTCAACCTTTTAAAAATTTCTCAAAATACACATGCTTGCCTATGTTAAATGGATATTTGTTTTTTATGACTACGATAGCCAAGTCCCTTTGACTTCTGGCTAAACTACTCCTAGTTTCCAACTTGAAACATAGACATGCATTCTGCAGGTATTTTCTCAAATGATGTGGTCCCATAATCAGCTTGCCAGCCAAAAGCTTATCATAGTGATTGCATTTAGCATGCACAACATTATTTGCACTTTTGACCTTTTTAAAATATTGTCATACCTCTGATTTTTTTTTCTTGCCGCTCTAAGTGGATTAGTCCCCTCTTCGTTGTTGCAAGGAGATGCTTGCTTACTAGATTCAGTGCAAGATCCTGACATCGCCAAACCTATCAAAAAAAAAAATATCTGTTAGTTCCCCCCAAAACAAGCATTGAAATAAGTAAGATCACTCACTCTTGTCATCCATTTCTATTTGCGCTAATGTGAAACATTACAAACCACACACAAGTGACAAGACATTGCCTAATACAAAAGCCTTACTTTTCATCCCTCTCACTAACCTTCTTTTAACTTTTTCCCAATAAATTAAATAAAAATTTTAATTTTATCTTAAATTATGTATGTTCCACAATATTTATACTCTAGGTAAGTTTTACATGATATTAATTTTTCCATAAATTACCAACCTATGGAGAAAAATTTCAGAACTCATGCAAAAATATTAAAAAATTAACAAAAGAAACATATTTGAAACGTGTTCAAGAATTTGACTCACAAATGATATATGCATAATATCCTAATTATGATAAGGATTCTAATAATTTTTTTTTATTTTCATTGAATAGGAATTCTAAAGGAGTTGGGTAGCACATTTTATCATAATTAGTACTAATTTTCTAATTCAAAAAATAACAAGTAATTATCCAGAATTTAAGTAGTCATTTTCCAATAAAAAACTACATCAATCAAACCTTGTACTTTTTTTAAATATAAAGATAAATAGAAATAGAGTTGGAACAAAATACAATGACAAAAACATAGTGATACATATTCATATGCTCACTCAAATTACAAGACTAAGAGACCCCAAGTTTGTATAAAAATAATCTGTAGATATAATAATAATTTCAATTTGGGTCATACTGAATTTCAATATAGGGCCATATTGAATTTCAATGCATCACAATGCTATTCCAAATCAATTTGTTGATTTGTAAACTTTTTGGTTGTAAGGCTTATATTGACAAACTTCTGTCATAATATACTAATCCAATACTAAAGCCTCTCATACAATGATTTGAATACCCCACTTTTCATGTTTTGTATATGCAACTACATAAAAACGGCATGCCTCATGTGCACGTACCGATAACATCTATACTTATCATCTATATCTAGATAAGTAAGTCTTTTGTTGTAGATTCATGGTGGCCAAATCTCATTATTGGTCCATGATGTATAAGTTTAAGGGATAATTACATTTACTACCCTCGGAAGATTGAAAATCGCAATTGGTCTCCCAAAAATTTTCAATATTACCAAGATATACCCGAGGAATTTAAAAATTACTAATACCACCCCTACAATTTAGTTATTACAAAGGGCACGCATGGAAAAAAAATGTATGAAAATTAGAGAAAGGGTATATTCGGGTTTTTATTAAAAATTTTGTTGACATCAGCTATTTTTGACCGGTTGCCGGCTACTCAGGAGGGTATTGGTAGTTTTTAAATTTCTCAGTGTATGTTTTGGTAATATTGAAAAATTTTGGGGGACCAATTGTAGTTTTCAATCTTTCAAGGAGTATTAAATATAATTATCCCTAAGTTTAATCCCACTTTAATCCTCCATCTCTCAAATGTACTATTTTAGTCCCTCTTCTTTATAATAGTTTCACCATCATCCCTCTCTTAACTATTCCATTTGTTTGAGTGGATGGAATATTCTACTAAGGGTATATTTGAAAAATTATTTAGCATGGTTCATAAGTACCAAAAAGAAATATAATATATTATAAAAAAAAATGACAATACAATTACATTGAAATAAGATATGAAAATTGCAGCCAAAACATATTTAACTTGCCATTAAAATTGCATCACACGTCTAAACAAAGAAAATAAAAAGAATTAGAAGAAGAAACCACCAAATACATAGTTATTGTTTAATTTTCTTCTTATCAAAACATATCACCAAAAGTTCATCATATCCTCTTTATACTTCTCTTTGACATGTTCTGATGTAACACTTTATAGTGATCTTAAAATGCATCTTTTCCATTGCTTAATGATTAATGAAATTTGCCTTGATTGAAATTCCTCCAAACTATGCAGTATTTTTTGTTAAATCCCCTTAATTAATACTTTGCACACCTGAAACCATTCTAATCATTGTGGAAGTTCCAATGAATCGCCCATTCTTTTGGAAAAAATGTTTGCTACTAAAGTCTATTAATTAGTAAAAGAAAAAAAGAAGATTAATTGTTTACCAAGAAAAAAGAGACAAAAAATATTAAATAGTTCAGAATAAGTAATTTTCAAATATACTAGTTAAGGGGAATATTCCGTTCACTGAGATTCCGTTAAATACTAATGGAATAATTAAAGGATGATGGTGAGACTAATTATAAAGATGATGGACTGAAATGGTGCATTTGAAATTGGACTAAAGTAGGACAAAATCTAGACATGAGCGACCAATGATCAGATTTGGTCATTTACGTTATTTAACTTTTGATTTGCTTGACCTAAAAAACTTAATTTAGTTTATTGTTTTTATTTACAAGAAAATTATCGATAATTAGCTTCATTTTAAAAAATAATCAAAGTTATCTGGAAAATTGAAAAAAAAAAGAAAAAAATAATAATTGACCATTTGTAGAAACCCTTTATGTTACAACATTAAATTCCTAACTATTTGAGGCATCTTTTTGTAATAATCTAGAGGGCTATAAATGTAACATAATGCAAATGGAAATATAATTTTTCAAACCATTTTTTTAATTCCTTTTTAGGGATAATAACCTTTTGATATTCAAACTATTGCCATCTGTACATTTTACCAATCATTTTCTTTTCTTTCATTTTTTGCATTTTAACTGTATGACTTTTATACATTACTACTTCACACCTACTTTTTGAAAATATTTAGCAAAAGGATTCAAAAATTTGGATGTATTCTATTCCAATGCAATTAGATAAATCCGAAAACACATGCAAGCTCATCATATATGGCATTTTGGGCAACTATATCACTAAAAATAGGCCCTTGGAAAAAAGACACGTTTCTCTAAAGTACAAAACCAATCATAATTTGGATGTAGAAGGTTTATTGCTTTTCTTTCTTTTTTGTTTTTTAATTTTTATTAATGGATTTACATAAAATGTACATTCTTAGATACATATATACTAATTCTAATTTTGTGTGTCTTTATAAATTATGAATTAATGTCTTTTTTTCTATTATAAAATAAAATTTACAAAATTTATTCACTTTCATTTAAAACTCATCTAAAGTCCATGAACTAAAGAACGCAATTGTTGTTACCAAAAAATATAAGAAATATTCTCTATCTCCACACCAATATCAACCACTATAACATCTACTCTATGCGAAAATAATTCCATTTAGGTAACCCACTCCTAAAATACCTCAGCTCTGTCAATCTTGTTTCATTATGTCAAGAGAGATGATAAGATAATCAAATTATATTGCACATCTCAAGCAAATATGCCACATAAGTGACATAATGAAACTCAATTTATCACTCTCCAAGGGCCACAAATGCAATTTTGGCATTATTTACTTTGTTCGTAGTTACTTCTCTTTCAACTTTTTGTTGTTCATAAAAATAGTCATTCCAAATTGATTGAGGGAACTACTATATTAACTAACAAACAAGTTCAAATTTCTAACCATAGCTCATATATGACAATATCGCTTAATTCCTTGATCAATTGAAGCTCGACTCTCTAATTTACATGTAGTTTTTGTAAGCTTGAGCTTTGAGAAAAATCAATTTGTTAAATTGAAGCCTTGAAATAAAGTTTCAAAAAGTCTATATAATGTATCTTATATGCTCTAGATGCATAAATCTACATGGGATGGTTTGATCGTCTTGGCTGCGTCAAATGAAAAAAGAAGCAATTTGCAATTCTATCTATAGGATAGAATCTTAGCTTACTTGTTTGGTGGGAATAAGTGTAGAAAATCATTATAATTTGTACATATTTCATCTTTTTTTTTTCTTATTTCAACTGAAAAGTGAACAAATCATTATTTAATATATGTTAGGAGTTTTATGGTGTGAATATAAATCTTAAGTGGATGAATTTATAAAAAATGAAAAAGAAACAATAAATAATTGTCTCAAGTACATTTGGAGATTAATGCAACCAAAATGGTTGGTAGATAGAAGCGATTTCAAAAATTGGAAATGCATTTAAGTAATTACATAAACCTTAATGAAGTTCATACAATTAAGTCTCTATCTAATAAGTGTAAGTGATTCTACTCCTACCACAACTTTCACACATTTAGATGCCACTATCATACTATGAAGAGAACTAGCTACAAAAGGTATTTATCCAATAATAGATCCTTTAAATTCAACTTCAATTGTACTTCAAACTAGGATCATCAGTGAGAAATATAAAAACTATGCAAATATCTAAGAAAACATTACAAAGCTCCAATCCAAAGCTTTTGAACATCATAGCTATCTTTAAGTTGAACGAACTACCTTCAATTGATCATTTAGTAATAGAAATTGAGAGCGCAAATAGAAAAAATGACATTAAATTTTTATGTAATGACCCTTAATTAAATTATTTGGAATTCGAAAGTGAAAAGAGTCATTTGGTCAAAGAATGGTGGTCAAATTGTGTATATCACCAAATCATGCCATTATTGCTATTGTTGTAAATATAAGGATTTTGAAAATACACCTTATAACGACCAATGTCTAGTTACTATGTTAATAGATTTTTGCTATAATAGCCAATAATGAAATCATTGTTCTAGCAATGATGCGGAGAAAGGTAAATGTTGATTTGCAAGAAGCTAAGCATCTTGAAACATAGCATAAGCTAATTTGAGAAAAATTGAAGGAAAGAATCAAATAATTGAGGCAAAGCTAGCTCTACAAGCCAAGACTAGAGTAGAGGTTATCAATGCAAACCCATGACTAGTTGACACATTCAAATAATCAAAAGAAGTTTGGGTCAATAAGATTAATAATTTGAGCTTGATAAAGGCAATTAACACTCTATCTAATGATCAGATATCATAAAAGTGGTATACAAATCCTAGTTTCTCTATTCTCATCAAATTTATTAGCATGTGGGATTCTTCATTCTACATTATATTTCATCTCTCATCTCATTGCATGGATATACGCCAAGTGTAAAGATATGAGGACAAGTATATATTTAAGTTAATAACTTTATGCACATGGCATGAATGTGTATTATTGAATTGGAGATGAAACATATTTTTGTAGTAGGAGATATTACTTAAACTACTAGTCTTATTGTCAATCTCTAATCAGTGCACAGAATCAAACCTTATATGATTAACAACTCTTTATTTATTTTAAATTGGTAATTTGTTCACTTAGTTGAAGTTTTAAAAGTTACGTCTCCAAATTTCATCATTTCTGCATGATTTTGTTTCTTATGCGTATCTAACAAGAGAGAGATTTTCTTAGCAAGAAGCAAAATATAATGTACTATTTGAAGTATAAAGACAATATAGCCTTAAAATCGACCATCAAATAAATAATAAATCCATGCACTTTGCTTCTCAATTTTAAAAACAAAAGCAATTGTTGAGAAACAATGTAAGGTTCATTATTGCTTTATCTAGTCCACAATGTCACTTTGTATGATGCATCAACCAAATTATATAAATAAGTGGAAGGATTCAAAATGCTTCTAGATGTGCAACATAGAAAATACATGTATGGAACTATTGATGAATTAGTTATACTCAACAATTAATGATCTTTTATTTATTTCTTTCTTTATATATTTTTTTAAAGTGCACATTTCATTCAATTACATTAATAACTCATGCATTACAAACCAAACTATTACATTATAATTCAAGGTACAAACTAAACTATTCTACCATAATCAAACAAAGAAACTACGCTTAAGTAGAACAAATAAATTATTATCAAAGTAGGAATAAGACCTATTAGAGTCGTGTCCAGTAGACCAATATATTTTAGCTTATAAATTACTCTTTCTATCAAAACAGTCTATTCGATTAAATTATAAATTAAAAGTTTTTTTAATACTTTTTGGTTATCTTTATCACATAGAATTAGTTATATTATTTATTTATATTTAATGCATGTGCCTGAATCTCCATGATCACAAAAAAGTTATGGGAATTAGCTTTGCATAGAGGTGGAAGTCTTGAAACAAGTCTCTAAGGCGTGATCAAATTATTCCAAGTTATTGAGTCTAGGTGACTAGGGTATCGACTTGACTGGCTAAAAGACTTACATTTATGATATATTTTAAATGGGAGAATGTCTTGTTTCATAGATATCGAGTGTAGTGACACTCGTATGCATAAATGGATGCTCATTAGGGAATGAGTTTATTAAGGATCCCACATGGAAACTTCTAAATGGGAATAAGAGAATTAGGAATGTTTTCAAGATTATTATGTGCTTTAATTAGTCCCTAAACTTAAGATTTGACATAGGTATCGGTTCCAAGTGAGTCTACGATCTCCTACTTTGGGTTTAGGTCTTTCATATATGGAAATTAGTGAAAGTCAATAAACAAGTCGTTGCTTCCCTAGTAGAGTGAGGGAGTATCCCATATATTTTATTGTAATTAGTCCATTTAAATCCTAGAACAAGATAAATGACAATGATTAGAAAAGGAGTTTTTTTAAGTCAATTGTCAAATGTACTACTTGCAAATAATTATAAGCATTGAGGTTATTAACAATTTTCAAATTCCATGTCTTAGACCTCAATTGAGAAATTAAATAATGAAGTGACCATATTTGCATAGTAAGTCATAAGTAGAAAGGTCCACAATGATATTTCACCTATAGACTAAGTATTTTTGGGCTTATTGCAAGACATCAACCACGATAGATGAGGACCACTAATTAAAAAGGATTCTAATAAGTTGGTAATTAATTATAGATACTTTTATTACCTAAAATATTGCTTGAATGCAAGCTCATCACTAATCGATTAGTGAACCTAAAGAGTCACACACAATAGTTGACCAAACACCTAATTAAATAAATTCATTAATAGTAATAAATTAAATTGAATTTATTAATGAGATCAATTGAATTAAGGGCTAATTCAGTTGACATGTCTCATTAAATTGATAGATAGGAATCAATTTGGAAAAATTAATTTAGGAATTAATTGATTAGGAATCAATTGATGAAATTAATTTGAAATTAATTGGATTTCAATTAATTTATTAATTAAAATAAGATTTCAATTTAGAACTAAATTGAAATTTGATCTTAATTTAAGAATTACATTGAAATAAGTTTTCAATTAAGGACCAAATTAAAATATGATTTTAATTTGGTGATTAAACTAAAATAAGAATTAAATTAATTTTAAATTAGTTCAATTTAATTTAATTTAATTATAGAATTTTAATTTGACTACAGATAAGTCTTAGGGTTAAAGATGAGTTATAGTAAAATAAGGAGATAAAGAGAAATCAATTACGATTGGGGTTAAAAAGTAGGAGATAAAATACAATTAGAGGTTAAAATACAATTAGTGGTCCTTCTTCCACATGGATATGTATATGGGAGAGGTTGTAAATACCTCCCCATGTGGCCCCAATAGTATACCAACATACATAGAAGAAAAAAGCGTCTCCTCTCTCTCTCTCTCTCTCTCTCTCTCTCTCTCTCTTCCCCCCCACCCCCCATGTTTTTCTCTCCCATAACTTTTATTCATTTTGGTTCTTGGTTTATGTTTAAGTCATAAGCAACAAATTAAGAACAAGTTACAAAAATATCCACCCTTTTTTCAAAAGTATATACACTAAAGAGTTACTATAAAATTCATATACGCTACAATTTAAATCCAAGTCTTGCATCGGATTTAAACCCGTGGTGAGGTAAACGTGTGGATAAATTTGGAGGAAAGATAATTGGATTCCTACGAAAGCATGAATTGTTCGTGAAAATCTAGAAACTTGATTTGTGTATTTGAGTGCTCCTTTCCGTACAGCAACAAGAGTGCAAAAGGTAATTAAATTACTCAACCTATTAAATGGTTTGGTTATTTAATTTGCGTGATAGATCCTTGTCACCAATAATCACGAGATGATATAATTTATATATAATATGTTATATGTTTTTAAATAAATTCTGGCATTCCGTTGTACCTACATCCCAAGATTTATGTGAAACTAACAAGACCCACACTATTTCGTGGGATATCAAATCTAAGACCTCATAGTTTTGGGATCCCAATTTTGCCAATTGAGCTTTATCTCATCGACAATAATTAATAAATCAATAATTCACATTTTTAATAAGGCCAAACCGATGGTTATATTCTTAACAAATATCCAAAAATTTGATAAGTTTTAAAATTTCATAATTAAATAATTCCTTCCACTTCAATTTACTCATTTTTATTAATTGGCACAATTCAAAAATGAACACTAATTATGTTTGTGTTAACCTCTTAATTTGGTCTATTTGTTGAGTTTGATGCATCCCAAAACATTTGCTACTTAGAGAATTTATGATATTATCCCCATTAAGATTTCTTTCTTTATTTTATGATCACTTGTCGACTAATTGTTTAGAAAAGATTACAAATTGAAGATATTGGTTTGGTTGATCTTTGATTGATTGTTTTTCCTCCATAGATTAAGAGTATCCTGCATATATTAATGGTCAAACACTTTCCTTAGGAAACTTTGACATGGATAATATTCTAGTAGCACAGATTCCAATTATGTTATCATACAAAGAGCTCATTCTTCTCTTGATTATATTACTGCTATTATCATTTGTTGTTATTTTGTATGAATATGTTAATTCATCTCAAATCATACAACTCGAATTTAGAACATCACATATTTAAATAATTTGCCATACACAATTCAACTATTGAGTTGTATTGATGATTACTTGGCTAGATCTTTCTCTTCTTCTCTATAACAAATTTGACAGCTTTTGATAGAAAAGCGATTATTAGAAGGCGTAGAGTAAAGAGGAAACCTAGCTACTTATAAATAGAAGTCCAGAGAGTCCTCCCATCACGGGCTTTGTAAGATGGGCTTACACTAGCTGTCAAACCCCATTTGATTAAATCAAGGACCCAACGATAATGGGTAAATAAATCAAACCTTATAAGTCAAGTCCCATTAACCAATATTAATTTAACCCGTGTTATTTTACTAAAGGAAAAATATTCAATTAATATAACTTCAAATTTGAATAAATTTATTAAATTAATAAATTTTTATTATTTGCTAGATGTGTTAGTCTCTTATAAATTACATTAATATATTAATTATAATTGATTAAACAATTTATGTAGTGAAGTAGTTGTATCAATTACATCTTGTGAAGGTTATGCTTTCATTTTTGTGAGATTCTTATTTTAAAAATATGCATTAAATACATGTAAGTGGATTCAGACATTCCGCTAATCACATTTGGTTATTTGAATAATCACAATATTTGGTTAATGATAGTCAGATTTTCAGACAACTACAATTGGATATAGATTTTAGAAAAAGCTAAACGATATATATACACGAATTCAAATTTGGATATGGTGTCTTGAATATCAGCTTGGTATAAATTGAAGATATAGATATTGCATAAGTTAATTGAATATTGTTAGCATTATTGATTGGTTCTAATGATTTAAATAGTTTCCCACAATAAAAGATCAATCATTATTACATTCACGCTATATTTTATTGATTGATTGATTGATTGATTGATCAACCTTCCAACTTGTTTTTGATCAACATGTTTGATATCCTCTTGACCTTGGAGAATTTATATTATTTTGTGTTGTAATATATTATTTACAAAAAATGTCTTGGTTGGTTTGGAAGATGTTCTGGTATCAAGGAAATAAAACTTACCATCATTAGAGATTTGTACCATCTATATAAGGAGTAAGACCCATTCTTGAAGAATCGTCCGTTCACTTTTCTTTTGTGAGTAAAAGGAGTGAGGGTGGCAATGCATTTAATTGGTGTGTACCAACTGTAGCACCAATTCAATTGATAGTTATTATGTTCCTCTCTCTATGGGAGTTTATTCCTCTCTCTGTGGGAGTTCTAGGGTTTTCGTTCATTGTTGTTTTTTCGTTTGTCTCTCATTCTGCCTCTCTTTTCTCTGTCGCTTTTCTTTTTGTCTGATGATCCCTCTTTGTTTGTAGGACGTGACGCACTCGCAAGGGAGTTTCAGACCGCCTGTCATATGCCTATTATCTGCCATAGTGCTCTTTTCCCTCCTTCCACATTTGCCTCGTATTGTATCTCGTTGTCCGTTTGCCATCCACCGAGGGGCTGAGTTTTGCACGGTCATTGTGGATCAGAATTGGGGTTAGCCTTTAGTTTTGTTATCAGTTTGTGGTGGGGAGATACTATAGATACTGATTTCGAATGGGTGACTAAAGCCCTAACGCTGTCCGTTGACGAAGAAACTCCACAGGTGCTGTGTGAGGATGCGTGGCACGATAAGCCAAATAAACCGGGGTTTTGTGTGGTGGGAATGGTTTTAGCTGATCGATCTTTCAATTTTGAGGCCTTCAGAGGGACAATGTTAGCATCAATGCGGCCGGTTAAGGGGATACACATGAAACAACTTGAACATGGTCGTTTCCTTATTGTTTTCAATCACGATCTTGATCGGCGCCGTGCTCTAGAGGGTGCCCCATGGGCCTTTGAGAAACATCTTGTGATTATAAGCCCGGTTGGTGTCGATGAAAACCCACTTCGGGTGAATCTGGATTGGTGCGATTTTCATGTCCGGATTTATGATCTTCCATTGAGCAAGATGACACGCCAGATGGGAACCCATATCGGAAACCTAATCGGCTAGCTCAGAGATATTGATATGGAATCTGATAGGGAGGTGGCAGTGTCGTTGCACTTACGAATCCGAGTTGGCCTTGATATGACAAAACCACTCCGGCGTGTACTGAAGGTTAAGTCTGCGAACAGCAGCCAAGAGATGTTATTAAGTTTTACATACGAGAGACTCCCGAATTACTGCTACCTCTGTGGAATGTGCAACCATATCAGTCGCTATCGTCCGAAACAGTTTGTGGAAGGTTTTATTGATCCCGGTCCCAATCTGCTATTTGGTCCGTGGTTGCGGGCGGCTGCTCTCACTCCTTTTAGCGGTTGGGGTGATACGCGAAACCCTACTGTAGGAAATCACATTTCCAGACTGATTTTTGTAGGGTCCCGGGATTCGGTTCCATCTGTTCATGAACTAGGTATGGAAGATTCCTTTCCCACAAATCCCCAAAATCCCGAAATTTATGTTGCCCAATCGAATCTCGTATCATCGCAAATAAACCCAACCAACCAAACCTTGACTCCTCATGGAATTCCCCACTCCCACACCCAGTTCTGGAAACCCCGACCATGACAGCCCACATAGCAGCCCATATAGACCAAACCCCTTCCAATATAACCAGAGCCCAGATTCCCAACCCGGCAGACCTTGGTTTCAGCCCAGGTGAACCCCCTTTGCACCTCGTCCGTCTGCCCAGCCTGCATGATATGCCCAACTCACCCACCTCCCACCTCATACCACCCTCAAATGTGCCCGGCCCCTCCACCCACATAGCCTGTCCCGCGCAAGGTGTGAAAACCTGGAAACATAAAAAACCAGCCAAGCGCCCTACTAAAAAACAAACTTCGGGCCGTCGGAACATTTCTCTGGCACCCTTAGAAACGAGCATATCCCCCCCCCCACGCAAGAGCCCATCACCTCGAGGCTCCCCACCCGTCCCCCATGGAAAATGAAAATTACCACCTTCCTTACTAGACCCTCTATTCCACTCGCAACCCCGTAAAAAACCTCACACCTCTCTACTCAATGCTGGCCATGAAACATCGTCACAATCTTCGGTGGAGGCTGTTATGCAGCCCCGCCATTCCTCATGAGGACTCTAAGTTGGAACTGTCATGGGCTGTGGGCGTCCATGACGGTTCGAGATCTGGGAACTCTTATCCAACAGTATGACCCCCACTTAGTTTTGCTCTCAGAAACTAAGTGCCAGAAACGAAAAATCGAGAACAAAATAGTCTTGGATTTTATTGTGTTCATGTTGATGCTCGGGGACGTAGCGGAGGGTTAGCTTTGCTGTGGCATAGGGATCTTTTAGTCACTCTGAGGAGCTTTTCCATAAACCATGTGGATGTGGTAGTTGATATGAGACAGGAGGAGGCCGGGAACACACGTAGCATTGTTTGGCGTCTTATAGGTTTTTATGGTTTTCCGGCACAATCTGACCGGGGAAAGTCATGGCAGTTGCTTGAAGCTTTGGGTAGTCAGTCAGACCTGCCGTGGTTGTGCTTTGGGGATTTTAATGAAATTCTCTCATATCGGGATAAGCATGGAGATCCAATCCACCCACCGGGGCCTATCAAGGCCTTCCGATCATGTCTATCAAATTGTGATATGTCGGAGTTGGGTTTCAGGGTCCCCGTTTCACTTGGTCAAATAACCGTATGTTTCCCTTCACGGTTCGCGAACGAATTGATTTGGAAGTGGCAAATAAAGGGTGGACAGATCTCTTCCCCGTGGGAAGCGTACTCCACATTCCCACTATCTAGTATAATCATGCAGCAATCTTAGTGACCTTTCGACCATCACCCTTCCGGCGTATGCATCATAATTGACCTTTTTGCTTTGAAGCTATGTGGTTTCGAAGTGAGGAATGTGCTAACATCATGGATAGATGTTGGAGCACGGAGCCTACAGCAGCTGATTGGGAGGGATATTGGAAAACCCAGGATAAATGTCGGGTGGGGTTGAGCGCTTGGAGTAATACTACTTTCAAAAAGCCTAAGCAGGAGATGACCCGCATAGAGCAGAAATTGCAGCGGTTAAGGCAAGGGGTGGTCACGACGGAGACACGATTTGAAGAGCGGACACTTCGGGCAGAGCTAGAAGAGCCTGTTGTGAGGGAGGAGCTCAAATGGAAACAACGATCAAAGACGCAGTGGCTTCGGGAGGGTGATCGCAGTGCCTCGCTGTTTCATGCTAAGGCGACGGATCGATTCAAGAGGAACTCCATTCATCCAATACAGGATGAACAAGGACAATGGCGGGAGGATGAGGCTTGAATTCAGGAGGTTATCACCAATTATTTTCGATCTATTTTTGCTTCATGGTCGCCCTCTCCAGATGAGATTGATAATATACTAGAGTGCCTTTCGCCGAAGATCTCCACGGACATTAATACAGTTTTACTCGTGCCCTACACGGTGGATGAAATTACAAAGTCCCTATCTCAAATGTTCCCTCTCAAATCCCCCGGACCGGACGATATGCCCCCACTTTTCTTTCAAAAATTTTGGCCTATCGTTCATAGGGAGGTTACTTCTTGTATTCTTTCTTTCCTTAATCATGGTCGTTTTTCCTCAAGTTTGCATTATACTCATGTGGTTCTCATTCCAAAGTGCGATAACCCATATAATATGTCACATTTTCGTCCTATTAGTCTATGCAATTATTTATCGAATTGCATCTAAGACCATCTCGAATCGCCTTAAACCTATTCTTAATAATGTTATTTCAACTTTCCAAAGTGCCTTTGAGCTTAACCATTTTCTAAAACACAAAACAATGGGCAAAGAGGGTTATTTAGCCCTCAAGTTAGACATGAGTAAGGCATATGACAAGGTGGAATGGCTCTTCTTGGAGCGAGTGCTCATGAGGTTAGATTTTAACTCGCGTTTTGTTAATCTTATTATGATGTGTGTGCGTTCGGTTTCTTACTCTTTTATTTTGAGTGGTTCTTGTTTTGGCCATATTGTCCCTCAACGGGGGCTCCGTCAGGGAGACCCTCTTTGTTCTTATCTGTTTTTGTTTTGCGCAGAAGTTCTTAGTTGTTTGTTACAGGCGTGGGAGCAAAGAGGCATTATTGAGGGTGTTTCTATTTGTCGGGGAGCACCGAAGGTTTCGCATTTGCTTTTTGCGGACAATACGTTTATCTTTTGTAAAGCAAACCCCCGAGCATGTGATGGGATTATGAATCTGTTACAACAGTACAGTTTGGTTTCCGGGCAAGAGATAAACCATCAAAAATCCACCGTGGTCTTTAGTCGGAACATGCCTGCTGATGAGCAAACTGATCTATCCATCCGTCTTGGGGTTCGAATTGCTGAAAAGCATGATCGGTATCTTGGTTTGCCGGGAGTGGTTGGCTGGTCAAAAAAAATGGTTTTCGTCAACATTCGGGATAGGATATGGGATCGTCTCAAGGGCTAGTCAGAAAAATTTGTTTCACAAGCGGCTAAGGATGTCCTTATTAAATCTGTACTTCAAGCGATACCGTCATACGCTATGTCTTGCTTTAGGTTGCCCGATAGTTTTTTGAAAGAGTTGGAGTCCATGATGGCAAATTTTCTATGGCACCACCGCTCTCAACGTAAGATACATTGGCTATAGGCGCTTATGTCGTAGCAAGAGGGATGGAGGATTGGGCTATAGGCGGCTAAAGATGTTCAACACGGCTCTGTTGGGTAAACAGGCAAGGAAGCTTCTCACGGACCCGCACTGCCTTCTTAGTAAACTACTTAAAGCAAGGTACTTCCCGACGATCGATATTTTCCAAGCTAGAAATGAGTTTCGTCCATCTTTGATGTGGCGAAGCATCGTTTCTACTCAATAGCTGGTTCAAATTGGTTCTCGGTGGCGGGTGGGAAATAGCAGGTCTATTCACATTTGGGGGCAACCTGGGATACCTTGCGAGCATACTTTTAGGCCCGTGACGCCGAGGCCGCTATTGTGTCCCTACTTTCGGGTGGCGGACCTTTTCATACTAGGTGATCATAAGTGGAATGAGGAGCTGGTGCGGGGTATTTTCACAGCGGATGACGTGAATGCAATCCTCTCCATCTCTTTGGGTCGCAGTCCATGTTGTGATGTGTTAATATGGCATTATGAGCGGAATGGTCGTTATTCGGTTCGGAGTGCTTACCGATTGGGGACTTCAAGCCCTTTGCTCGTGGATAATATAAGACAGCCATCCTCCTCATCATTGGGCGGGGAGTTGTGGAAATTTATTTGGAGTGCCCGAGTGCAACCAAAGATTAAAATGCTCGGTTGGAAAGTGTGTCAGGGGGCGTTGCCGACTGGCTTAAATATGCATCGTCGTCACCTTGGTGGATCGTTTGTGTGCCCTCATTGTAGCATCGATGATGAGGATGTCATGCATGTCTTCCTCACATACCCCTTTGCCCGTCAGGTATGGGCCTTGTGTCCCCTACCGTGGGGCATTGTTTCCACTCCAGCTGTGTCTCCTGAGGTGTGGCTTCGGGAAGTCCATCGTAAGATGGATCCCAAGGACTTTTGTCTATTTCTCACAGTTTTGTAGTCAATCTGGGGGTCCCGAAACAAGAAATTGATGGAGAATGAGGATCAAAGTGCCCTCCAGTTGTTTCAATTTGCAGCCTCCTACTTGGACGCCTTTTCTGATGCAATTTCTGTACCAGTGGTTTTTGGACCTCACCCCAGTTCTGAAAAATGGCAGCACCCTCCCACAACAGTGATAAAACTTAATTTTGATGGCGCTACATTTTCGGACTCGAGGGAACATGGAATCGGGGTGATTGCTCACACTCAGAGTGAGGAATGTGTAGGGTGGATTGCTAGCCAAGCAACTGGCCTTTATGACCCGGAGTGTGTGGAAGCTCTTGCAGCAGCTGTAGTGGTTAATCTGGCTCGGCGCCGCGGCTGGCTTAGCGTCATTTTGGAATCAGATTGCCAATCGCTTATTAACCGCCTTGGAGTTATGGAAGCTGATAGGTCGGAGCTGGGTCACATCATTGATGATATTCGGACGGAGCTAGCTTTTATCCCAACGTGGACTCTATCTCATGTGCGCAGAAATGGAAATAGGGTGGCTCACACGCTGGCTCGAAACTCATCTTCGTTCGTTGAAGGGGAGGGTAATCTCCCTGATTTTCTTACTTCGATTGTGTACTCGGATATTTCTTCCTGAGTTTTTCTTGTATTGCCTTGGGGCTCAAAAAAAAATTGATAGTTATTATTACTTTGGAAGTTTGTGCTTCCAACTCTACATCATTTAAGTTATTTTGGTTTTTGTCGTGTGGTTTTGTTAATAATATTTATAACATTATTGTAGGTTCTAAACCTAAATTGAAAACCGCTTCGGTAGTGGATTAAAACTTCGACCCAACCACTACAAACCACTATGTATTATTGCTTTGAATGTTTAACATTTTAATATGACTTTTATCTGTATTAGGTTTGGTACTTATATGATGATGATTTTCAAAGAAAATCATTGATATTAAAACCTTTATTTATTTCACTGCACTTTCAATTCCTAAAAAGGTTTTAACCTAAATTTTATACGCATATGCACTATTTCTAACAATTGGTGTCAAAGCATTGTGCTCCATTACAGTTTAATGAAGATGACATTAAAAGATCCTAATGCTTTTTCAAGCTTGATGTGTGTGAAATAGGTGGAAGACTAGCGCTCCAGATTCATAGTGATAGAGGGAAAATCTTGGCAAGTTTCTCATGAATCAATAGATTCAATGCCTTTTCCTAACTAAAATATTAACTCATTGTAGTGCAAATACCATTTTGTTTGGAGCTATATTTGGAGTTAAACCTGTCTTTATTATATTTGTGAACTTCCATGTGTGGTTAAATTGCTTATTTTGTTCGATGTCTGTGCTTAAATGATTTTAAAGCTTGGTTCTAAGGCCCTTTTCATACTTGATATGTGGTTAAATTGCTTATGTAGTTTGCATTTCTTGAAATATTCATTCTATCCAATCATTCTTCTAGTGGGGGGGGGGGGGGACTAATTTGATAAGTTTTTTGGTCTAATTTAGCGCGTCAATGGAAGTATAGTATGAAATTTTGTTTGATTTACTTTTATTTCCACATCAAATTATTATCATCATAAAAAGGGGCAAGAATGCTAGCGTTATTGATTGGTTTTGATGATTTCACTAATTCCCCACAATAGAAGATCAATCATTATTATATTATTTATGTATTTTGTTGATTGATTGATTGAATGATTAACTTTTCGAGTTGTCCGTGATCGTATGTTTTCATTACAAGAAAATTTAGTTTTAGCAACCATAATGGATGGTTACTAAAAGTGAAAAAATGGCCGTTAAAATTTACAATGACCGCAATTGAATTAGTCACCGGTGGTCACAAATAGACTAGTGACTAAAAGTGCTCGGTGACGATTTCTAAAGTTGGTCGCTAAAAATAAACATTCAACAACCATATCCAATAATGGTCATTGAAGGTCATATTATCGGTAATGAAACTTTCACTTGCTAACGTAAAGTTCATGGTCACTATAAAATTTCATGGTTGATATAGATAATCCTTCAGCAACCGTGTTGATTACAGAAAAATAAACATTTTCATCGTATCCTCGTCAATTTTCGACCACCAATTGAAAGCCCTGCCGCTGCTAGTCCTTGGGTAGGCCACCATGTGGCGCAATTGCACACACCCACAAAGAAAGCATATTTTGCATCTGATATGTTTCAAACCGTAGTTTTCAACTAAAGAAAAAAAAAGAGTCCTTCAACGAGGCTGTTACGAGTTATTGCTAATATGTTTTTTTTTTACTTATTAAATATAAGTGAAATTATCCTTATTTTGTTAATTTATTAATATATTTTAATTATAATTTTCTAATTATGAAATTTATTAGTTTTTGTAACGTTATTAATTTTGTTAATTACAAAGTTTGTTAATTTTTTTTTTCTAGAGAAACAAGCTTTTATATTTAATTTTTGTAAGAAAATAGATTCTTTTTTATTATGAGTATTTCTTTCAGCAACCATGTAAATCAATCATTTGTAATTACTTTTTTAGCCACTATATAAAGTTGGTCACTATGTTTGTGTGTGTGTGTGTGTATGTATATATATATATATATTGCCACCAAATTAGTTGGTTTTTAATGGTTAATTTGTAATACGTTTAGTGACGACTCAATATTTGGTTGTTGATTTGGTCACAAATGCTAATTATTTACAGAGAGCACAAAAGTTCTCGCTAAAAACTCAAATTTTGGTCACCATATTACTGGCCATGCCTTGCTATATAATAGCAACCATCTATAGTTGCCAAATATTGATTAGTGACAAAAGAATTTACATGATATAACTATAGCAACCAAATAACTTTTGTTGCTACTGTATGCTTAGCGATCATTTTCTTATTGTTGCTGAGAATTTGATTGCTAAAACAAGATTTATTGTGGTGTTGATGTCTTTTTTACTTCATATTATTTTGTATTGTAATGTATCTATTAAAGACCGCCTAATTTATATGTTTAAATTATTAGAAAGAAGAATCATCAAATATTTATTATTTTCAACATACCCTAGCTATACGTGCAAGCAAACTTCTTTTGTATCAAGCATTAAATATGAAATTCTTTTTTATAAATGGATGGCAATAAGATTCGATCACAGGATCTCTTATTTGTCTTGGCTATGATCTAAAAGTTAAAACTATTATAAAAGAGAGTCGTCAAATATTTATTATCTCCTATAGTACCTACGCATTTTTTGTAGTGAAATTCAAGTCTTGCAAGACTTATGGAAAGGGTCTTGATTGATTTAGAAGAAATGTTAGCATTCAAAAAAGAAGATTTACCATTATTGAAAATTTGTACCAGTTATATAAGGAGTAGGACCCACTCCATGAAGAATTGTCCGTTCACTTTTTCAGTGTGTGTAAATTGAATGAGAGTCGGTGTGTTCTCACACCTAGTATTACAATATAGTGTGGTAGTCTGTTTAGTTGATGCACACCAATGGTAATACCAATTCTACTAGAAGTTATTGTTATACTGGAAGTGTGTTCTTCCAACCATATATCGTTTCATTTGTTTAGGCTTTTGTCGTATTACTTTGTTACTAATATTTATAACTTATTGCAAGTTCTAAATATTAAGTTGAAATGCACTTAAATAGTTGATTAAGTTTTGACCAAACCACTATAAATCCTTGTCTCTTATTGTATGGGTTGGCTTATATGAGTTTCTCATGGATAATTATATTTGATAGAGTATTTTCTGGCCATTTGTAAAGTTTAGGACCAATTTCTCATTCATTTGTTTATGGGATTGGTGAGATGTGTAACCTAATTAATTAGGAACGAGTTGATAGAAATTATAATTTACCGTATTATCCTCAAATTTATATGATGGGCGGCATGGGCCCAAAATTTAAGGGGAACATTTGATACAGAGATATGGCATTAAGCTAAATGCCTTATACATGTGGGTCCCGAGGAGGAGGAATTTGTTAAGTTCATTTGAAGTGGAATTAGTAGAATTATGCGCATTATGACTTATTGAAATGATATTTGATTACTCTGGCTGATTTAGTTATATTAAAGTGAGTTTACCAAAACAACCCCGAGTATACAATTATATTGTCCTTTCTCCAACAACAAGTTTAGGGTTATTTAAGTAACTGTCCTTCACAGTTTTGTAATACAAGACAATAATACCACTTAAGCACACACTGTGACAATTATATAACACTCATTTTTTGGAATTTCAAATTCGGCTTGGATTACAACCTGTCTTGACTCATAAGCAATCTTAAGCACAATCAAGCATGAATTAGAGGCATTACCAGGGCCCATAATACGTATAATACTGGAATCAAATGAGTCCAACAACTTTTTATAATTTGCTTCTAATCTATATAGGAAAAAAGAACACTACAAAACACTCTTTGAAGAACATCTTGTGAAATAATACTTTTGCCACCAAACAAATTAATGCAATGAATTGATAATATATTTATGGTACGTATATTTAGTAGTTCTGTTATCACACACAATTCTATACTATTATCAAATGCAACCTCTAAAAATGTCCATTCTCTAGACTACAAAGAAATTAAGAGGTAAATATTCCTCGGATTTCTTTCACGAATAAAATGTGGAAAGTTCTACATATCATATTCTTGTATTCTTTTTCTTTTTGAAAATTATGAAGCTTGTAAATAGAAGAAGCAAACAATCACTTTTGTTTATAGCAAATATACAATACTTGTTATTCAAGTATACCAAAGATATTAATATCTCATCACTAGGCATATCCATTGAAAAGAGAAATAAATGAATATATATATATATATATATATATATATGTGTATATATATAGTTACTCAAAACTCAATAACGAAATGCAACATGTGCAACAGCATATAATAATTGTTTTGTCGAAAACAAAACAAATTTGCCTTATCGACACATATTTAATTTGTTGTACCAAAAAGCCTAAAAGATTATATGCATTATTTCTGAGATTTAGCAAATATCTTTTTTTTTTTTATCTTTTTAACGAATCCACGTATAAATAATGAAATTTGTATTTATTTGTTACCTTTTGGTGAATCACCAAAACTTTGAAAAGATCAACAGAATCGGGTTATAATTACCTTCAACATCTCACGAGATGAGTTATAATCGGGTTTTTGAAACTAATTAATGTTTTCTCGTTTTCATAGTCACGTTTATAGCCCTATTTGGAACGTTCTAGTATCCGCAATTTTGTCTTGACACGTGACAAAGCCGAACCCTTCATGCCAAACAGTACTCATTTAGGATCTGTTTCACCGCTGGTTAAGAGTTATGAATACTGCTAAGGTGTGTGAAAAAGCATTGGCTGGCATGCACTAAAAAAAAATGTCCTTTCATGGCTCTTTTTTGGGTTTGAATTGGGAGAAGATGCCCAAACGGTAGGAAATATGATGGGAATTTTTGTAATGTTCTTAGTGATTGGTGATAACTAGCCAAACCAAATTAAATTTGTATTTATACAAAAGAAAATGCATGGTAGTTTTTGTATCTCTTTACGGCGAAGTTAAGATATAAATAAAATATGAGTTGTGATAAAGTTGCTTTGAAAATAGTTGGACTATAGATAGGAATTTCCCGTACTCAGAGCTCTTAAATCATGAGATGGGGTTAAGATGAACATGTAATAAAAATCGCGATGACATGTATATTTAACAAGTTGATTCGAGAAAAGCTCGACTAGATACGAATTTCTCATACTTAGAGCTCTTAAATGAGTCGAGGTTGAGCTTTTGTATTTTCCTCATCTATTATATTTTAATATGTGATTAATGAAATAAACTTAATGAGATGGCTCAAAAACGATTGATCTGAACATAAATTTTTCATCAAGCACACGAACAAATCAAATTCAAGCTCAAATATAGCTACATGAAAACTAGTGAGTCAACATATAGTTTTTTTTTTTTTTTTTATAATACGTACACAACCACCAACACATGACCATTGCTGGAATTCAAACCCTTGCAATACTCCTCATAGCTCTAAAGGTAAGGTATATGCCCAATAGACCAGAAGTCCTGGACACTTACAAGTTTTTTTCTATATTCTTATATTTTTAATATTTAGTTAGTAAAAATAATTAATGATAAGATTAATTTCATGTAAACATAAAGTAAATTGAATTTGTGATTTTTATATATTGATATTACATTTAAGATGTTTTACAAAAATAAAACACCAATTTTATTTTATTCTTGATAAGTGACAATAGTATTATTTCACTACTACTATTTAAGTTGATTTATAAGAAACTAAAACTATATTGGAACCATGCATAATTAAAAACATATCAAAATAATGATGATAAGAATGCTGAAAAATAATACTACTATTTAAAATAATTTAGTTATTTAAGTCTAAATAATAATGCCAATTTAAACTCAATTCCAATAGTTTTGAACTTATACTCAATCTCAAAAATTTCATCCATTATATAATTCTACAATTCTATATTATTTTTTTTTTCTGATCAAAAATACTATAGAATGCGGAAGTTATTTATTTTTCTTTTTCTGTTAAATGGAATTTTTTTTCTTTTATATTCAATGTTATGGTACCACTTTACATAAATGAAAGATTACTTTTTCAGAGTAAATTATGTAATTTCAAATCACATAAATGCCAACTATGAAAGTAGAATATGCCAAAAGAATAGTTGCAACAGAAAGTTTAGTAGGTATTGCAATTATCTTTTTTTTTTTTTTGGTTAGGAGTAGGTATTGCAATTATCATTATGTCATATATATGCATATTTTTGGTTTATTTATTTGTATTAGTTGTATGTCATATAATTGTTCCTTCTAATAATATGCTTGCACTGTATAACTTTCTTCAATTTTAGAGGGAAAAAATGAAGACTTATTCATCTGACTAACGCGCGATTTTATACTTTATCAGTTAAACTGTTTTTTATGACACTTTATTATACAATTCACAATTTGAGATGTGCTGTATTTTTTATCAGCAAACCATTTTGACACGTATTTTATTACATGTACAACACTTTACTATACGAAACTATACATGTTTTACACTTTTGCATGCCATGTAATGAAATTTGACGGAATATTTCACCAGAAATGTAATAAATCGCAATGTGTAAAGACATCTATAATCTAGATAGTAAAATGTTATAAATAATAATTTAATTGGCAAAGTATAACAGTTAAAAGTTTATTCAGCTATTTTGTAACTATATTTGGTAGTTATAACTTGCTATCTATAATGCACGAACACTTCAAAAAATCACATTGTGCAGTGTCGGACGCGGACAAGGCTCAGACGCGTGTCCGACATGGCAACCGCGTGTCTGAAAAATAAAAAGAAAAAAGAAAAAATCCTATACGGTGTCAAACATTGTTGAGATTGTGTCTGACACTTTTTAGACACAACTAGACTTTTTTTGATATTTTACAAATCTTATAATGGGCTCTTTTTTCAAATTTTAAAAAGAATAGTGGAAATTTTGAAAATGAAAAAAAAATTTATATTTATCTTAAATTAATTAATTAGATTCAAACTATTTATATATATGCTTTTGCTTCACATCGTCTTTTTCATCTCTCTCTTTTTCTTTACACATTTTCAATCAAAAATTATTGTCGAAAAATTTTATGGCATTCTATTTTAATGATGGATACTTCTATTTCTCTATCATGCACTCTAATTTAATAAATTACAAACATATAATATAATATAGCATAATATTTTAATAATCTTGTCCGAGTCATATCGTGTCCTCAAATTTTAAGATTTTTCGTGTCATTGTATCTGTGTCGTATCATATCCGTGTCCCCGTATCCATGTCCGTGCCTCATAGCTTGCTATACTTTTAACTCAATGGCGGCTTGTTGGTTTCTTAATGGCGAATTAATCCCATAACGATTTTTTTTTTTTTCCACATATCGCCTTTATATGCCACTTAATCTTTTCTTCATAAAGATATATCTCAATAACTCAATTGTGAAAGTTATATCTGTGGGCGCGAATTGAATAAATCCAAATGACGAAATCAAAAATGAAATGGCAAACATAGAGAAAAAGTAAAATATAAGAGAGAAAATTAATTTTGGGCCCATTTCCATACATCATGTAACGATATTTTACGTAAATTGCAAACTTGGGTGTGGAAAACATAGGATTATTGTCATTAGAATGACAATTTGTGACCCTCTATGTTTGAATGAGATTATAATAAATTAACCTCCAAAAAAAATGTATGGAGAAAGTAATAATCACCAGTAATTAATATTTTCTTTACACAGTAAATTTTACACTAGCTTTTAAGTTAAAAAGAAAACATAATTATAATGAAAAACTGAAACATTAGTTTTATTGGTGCCAACACTGTCGAGTTTCACTATAAAAATGCATCCTCTTCAGTCTCAAACCAATTTATGATAAAAATAATTTCTTTGAAGCATTCGTCTATAACAAATTCATTAGTAAATATTCTATGGCGTTTTTTAGTTATATTCAAATTATATTGAATTTTATCACTAATTCATTGCGGATACCATAAATTTATAACAAAATCTCGGCATGATAAAGTTTTCATCTTGTAATGTTTCTTTTACACTGCGTTTGGTAGAGGAAAGAAAACAGGGAAGAAAGAAAATGAGAGGAAAGAAAATGAAATGAAAGAAAATGAGTGGATTTTAATTTTCCACATGTATGTTTGGTTGAAAGAAAAATAGATAGAAGGAAAATAGAAATCTATTTATTTTCTCTTGTTTGTTTGAATGGAAAAGTGGAAGGAAAGAAAGTGATTTCTGTACTAAATGACAATTATACCTTTATATCATTATAAATTATAATTATCTTATGAATTCATGTATTAAAATAGATTAATAAATTTGTCTCAAAAACAAATAGATTAATAAAATTAAACTAAATAAGTATAATGTAAATAAAATATATAAATTAATATAATGAGATATTTGTTTACATTGTGTCAAATTACAACTACAATCTTATATAATTATAAATATAATTAAGTTATAAATATAATTATGTCATAGATAATTTAATGAAAATAAAATAAATAAATATGTGAAATATATTTTTAATGTATTACACAAATGAACACGTCGTATTTGCTATTTAAAAAATATAAAGATTCATACTGGTAGAAGAAGCAATATTATTTAAATACCTAGTTATACATGTGGGCAATTTTGGAAATCTTGTTTTATAAATATCCTTGCATTATTTTCCTCTCATTTTCCATCCGATTTTGGGTGGAAAAAAAAATCAGTGGGCCCCATACTTATTTTTCCATTCTCAATTTCTTTCATTCCTTTTTCCTCCTACAACCAAACATGGAAAAATACGCATTTTCCTTCCAATGATAATTAACGATGTTATTGATGTAACCTCAAATTATATAAATCTAACGTAATGTCAATAAAAATGTATGTGTATGAACTAGAACAATTTAATCTCAAACTACATAACTTGAAAAATAAAATAAAATTACATTTGCTGCATAGAACGTTGCCCAAAAGTCTTGGCCACGTAAAAATATTATATAGGATTAAAGCTCTATTTTTGGCGAAATTTATGCTGTGAAAAGCCAAACGCATTTTGGCTTAGTCACACTCGCGCTAATAATGCAGTCAAAATTTTCTGATAATTATGATTTGTCAGAAATTTTGTCTTGATCGGTGAGGAGGTTGAGATATATTATGCAGCACAGCTCGCCATAGTTATCTGGAGAATCTTTTTATTTATGGAGGATTCTGAAGATTAAGCAAGAAAGCATCTTCTAAAATATCTTTCGTATAATATCTTTTATTGTATTCATCAATACCTGTCATGTATATTGATAAAAAGAATCTGCAATATTTTTATTAGAGTTTGTTCTTCCTTTAATCTCAACTGCTCATTAATACATGTAATGTACATTAGTAAATAATAATAAAAAGATTAAGAAAATTCCATCTTGTGAATATTTGTTAAAATGAGCAATCTTGGAATAACTACTTAAAATGTCATTTCTCAATATTGTTGTTATTGAATATTGTGTGTTAATCATATTTAATGGCAGAACCAAGAGTGGTTGGGTGTGATTGTCCCTTATCGAGTTCATGTTGAGCTAAATTTTTACAATTTTTTTTTGAAGAATTTAAATTTTTTCCACCCCACACACCCCAAAATAAAAGAAATACCTGTAATATTTTATAAAAACTTGATCCCCACCCCCCTCCCCTCGAAAAAAAAAATTCTGACTTCACTCCTAATTTTATTGTGCTTATATGCTCAACATTAGGTAATTGGCTTCACTTAATATTCTCTATTGCATTTTTTATTTTATATCCAATTTTATTTTACAATTAGTCTACACCCCATGTTATGCACAGTGTTAATAAAGAGTATAATATTTTTAAAACCTTTCAAGACATATTATAATTAATTATTGAAAAAAGTCAAATATATATATATATGGACTTCGTGAATTTTATATCATATTTAGTCGACCCAAAACTTTTAGAGATTGGAGTATATTGCCTTTCCTCTTTTAATTTTCTTGGTAGGGGACTTGAGAGGCCTACGCCCCATAAAAATTGTTAAAAAAATATTTTAGGAAGAGAAACTAAAAAAAATAATTAAATAAAAAAATTAAATCAAGGTGAAATGCATTAATCAACTAAAAATATCAAAGACATACAAAATAAACTAAATTGTTGTCCAAACCTTACAAAGGTTCAACAACAAAATAACTCGAACCTAACTCAATGGTTTTGGATTGAGTTGGTTGCACTTTAATGTTGTTGAGATCTCTTATAGGTGAGGTTGATATTAGATTTTAGATAGGTTGGTAATGAGTTGATGTTAAGTCTTACACGAGTTACCTCATAAATATATATATTGATATATTTGATTGTAATTCATTTTAGCATTTTAGAACCATATAATATGTGTAGGAATTAATAATTCTAATTTTACCTTTTCTGATTTTGATTAAACACGCAAGAACCATATAGTGAATCTATTGAAAATAATATCAAACCCATCTACAATGCATGTACAATCCAATCCAATCCAAATCCAACCCGGCTTCTCCAATTGCCACTGGGCCACCTCTACCCCGAACGCACTCGACTCAACCGAGGCTTACGATACAATATTCACCCTGGCCATACTCAATCTTGTGGCTTTTAAACTCTTATCTGGATTCTATTTAGGCCCATATTAATACAAGCGCATGGGTTTTGGTAGGGATTTTACTTTTTACCTATTCAAATCCTTTGGATACTAATAATTTAATTAAGATAAACAACCAAAGGTATTTTAGGTGATCAAAAAGTAGTTCTAAAATATTGTGGAGTAATTACAATACATTGATCTAAAATAATTCATCAAAAAACAGGAATAGGAGATGCTTGAGCATTTAACAAAGATTCAGTGATTTTTAGATTTTTTGAATTTTAACAAGATTAAAGTAGGATTATATATAGTTGAACCATTAAAATGGATATCATTTGAATATATTCGTCTTTTTTATTTTCTAAGAGAGATACTGCATTATGATATTATCCTATAATAAATGCAATAAAATTCAATGACCATTCGTAGTTACTTTTAAGCAGAAATTATACATTATTACACGTAAAATCTACTAATCTACCAAAAGTTAACTAATAAAGTTCCTCATGAAGAATATAAGAACACTTTCAACTCTACAGTAAATAATTATAGAAAGAAAGAAATTACATTAATAGTAATATACATGGATGAAAACTTAGCTAAAATTACAACACATAGCTACAAAAGAAAAATAAAATCATGTCGAACATGTTTATAGTTGTAAAATCTAATTTGGAACATACAAAATTACTTTAGGAATGACATAAAAAGTAGAAGTAATTGGGAAATATTATAACACCATACCCTGAAAAAACTAATAATGCAATGTCTATAATACAATATTTAGTATAAATGGTACGAAAAAATAAATAAAAGAAATTAAAACTTGTAAAAAGTCATGGACCTATAAAGTAGGCGAAAATAATTCAATTAATAAACTTTTCGCCTACATGACAATGTATGTAGGGCAATTCTACCATCAGTCGGCTTCGTAGGTGACTGAGGTTAGTCATGCATTGAAATAATGCCACATGTACGAATTTTAATTTTTTAAATAAATTACCAATTAATTAAATCTCATACTCACCAGTTTCTACAAGTAAATAAATTATTTTTCTCTCTCCACAAAATTAATTCTAATCAAATTTCTCTCTCTAATTCTCATTTAATCTTGAATAAAATGGCAATTGTTGGATTCTAAAGAGATTGGAGGATCTCTTAATTATGAATCTTACCAAATATAAAAAATCTCCCTTAATTATTAAGAGCTCTTAAGGTAAATACTTTCTATTGCTATTTAAATGTTAAAATTTAATTAAAAAGAAATTACATGATATTTTATTTCAGTAACAACAAATCTTATTATTATTATTTCTTTTAATTATTCTCGTGAATTTAGCTAATCATTCTAGCATTATTATTATTATTATTATTATTATTATTATTATTATTATTATTATTATTTATTATTATTATTATTATTATTATTATTATTATTATTATTATTATTATTATTATTATTATTATTATTATTATTTCGACGTTCAGTCAGAGTATATATATCTTCTCCAAGATACGATTACAAACATCGACACGGTAGTATAACTTGTTTTATATGAATTCATAGATGTACGAACAAAATAGAAATTCTAGGACAAAAATTAAAAGCAAACAAACTAGTAACATTGACCTATTTTCACATTTATTTTTTTTATTTACAAATAAGTCAATTATTTTTGTTAAAATATTGTATATTTCATCGTCAATTATTATACGAAGAACATATAATACAATTACTAAATATTTTATATCAAGAATGTGAGTATTGAACATATAATATTTAATCGTTAATATTATTATTATCACCGTGTTATTTATTGCAATTAGCTTTATATTTGATTACACATATAGTTATAGTCATAATTATTCAAATTAATAAATGGGTTTTACAATTGTTTACCTTCTCTAAGGAGTACATACTCTTCAATATACAATTATTGTGTTACGTCATTTAGATCTATATTAATTACACTCATACATAAATACTTGTAAATTATTATTTTTTATTCACATATGATTGTTAATATTATAATTGTTATTATTTTTACAGTGATCTCACATTAAATTATAGAATGCTAATATATAGTTATTATTAGTACTATTATTATTCATTATATATTATTATAATCATAATTAGTGAAACGAATAATTGAATTATATATTTAGTTACACTTACTGTGTAGAATATACATTTGAATATACCACACCATATTGACATATATTTGGTTCATCATCATCATCATCATCATCATCATCATCATTATTATTATTGGTATTTGATATTAGTATACCCTCCACTAATAATCAAAATATATTTTTTTAACAACTACTGCTTATTGCACTCTCCTGGATATATTTTATATATTTTCACCACTTTTAAAAATATATTACTCAATATCAATACAGATCAATCATTATATAATAAATATATAGATAGTATGAATAATTTAATTAATAATAATATTCAAATTTTAAAATTTTAATTTTTTATTTAAAATACAAATATTGATATTATAGATATAATTTAAAATAAATTTGTCAATAGTATCATATAATTTTTAAAATGTGTTGAAAATTTAAATTAAGAGTAACTTTTTATCAACTATTAATATATTGTTTGAATTTATAAATTACATATATGTTATAAAAACAATTTTATGGGTTGTATTTAGCGGGACCATATATGGTGTAATAGAACAATTGTTATTAATTAAAACCATAGGATAACCTGTGTAGCAAGTAGCCCTTCCACTTTACATGCACAATAGGTAACAGATCACATATATATGGATGGCTTAGATTTTATTTACCATATCTAATGGCTAAGATTAGGGGTGACTAATATTAGTCACCTACGAACCATGACTAATGATAGAATTTCCCATGTATGTAGCAATAAGACTAATAATATGGGAAGTATTTTTGAAATAGTAATAATTTGGAAATTATTTTTAGTAGGAGTATTATTTTGAGAAAAAAAAAAAAAAAAACTCTGAAGTAAGCGCTTCATGCCACTAGAAAGGAAGCAACAATGTTACACAAAGGATTGACTGATGAAAAACCGCTACTATAAAAATGACGATTTGCGACGGAATTTGCGATCAATTTTTTCTAAAAATCGAATCGCAAAATTTGATACCAAGTTTGCGACCGATTATCTTTGTGATAGTATGTTTTTTTTTATCTAGTTTTAGGCCACAATTGCATTTTTTTTATTAACTTTGGGCTTTAATTTGGTTAGAATCTCACAAAAGTTAATTTTTACTTGCCATAGGTGAAAATTAATGAAAAGGATCTAAAAATGGGCCTAAAGGTGGTAAAAAGTGCAGAGGTTGTTATGCAAGGAAGTTGGGAGGCTAAAACATGCAAATAAGCATATTCATTGCATAAGGCGTGATCATGCCCTATGGACTGAAATTCCTACGCGGGAATGGAAAAAAAGAATCTCGTTTTGACAAGAGTTCAATATGAAAACAAACTCTCTTCTTGCCTACGATTCCTAGGGCTTTCCAAAGAATTATCCTAGACATATTAGGAATTTGATCTAGGGTTTGAGCCCTATATATACATGATTATATAGCATTGTCTAGACATCTTTATTCTAGTTCAAGTTTTAGTTTTCAATTTTCAGCTTTTATATTTTTACTGTCATTATGGCAATCCGTGGATAAACTTGTTTCTTTAGTCAAGGGTTAATTCAAGCCAACGTTTAATCATGGATTGTGAGATCTAATAGGTTTTGTTTGTTTCTTTATGTTTCTACATCCCCCAAAACATGTTTACATACATACACTCGCACAAAATATATACAAATCTCTTATATACACACAAAAAAAAGAAATTCGCCGCTTGCAGTCATCTCTGTCGCCGCTCGCCGTCGTCTCTACCATCGCCAAGAGAGAGATTGAGAGGGAGGGAGAGGGATAGAGATCGAGATCTCAATCGAGAGAAAGCGAGAGAAATCGAGAGTGAGAGAAAAAGAAAGATAGATCTCGAGAGAAAGGGGTTGTGGCACAACGGTGTTGGAGGCAGCAGGGAGTAGGAGTAGGAGTTAATTGGGGGCATCTGGGAGTAGGGGAAGAGGGTTGGGGAGGGGGGGTGCTAGGGTTTTAGGTTGGGGAAGAAGATGAGGCTAGAGTTGGGGGATTTTTTTTAAAAAAAAATTAAATAATTTTTTATATAAATAATATAATTTTTATTTTATCCAATTTCTTATACATTAATTTTATCATATAATAATTTTTATTTTTAATTTTAATTTTATATTAATATTTTATGTGCCTACACCATGTCATCAATCAAATTACCAAATCGTCAATTTTGCCTGCCGTGTCATAATTAAATTGCCAAATCATCAATTTCTCCTGCCATATCATTGTTTTTTGTTGGAAATTGAAGTCAGTCATCAGTAGGACTAAAATTATCCAAAAATCAAAACTTATAGGACTAATTTTGGAATTAACAATCGTGCGGGACTAAATGTGGCACGACCTCAACCCTGTGGGACTAAAAATGGGTTTAACTCTCTCTCTCTCTCTCTCTCTCTCTCTCTCTCTCTCCCCCCATATATATATATACATATATATATATATACACACTAGCATGTACCCCTTGCTATGCACAGATATCATAATTTATTTTACTGCATAAAAAGATAAAATAAAATATACTATTCATGTAAAATAGCGTTACTCTAAATAATTTTCAATGTGGTTCAATAATTAAATAAATAATATTATTTACTCATATTTAAAGCTTTTAAATTTAAAAAGGAAAAAGAAAAGTATTGTCGTGTCTCAATTCATTTTCTGTTGCCCTAAACTTGCGTAAGATGAATCATAGATATTGTGAACATTTTGAATCTCCTTTCAATATATTTCCCTCTATAGATAAATAATCTCCTTTCGTATCTTAATTCATTTTCTGATTAATATTTTAATTGTAAAATATCTTACTAAGTGGAAATAAAAAATTATAGAAAAGTGGAAGTACGTATTTGGATATATTAGTGGGTAACTAAGTGGATGAGTACAATAAGAAAGTTTTTAATTTTTGTTATTATTATTTCAAAAGACCTAGCCAATCAATTTTTTTAATTAAGAAATTCAAAATTTTGAGAGATCAAAATTAACTAAATTGCAGTCAAAGACCGCTATCAAAATCATTTTGTGGCTTATTAGATAATTTTGGTCAAAAACCACTATGTTAGATGTAATTTTTTTTTATAATGTACATGTAGCATAAACTATATAAATAACAATAAATAAATAAAATAGGTTTATTAGGAAGTAAAGAACAATAAATAAATAAAGTTTGAATATGTCGACCATTTAATGCCAAAACAATTAAAGATAAAAGATACAACAATGAAAAAAAAAGTTGGATAATGGAACTTTCATATAAAAGGAAACTATATACAAAGAAATGATAGAGATAAAAAGATGAAATAATATATTGTTGATAATATTGTGTCCACATTTTAATTTTTTTAATCCTTTTAAAATTATAATTTAATTTGGGATATGACATATAATATTAAAAGACATTTTTCAAGTTTGAGTTGTATAAGTTTTAATTGAATGCTTTTTTTTATTTTTGAGGAGAAATTTGCCATAAATGACATTATGTTGATATTTATATTCTTAACATTTCTTAAATCATAACTAATTTGATAGCATTATGTAATATTTTAATTAGAATTTTCTTCATGTATATGTTTTTATTGAAAGTTATTATTAAATTTTATGAGATAGGGGGAGAGAGTATAAAAAGTATTAAAATATATTATTATGGATAGTTGGTGATTTCAATAATTAGGAGAGAGAATTAAGAAATTTATAATTAATGCCAACCAATCAAATATTCATTTTAAATAATTCAAAATTCTAAGAATTGAGAATTTGGTCAAAAATACACATTCTGGTCAAAAAACCTTCTTCAAATATATAATAGTATATATATATATATATATATATATACATATACACACACTATTAAATAATTTATGATTATCATGAAATATCTTTTGGAAAAAGGTGATTAACAAAAACCATGCAATCTGTACGTGCTCTTGAAAAAGATTGCCACAGTTTGTCTGTATTCTCATCTCACGGCCATAACTTTGAAAATTACATATGCATAGTTATATATTTTTAATTTGTTAACATAAAATTTAGTTTAAATTTGTTATGATTTTGAACATATATAGTCTAATTCCTTGACCAAAGGAATATCTCATGTAAATTGATATTATTCCAATAAGCAAAAAATCTTTATTTATGTTAAGTTAATATATAGTCTCTTCATAAAATTTAAATACCTCTAAACAAAGCCCAACCTTCTCAACAAAATTGATTAAAAAAGAAAAAACAGCGATCCGGTGCGGTTCGCCTTCCTCTTCAAGCCCTTCGTTCTTTTTGTGCTCATGCAACATCATATGTTTAGATTCAATGTTTTGAAATCCGGATTGGACCGGCCGACAAGTTCAACCGGTGACCGGTGCCTAGTCTAGTCCAAACAAGCACTCAAAACCAGATGTCACTCGGATCGCCGCGAACCGATGAAAACCAGCCAAAAACCTGTTCAACCGGTACCGGTTCATGACCCGGTTCGGCGGTTCTTGGGGGTTTTTTTTTTTCCTTTTTTTGAGTGTTTTACCTTTTAAAAAAAAATTCAAATCAGCCACAAATTTGGTTTATCGAGAGAAGTAGAGAAGAAGAGAGATAAAGAGGAAGAGGGGAAAGAGACAAAAATCTGATTATCTTACTTCTCACCTCGTGTGTCTATAATATGTAGAAAACTCTAGTACAAAAAAGATGGATTAGAGAGGAAGATACTTTTTACTCTTTCAATTTTTTGGTAAGAAAAAGAGATACTATTTAAATTAAGTAATCATTGATTGAGATTTTCTCTCCCTAGCTGATTTTATTCTGTTGGAGTCTGTCTTTCCTTTTTCTTTTTTGTTTTCAATTTTTATTTTTCTCTTTTCTATAGTTTTTCATTTTTCTTTTTGGTTGTCCATTTTGTTTGTCTCTTTTCAATGGAAGAAAATATTGAAGAGTTTGAAGTTTCAATCACATCTCATTTTATTTGGTATAAATCATGTAAAACTTACTAGAATCTTTTTATTCAAATGAAAGCATATTCGTACATTATAAAGTAATTTTGTTCTTTATTAGTTAACGTGTTAACATAAAAATTGAACAATTCAATATTTAGAGTTGCAAAAGCATTTATATGTTATAGTAGATTTTTTTGAGTAATTATTAATTGTTATAAAATTAAGCTATAATTAGAAGAATGACTAGAATTTTGACAATTAGCTTGCATTTTTTTTAATCTTTTCATTCATATTGATATTTTTTCAATTTTTAATGTATTTATAATATTTTTATATAAAAAATTAATATAATAATCTTATTTTTTTATTTACGACATCATACCGATTGAACTAATGGTTGAACCAGTAACCAGTAAGGCCTTTAATTCTATCTCCAATCTGGTTTTCAAAACATTACTTTGAATTAAGTTTTCTCAGTAATTTAATTTCTACTTCCTTTATCCGTTGATAATTTTTGCACATTTTCTTGCTATTTGTTGTACAACCTATCTAATGTTTCTAAAGTAATACCATTTTAAAATGCATTTTAGTGTTTTTAGTTAATTTTAAACAATGTATTCAACCTCTTTATTTATTTTATTTTTTGTTGGTTTGCCTTTTATTCTCCATATAGTTTTTGAATTATTAGTTTTAAAATACTTCTTTTTTTTTGTGTGTGTTTGACTACTATAAGCGTGGTGTCTTCTTCTATTTCTATTTTTCAAACTATCATTTAAACATTTTCATTTCAAAATTGCTTATTTGAAAAATTATTTTTTAAAATGAATTATACAGATCTTGCATTAGTATAATTGAACGAATAGGCTTCTTTGCCCCTACATGACCATTAGTGCATTTATTTTCCTTTTCACATTCTTTGTTGATATTTTTAGTTCGACCTATCGGTTGAAAACCATTCTGCCTAAGGGTATTTATCCAGTTAAAACCAAGCATTTCAGTTTTTCAATTCGGTTATCAGAAAATCTCAATTTTCCAAATTCTACAACAATAAATCAAACTGGAACACTTTCAGTTCGGTTTGGTTTTAGCCGAAAATTTTTGGTAATTCGATTAAAACCAGAATATCATAAAAACAATGAAAAAAAACCTGAAAAAACGGAACCAAAAAAAAATTCCAAAAGTACACGGTATAATTGATATTGCCTGCCGAAATGATTTTGAGCCCCAAAAGGAAAATTATTTGGGAGAGTCATCTCCTAGAAATGCTTTCTCTCTCCCCAAGATAATTCTCCCCTCCAATTTGTAACAATCTTTTTTGTGTATTTAGAAAAGAAGCAACAGGTACGCAAAGTAACATTGAGAAAAGAAGAGGCAACAAATAAGTCATAACTGTAATTGTTTTTGAAGGTGTACATGCATCAATCAAAATATACATATGGTTCATATTTACAAGTAAATATCTTCATATATATATTTAAAATTTTGATTTTTTTAGTTAATCACTGGTTTTTAACCGGAAAAAAAAATGAAAACTGAACCAAATATACTTCCGAGTTGATTTTTCCTATCTTCAGTCAGTTTGAACACCCGTAATT